>JAVSCE010018562.1:0-175854 GCA_032199065.1 Smutsia gigantea | reverse complement strand
GATGTCCTCTTTAAGTAATCATTCAAACATCTCCAATATGATATCGAAAACATTTACAACATAGCAGTAGGAAGTTGTGCTTTCTGTATGCACTCTAAATCCCGTGTGGTACGAAATTTCCTTAGAATAGCATTGGGGGAAGTTGCAGAAGAAGATTTTAATTTCAGCAATGTTGGAAAACTACATTTGAATTCAATTTAGTTTCACTAAAATAATGCCTTGTGGTATGTCCCATGAAAGTAATCATGCAACCATCTACAGTGTGATATCGACAACATAGTAAAGATGGCAGTAGAAGGCTGTCCTCACTATACGCTCTCTAAATCCCGTGAGGTAAGAAATTTCCTTAGGAATAATATTAGGGGAGCCTGAAGAAGAATGTTCTTTCTAACATCTGCCCTTTAAGATACCTACATTTGGATTCAGTTTAGTGGAGTAGAATAAGGCCTTGCTGGATGTGCTATTTAACTAATCATGAAACCATCTCCAATGTGATTTCGAAAACTGTAAACATTGCCGTAGAAAGTTGTAGTTTCTCTATGCGCTCCCAATCCCGTGGGTACGAAATTTCCTAAGGAATAACAATAGGGGAGCATGGAGAAGAAAATTCTTTCTTATATCTGCCGGGAAATTTACCTATATTTATAAACAGTATAGTGGTGTAGTATTAGGCCTTACTGTGGTTAATATTTAAGTAATCATTATACCATCTCCACTTGAGATTTCGGAAAGAGGAAACATTGCAGTAGAAAGTTGTCCTTTCTGTATGCGCTCTAAATCACGTGTGGTACGAAATTTCTTAGCTATAGCATTAGGGGAAGCATCATATGAAGATTCTTTGTAATATAAGCAGTGTAAGTAATCTACATTTGCATTGACCTTAGTTAAGTAGAATAAGCTTTTTTTGGATGTGCTATTTAAGTAATCATGAGAACATCTCCAATGTGATACCGAAAACGTAGTAAATATTGCAGTAGAAAGTTGTCCTTTGTGTATGCACTCTAAATCCCGTGTGGTACGAAATTTCCTTAGGAAAAACAATACTGAAGACTGCAGAAGAAATTTCGTTCTATTATCAGGCCGTGTAAGTTACCTATATTTGGATTCAGTTTAGTATAGTTTTATTAGGCCTTGCTGAGGTGATATTTAAGTAATCAAGAAACCATCTAAATGTGATTTCGAAAACAGTAAACATTGCAGTATAAATTGTCCTTTCTGTATGCACATAAATGCTGTGTGTTACGAATTTACTTAGCAATAGCATAAGGGGAAGCTTCATAAGATGATTCTTTCTAATATGTGCCATGTAAGATACTTACATTTGGATTTAGTTTAGTGCAGTAGAATAAGGCCTTGCTGGATATGCTATTAAAGTAATCATTTAACAATCTCCAAATTGATATCAAAAACATATTAAACATTGCAGTAGAAAGTTGTCCTTTGTGTATGCACTCTAAATCCCGTGTGGTACCAAATTTCCTTAGCAATAGCATTAGAACAAGATTTAGCAGAAGATTCCTTCTAATATCAGCAGTGTAAGCAACCTACATTTGGAGTCAGTGAAGTTTCAGTAAAATAAGGCCTTACGGGTTGCCCCATTCAAGTAATCATGCAACAATCTCCAATGTGATATCGAAACTTAGTAAAGATTGCAGTAGAAAGCTGTCCTCATTCTATGCACTGTAAATCCTGTGCCGTCCGAAATTTCCTTAGCAATAGCATTGGAGGAAACTGCAGAGGGCGATTCTTTCTAATATCATCAGTGTAATAACCCGATATTGGAATTCAGGTTAGTTTAATAAAATAAGACCTTGCGTGATGCCCCATTCAAGTTATCATGCCACCATTTCCAATGTGATATGGTATACATAGTAAAATTGCAATTGAAATCTGTCCCATGTATGCACTGTAAATCCCATGTGGAACGAAATTTCCTTAACCATAGCATCAGAGGAAGCTGCAGAAGAATATTTCTAATACCAGCAATGTAAGAAACCTGCCTTTAGATTCAGTTTGCAGGGGTCGAAAAAAGACTTCCGTCCTGTGATATTTACATGTTCATGCAACCATCTACAATGTGATATGGAAAACAGTGTAAAGATAGAAGTAGCATGCTGTCATCTCTGTATGGACGGTTAATCCCGTGTGCTACGAAATTTCCTTCGGAATAACATTAGGGGAGACTGGAGAAGAAACTTCTTTCTAATATCCTTCCCTGTAAGTTACCTATATTTTCATTCAGTTTAGTGGAGTTGTATTAGGCCTTGCTCGAGGTGATATTTAAGTAATCATGAAACCATCTCAATGTGATTTCAAAAACAGTAAACATTGCAGTACAAAGTTATCCTTTCTGTAGGAACATAAAGCCCATGTGGAAGAATTTTCCTTAGTAATAGCATTAGGGAAGCTTCATAAGAATATCCTTTCTAATATCTGCCATGTAAAATACCTATATTTGTATTTAGATTAGTGCAATAGAATAAGGAATTGCTTAATGTGCTATTTTATTAATCATTTAACCATCTACAATGTGATGTCGAAAACATATTAAACATTGCAGTAGAAAGTTGTTCTTTTTGTATGCACTCTATATCCCGTGTGGTATGAAATTTCCTTTGCAATAGCATTGGAGGAAGCTGCAGAAGAAGATTCTTTCTAATATCAGCAATGTAATAACCTACATTTGGATTCAGTTTGGAGGGGTCTAAAAAAGTCTTCCTTGGTGTGATATTTAAGTGTTTATGCAACCATCTGCAACGTGAAACAGAAAAAAATATAAAGATTGAAGTAGCATGCTGTCATCTCTGTAATGATTCTAAATCCCGTGTGGTATGAAATTTCCTTAGGAGTAACATTACTGGAGCCTGGAAAAGAAATTCTTTCTAATATCAGCCCGTGTAAGTCACCTATATTTTGATTCAGTTTAGTATAGTTGTATTAGGCCTTGCTGGAGGTGATATTTTAGTAATCAAGAAACCATTTAAATGTGATTTTGGAAACAGTAAACATTGCAGTAGAAAATTTTCCTTTCCGTATGCAAATAATCCTGTGTGGTACGAATTTATTTAGCAATAGCATAAGGGGAAGCTTCATAAGATGATTCTTTTTATATCTGCCATGTAAGATACCAACATTTGGATTTAGTTTAGTGGAGTAGAATAAGGCCTTGCTGAATGTGCTGTTTAAGTAATCATTTAACCATCTCCAATGTGATTTTGAAAACAAATTAAACATTGCAATAGAAAGTTGTTCTTTGTGAATGCACTCTAAATCCCGTGTGGTACGAAATTTCCTGAGCAATAGCTTTGGGAGAAGCTGCAGAAGAAGATTCTTTCTAATATCATCAATGTAAGAAAACTACATTCGAATTGAGTTTAGTTACAGTAAAATAAGGCCTTGCGCGGTGCCCGATTCAAGTAATCATGCTACCATCTCCAATGTGATCTGGAAAACATAGTAAAGATTGACGTAGCCGTCTGTCATATCTGTGTTGACTCTAAATACCGGGTGGTACGAAATTTCCTTAGGAATAGTATTAGGGCAGCCAGGAGAATAAGATTCTTCCTAATATCTGCCATGCAAATACCTACATTTGGATTCAGTTTCGTGGACTAATATTAGGCCTTGTTGGTGTTGATATTTAAGTAATCATGAGAACTTAGCCAATGTGATTTTGAAAACAGTAAATATTGCGTAGAAAGTTGTCCTTTCTGTATGCACTCTAAATCCCGTGTTGTAGGATATATCCTTACCCATAGCATTATGGGAAGCAGGAGAAGAAGATTCTTCCCAAAATCATCAATGTAAGAAACCTCCATTTGGATTCAGTTTAGATTCAGTAAAATAAGGCCTTGCATTATACCCCTCAAGGAAACATGCAAACATCTGCAATGTGATATCGAAAACAAATTAAAATGGCAGTAGAAGGCTGTCCTCAATATATGCACTCAAAATCACATGTGGTAAGATATTTCCTGAGCAATAGTTTTGGGGGAAGGGGCACAAGAAGATTCTTTCTAATATCATCAATGTCAGAAACCTACATTCGAAATCAGTTTAGTTACAGTAAAATAAGGCCTTGGGCGATGTCCGATTCAAGTAATCATACTACCATCTCCAATGTGATATGAGAAACATACTAACGATTGATGTAGCAGTCTGTCATATCAATATGGGCTCTAAATCCCGTGTGGTACGAAATTTCCTTAGGAATAATATTAGGGCAGCCTTGAGAAGAAGATTCTTTCTAATATCTGCCATGTAAGATACCTACATTTGGATTCAGTTTGGTGGAGTAGAATAAGGCATTGCTGTATGTGCTTTTTAACTATTCATGCAAAAATCTCCTAAGTGATAATCGAAAACATAGTAACATTCAGTAGAAAATTGTCCTTTCTTTATGCAGTCTAAATCCCATGTGGTACAAAATTTCCATAGCAATAGCATTAGGGGAAAGTTCAGAAGAAGATTCCTTCTAATATGAGCAGTGTAAGCAACCTACATTTTGTTTCACTTTAGTTGAGTAGAATAAGGAATTTCAGGATGTGCTATTTAAGTAATCATGCAACCACCTCCAATGTGATATCGAAACAGTAAAGATTGCAGTAGAAGGCTGTCCTCACTCTGTGCACTCTAAATTCCATGGGTTCCGAAATTTCCTTAGGAATAGCATTGGAGGAAGCTGCAGAAGATTCTTTTTAATATGAACAATGTTAGAAACCTATATTTGAATTCAGTATGTTTCAGTAAAATAAGGACTTGCAGGATGCCCCATTCAGGTAATCATGCAACCATCTCCAACGTGATATAGACAACATAGTAAAGATGGCAGTAGAAGGCTGTCCTCACTATATGCTCCCTTATCCCGTGTGGTAAGGAATTTCCTTAATAATAATATTGGGGAGCCTGGAGAAGAATGTTCTTTCTAATATCTGCCATGTAAGATACCTACATATGGATTCAGATCAGTGGACTAAAATAAGGCCTTGCTGGATGTGCTATTTAAGTAATCATGAAACCATCTCCAATGTGATTTTGAAAACTGTAAACATTGCAGTAGAAAGTTGTACTTTCTGTATGCGCTCTAAATCCTGTGTGGTACGAAATTTCCTAAGGAATAACAATAGGGGAGCATGGAGAAGAAAATTCTTCCCAATATCTCCTGGGAAAGGTACCTATATTTGGAATCAGTTTAGTGGAGTAGTATTTGGCCATGCTGGGGGTGATATTTAAGTAATCATTAAACCATCTCCAATGTGATTAAGAAAAGAGTAAACATTGCTATAGAAAGTTGTCCTTTATGTATGCTCTCGAAATCCCATGCAGAACGAAATTTCCTTATCAATAGCATTAGGGGAACTTTCATAAGGAGATTCTATCTAATATAAGCAGTGTAAGCAACCTACATTTGAATTGAGCTTAGTTAAGCAGAATAAGGAATTTCTGGCTGTGCTATTTAAGTAATCATGCAACCATTTCCAGTATGATTTGAAACATAGAAAAAGATTGCAGTAGAAGGCTGTCCTCATTTTATACACTGTAAATTCATGTGGTACGATATTTCATTAGCAAAAGCATTGGGGAAACCTGAAAAAGAAGGTTTTTTTCTAATATCAGCAGTGAAAGAAACCTACATTTGAATTCAATTTGGAGGGGTAGAATAAAGACTTCCTTGTGATATTTATGTATTCATGCAACCATCAACAATGTGACATTGAAAAGAATGTAAAGATTGAAGTAGAATGCTGTCATTACTGTATGGACTCTAAAGCCCGTATGGCACGAATTTGCCATAGCAATAGCATTAGGGGAAGCTTCAGAAGAAGATTCCTTCTAATATGATCAATGTAAGCAACCTACATTTAGATTCAGTTTAGTTGAGTAGAATAAGGAAATTCTGGCTGTGCTATTTAAGTAATCATGGACTATTTCCAATGTGATAATGAAACATAGTAAAAATTGCAGTAGAAAGCTGACCTCACTCTATGCACTGTAAATCCCGTGTGGTACGAAATTTCCTTAGGAATAACATTAGGGGATCCTGGAGAGGAAAATACATTCTAATATGCGGCCGTGTAAGTTACCTATATTTTCTTTCAGTTAAATGGATTTGTATTAGGCCTTGCTCGAGGTGATATTTAAGTAATCATGAAACCATCTCAATGTGATATCAAAAACACTAAACATTGCAGTGCATAGTTATCCTTTCTGTATGCACATAAATCCTGTGTGGCAAGAATTTTCCTTAGCAATAGCATTAGGGGAAGCTTCATAAGAAGATTCTTTCTAATATCTGCCATGTAAGATACCTACATTTGGATTTAGATTAGTGCAATAGAATAAGGCCTTGCTGGATGTGTTATTTAAGTAATCATTCAACCATCTCCAATGTGATATCGAAAACATATTAAACATTGCAGTAGAAAGTTGTCCTTTCTGGATGCAGTCTAAATCCCGTGTGGTACGAAATTTCCTTAGCGATAGCATTGGAGGAAGCTGCAGAAGAAGATTCTTTTTATATCAGTAATGTTAGAAACCTACATTTGATTTCAAATAGTTTCACTAAAATAATGCCTTGCGGGATGTCCCATAAATTAGTCATGCAACCACCTCCAATGTGATATCAACAACAGACTAAAGATGGCAGTACAAGTCTGTCCTCACTATACGCTCTCTAAATCACGTGTGGTAAGAAATTTCCTTAGGAATAACCTTATGGGAGCCTGGTGAAGAAGGTTCTTTCTAATATCTGCCATGTAAGATACCTACATTTGGATTCAGTTTAGTGGAGTGGAATAAGGACTTGCTGGATGTGCTATTTAAGTAATCATGCAACCATCTCCAGTGTGATATCAAAAACATATTAAACATTGCAGTAGAAAGTTGTCCTTTCTGTATGCATTCTAAATCCCGTGTTGTACGAAATTTCCTAAGGAGTAGCAATAGGGGAGGGGGAGGAGAAAATTCTTTCTAATATCTGCCGGGAAAGGTACCTATATTTGGAATCAGTTTAGTGGAGTAGTATTAGGACTTGCTGGGGCTGATATTTAAGTAATCATTAAACCACCTCCAATGTGTTTACGAAAAGAGTCAACATTGCAGTGGAACGTTGTCCTTTCTGTATGTTCTCGAAATCCCGTGCGAAAAAAAATTTCCTTATCAATAGAATAAGGGGAAGCTTCCTAAGGAGATTCTATCTAATATAAGCAGTGTAAGCAACCTACATTTGAATTGAGCTTAGTTAAGCAGAATAAGGAATTTCTGGAGGTGCTATTAAAGTAATCATGCAACCATTTCCAATGTGATATCGAAACATAGGAAAAGATTTCAGTAGAAGGCTTTCCTCATTCTATGCAGTGTAAATCCATGTGGTACGAAATTTCCTTAGCCAAAGCATTGGGGAAAGCTGCAAAAGAAGGTTTTTTCGAATATCAGCAATGTAAGAAACCTATGTTTGAATTCAGTTTGGAGGGGTAGAAAAAAGACTTCCTTGTTGTGATATTAATGTGTTCATGCAACCATCGACAATGTGACATGGAAAACAATGTAAAGATTGAAGGAGCATGCTGTCATTAATGTATGGACTCTAAATCCCGTATGGCAGGAATTTTCCATAGTAATAGCATTGGCGGAAGCTTCAGAAGTAGATTCCTTCTAATATGAGCAGTTTAAGTAACCTACATTTAGATTCAGTTTAGTTGAGTAGAATAAGGAATTTCTGTATGTGCTATTTAAGTAATCATGGACTATTTCAAATGTGATATCGAAACAGTAAAGATTGCAGTAGAAGGCTGTCCTCACACTATGCACTCTAAATCCCGTGTGGACAAAATTTTCTTAGAATAATATTAGGGGAGTCTGGAGAAGAAAATTTTATCTAATATCCGCTGTGTAGGTTCATATATTTGGATTCAGTTTACTGGTGTTGTATTAGGCCTTCCTGGAGGTGATGATTACGTAATCATGAAACCATCTCAATGTGATTTCGAATACAGTAAACTTGGCATTAGAAAGTTATTCTTTCTGTATGCACACTATATCCCGTGTGGTATGAAATTTCCTTAATGATAGCCTTACGGGAAGCTGCAGAAGAAGATTCTTTCTTATATCTTCAGTGTAAGAAACCTACATTTGGATTCAGTTTAGTTTCAGTAAAATAAAGCCTTGCGTTGTGCCCCCTTCAAGTAATCATGCAACCATCTCCAATGTGATATTGAAAACAAATAAAAAATGCAGTAGAAGGCTCTCCTCACTATATGCACTCTAAGTTCCGTGTGGTACGAAATTTCCTGAGCAATAGCTTTGGGGGAAACTGCAGAAGACTCTTTCTAATATCGTCAAAGTAAGAAACCTACATTCGAATTCAGTTTAGTTAAAGGAAAATAAGGCCTTGCGTAATGCGTGATTCAAGTAATCATGCTACCATCTCCAATGTGATCTAGAAAACATAGTAAAGATTGACGTAGAAGCCTGTCATATCTTTATTGACTCTAAGTCCCGGAAGGTACGAAATTTCCTTAGGAATAATATTAGGTCATCCTGGATAAGAAGATTCTTTCTAATATCTGCGATGCAAGATACCTACATTTGGATTCAGGTTCATGGACTAGTGTAAGGCCTTTTTGGAGTTGATATTTAAGTAATCATGAAACCTTCTCAAATGTGATTTTGAAAACAGTAAGCATTGCAGTAGAAATTTGTCCTATCTTTATGTACTCTAAATCCAGTATATTACGAAAATTCCTTTGCAATAGTATTAGGGCAAGCAGCAGACGAAGATTCCTTCTAATATGAGCAGTGTAAGCAACCTGCATTTGGATTCAGTTTAGTTGGGTATAATAAGGAATTTCTGGATGTGCTATTTAAGTAATCATGCAACTATTTTAAATATGATATCGAGATATAGTAAAGATTGCAGTGGAATGATGTCCTCACTCTATGCAGTGTAAACCCCGTGTGGTACGAAATTTCCTTATCAATATCATTGCGGGAAGACTCAGAAGAAGGTTCTTTCTAATGTCAGCAATGTAAGAAACCTACATTTGTATTCAGTTTGGAAGGGTCGAAAAAAGACTTCCTTGGTGTGATATTTACGTGATCATTCAACCATCTACAATGAGATATGGAAAACAATTTAAAGATTGAAGTACCATGCAGTCATCTCTGTATGGACTCTAAATCCCGTGCGGTATGAAATTTCCTTAGGAATAAACTTAGGGGAGCCGGGAGAAGAAGGTACGTTGTAATATCTGCCATGTGAGACACCTGTATTTGGATTCAGTTTAGTGGAGTAGAATAAGGCCTTGCTGGAAGTGCTATTTAAGTAATCATGCAACCATCTCCAATGTGATATTGAAAACATATTAACATTGCTGTAGAAAGTTGACCTTTCTCTATGCACACTAAATCCCGAGTGGTACGATATTTCCTTAACAATAGCATTGGGGAAGCTTCAGAAGAAGATTCCTTCTAGTATGAGCAGTGTAAGCAACTTACATTTGGACTCAGTTTAGTTGAGTAGAATAAGGTTCCTCTGGATGTGATATTTAAGCAATCATGCAACAATTTCCAATGTGATATCGAAATATAGTTTAAATGACATAGAAGGCTGTCCTCACTATATGCACTCCAAATCCCGTGTGGTCAGAAATTTCCTTAACCATAGCATTACGGGAAGCAGCAGAAGATTCTTTCTAATATCAGCAATGTAGGAAATCCCCATTTCGATTCAGCTTAGTTTCAGTAAAATAAGGCCTTGCATTATACCCTTCAAAGAAACATGCAACCATCTCCAATGTGATATCAAAAACAAATTAAAATGGCAGTAGAAGGCTGTCCTCACTATGTGCACTCTAAATCACGTGTGGTACGAAATTTCCTGAACAATAGCTTTGGGGGAAGCTGCAGAAGATTCTTTCTAATATCATCAATGTAAGAAACCTACTTTCGAATTCAGTTAGTTAGAGTAAAATAAGGCCTTGCGCGATGCCCGATTCAAGTAATCATCCTACCTACTCCAATGTGATATGGAAAACATACTAAAGATTAACGAAGCAGTCTGTCATGTCTGAATGGATTCCAAATTCCGTGTGGTACTATATTTCCTTAGGAATAATATTAGTGCAGCCTGTAGAAGAAGATTATTTCTAATATCTGCCATGTAAGATACCTACATTTGGATTCAGTTTGGTGGAGTAGAATAAGGCCTTGAATGAAGTGCTTTTTAACTAATCTTTCAAAAATCTCCAATATGATTATCGAAAACCTTTAAACATTCAGTAGAAAGTTGGCCTTTCTGTATGCAGTCTAAATCCCGTGTGGTACGAAATTTCCACAGCAATAGCATTAGGGGAAATTCAGAAGATGATTCCTTCTAATATGAGCAGTGTAAGCACCCTACATTTTGATTCACTTTCGTTGAGTAGAATAAGGAATTTCAGGATGTGCTGTTTAAGTAATCATGCAACCATCTCAAATGTGATATCGAAACATAGTAAAGATTGCAGTAGAAGGCTATCATCACTTTACGCACTCTAAATCCCCTGTAGTCCGAAATTTCCTTAACCATAGCATTAGGGGAAGGTGCAGAAGTAGAATCTTTCTAATACCAGCAAGGTAAAAAACCTGCATTTGGATTCAATTTGCTGGGGTCGAAAAAAGACTTCCTTGCTTTGTTATTTACATGTTCATGCAACCATCCACAATGTGATATGTAAAACTATGTAAAGATTGAAGTAGCAGGCTGTCATCTCTGTATTTACTCTAAATCCCGTGTGGTACTAAATTTCGTAAGGAATAACATTAGGGGAGTCTGGAGAAGAAACTTCTTTCTAATATCCGGCCGTGTAAGTTACCTATATTTTCATTCAGTTTAGTGGAGTTGTATTAGGCCTTGCTCGAGGTGACATTTAGATAATCATGAAACAATCTCAAAGTGATTTCAAAAACAGTAAACATTGCAGTACAAAGTTATCCTTTCTGTATGCACATAAATCCCGTGTGGCAAGAATTTTCCTTAGCAATAGCATTAGGGGAAGCCCAATAAGAGGATTCGTTGTAATATCTGCCATGTAAGATACCTACATTTGGATTCAGTTTGGTGGAGTAGAATAAGACTTTGTTGGATGTGCTATTTAACTATTCATGCAAAAATCTCCTTGTGATTATCGAAAACATATTAAAATTCAGTAGAAATTTGTCCTTTTTTATGCAGTCTAAATCCCGTGTTGTACGAAATTTCCACAGCAATAGCATTAGGGGAAACTGCAGAAGAAGATTGCTTCTAATATGAGCAGTGTAAGCAACCTACATTTTGATTCACTTTAGTTGAGTAGAATAAGGAATTTCAGGAAGTGCTCTTTAAGTAATCATGGTACCATCTCCAATGTGTTATCAAAATATAGTAAAGATTGCAGTAGAAGGCTGTCCTCACTCTATGCACTCTAAATTCCGTGCGTTCCGAAATTTCCTTAGGAATAGCATTCTAGGAAGCTGCAGAAGAAGATTCTTTTTAATGTCAACAATGTTAGAAACCTACATTTGGATTCAGTTTAGTTTCAGTAAAATGAGGCCTTGCAGGATGCCCCATTCATGTAATCATGCAACCATCTCCAATGTGATATCAAAAACAAATTAAAAATGGCAGTAGAAGGCTGTCCTCAATATGTGCACTCTAAATCACGTGTGGTACGAAATTTCCTGAACAATAGCTTTGGGGGAAGCTGCAGAAGATTCTTTCTAATATCATCAATGTAAGAAACCTACTTTCGAATTCAGTTAGTTAGAGTAAAATAAGGCCTTGCGCGATGCCCGGTTCAAGTAATCATCCTACCTACTCCAATGTGATATGGAAAACATACTAAAGATTAACGAAGCAGTCTGTCATGTCTGAATGGATTCCAAATTCCGTGTGGTACTATATTTCCTTAGGAATAATATTAGTGCAGCCTGTAGAAGAAGATTATTTCTAATATCTGCCATGTAAGATACCTACATTTGGATTCAGTTTGGTGGAGTAGAATAAGGCCTTGAATGAAGTGCTTTTTAACTAATCTTTCAAAAATCTCCAATGTGATTATCGAAAACCTTTTAACATTCAGTAGAAAGTTGTCCTTTCTGTATGCAGTCTAAATCCCGTGTGGTACGAAATTTCCACAGCAATAGCATTAGGGGAAATTCAGAAGATGATTCCTTCTAATATGAGCAGTGTAAGCACCCTACATTTTGATTCACTTTCGTTGAGTAGAATAAGGAATTTCAGGATGTGCTGTTTAAGTAATCATGCAACCATCTCAAATGTGATATCGAAACATAGTAAAGATTGCAGTAGAAGGCTATCATCACTTTACGCACTCTAAATCCCCTGTAGTCCGAAATTTCCTTAACCATAGCATTAGGGGAAGGTGCAGAAGTAGAATCTTTCTAATACCAGCAAGGTAAAAAACCTGCATTTGGATTCAATTTGCTGGGGTCGAAAAAAGACTTCCTTGCTTTGTTATTTACATGTTCATGCAACCATCCACAATGTGATATGTAAAACTATGTAAAGATTGAAGTAGCAGGCTGTCATCTCTGTATTTACTCTAAATCCCGTGTGGTACTAAATTTCGTAAGGAATAACATTAGGGGAGTCTGGAGAAGAAACTTCTTTCTAATATCCGGCCGTGTAAGTTACCTATATTTTCATTCAGTTTAGTGGAGTTGTATTAGGCCTTGCTCGAGGTGACATTTAGATAATCATGAAACAATCTCAAAGTGATTTCAAAAACAGTAAACATTGCAGTACAAAGTTATCCTTTCTGTATGCACATAAATCCCGTGTGGCAAGAATTTTCCTTAGCAATAGCATTAGGGGAAGCCCAATAAGAGGATTCGTTGTAATATCTGCCATGTAAGATACCTACATTTGGATTCAGTTTGGTGGAGTAGAATAAGACATTGTTGGATGTGCTATTTAACTATTCATGCAAAAATCTCCTTGTGATTATCGAAAACATATTAAAATTCAGTAGAAATTTGTCCTTTTTTATGCAGTCTAAATCCCGTGTTGTACGAAATTTCCACAGCAATAGCATTAGGGGAAACTGCAGAAGAAGATTGCTTCTAATATGAGCAGTGTAAGCAACCTACATTTTGATTCACTTTCGTTGAGTAGAATAAGGAATTTCAGGATGTGCTGTTTAAGTAATCATGCAACCATCTCCAATGTGTTATCAAAATATAGTAAAGATTGCAGTAGAAGGCTGTCCTCACTCTATGCACTCTAAATTCCGTGCATTCCGAAATTTCCTTAGGAATAGCATTCTAGGAAGCTGCAGAAGAAGATTCTTTTTAATGTCAACAATGTTAGAAACCTACATTTGGATTCAGTTTAGTTTCAGTAAAATGAGGCCTTGCAGGATGCCCCATTCATGTAATCATGCAACCATCTGCAATGTGATATCGCCAACATAGTAAAAATGGCAGTAGAAGGCTGTCCTCACTATACGCTCCCTAATTCCGTTTGGTAAGAAATTTCCTTAGGAATAATATTAGGGGAGCCTGGAGAAGAATGTTCATTCTTATATCTGCCATGTAAGATACCTACATTTGGATTCAGTTTAATGTAGAAGAATAAGGCCTTGCTGGATGTGCTATTTAAGTAATCATGAAACCATCTCCAATGTGATTTTGAAAACTGTAAACATTGCAGTAGAAAGTTGTACTTTCTGTATGGGCTCTAAATCCCTTGTGGTACGAAATTTCCTAAGGAATAACAATAGGGGAGCCTGGAGAAGAAAATTCTTCCTAATATCTGCGGAAAAGGTACCTATATTTGGAATCAGTTTAGTGGAGTAGTATTAGGCCTTGCTGGCGGTGATATTTAAGTAATCATTAAACCATCTCCAATGTGATTAAGAAAAGAGTAAACATTGCAGTAGAAAGTTGTCCTTTATGTATGCTCTCGAAATCCCGTGCGGAATGAAGTTTCCCTATCAATAGCATTATGGGAAACTTCATAAGGAGATTCTACCTAATATAAGCAGTGTAAGCAACCTACATTTGTATTGAGCATAGTTAAGCAGAATAACGAATTTCTGGATATGCTATTTAAGTAATCAAGCAACCATTTCCAATGTGATATCGAAACATAGAAAAAGATTGCAGTAGAAGGCTGTCCTCATTCTATCCACTGTAAATCCATGTGGTACGAAATTTCCTTAGCACAAGCATTGGGGAAGATGAAAAAGAAGGTTTTTTCTAATATCAGCAATGTAAGAAACCTACATTTGAATTCAGTTTGGAGGGGTCGAAAAAAGACTTCCTTGTTGTGATATTTAGGTGTTCATGCAACCATCGACAATGTGAAATGGAAAACAATGTAAAGATTGATGTAGCATGCTGTCATTACTGTATGGACTCTAAAGCCCATATGGCACGAATTTGCCATAGCAATAGCATAAGGGGAAGCGTCAGAAAAAGATTCCTTACAATATGAGCACTTTAAGCAACCTACTTTTAGATTCAGTTTAGTTGAGTAGAATAAGGAATTTCTGGGTGTGCTATTTAAGTAATCATGCACTATTTCCAATGTGATATTGTAACATAGTAAAGATTGCAGTAGAAATCTGACCTCACTCTATGCACTGTAAATCTCGTGTGCTACGAAATTTCCTTAGTAATATTATTAGGTGAATCTGGAGAAGAAAATTTTTTCTAATATTTGCTGTGTAAGTTACCTATAATTGGATTCAGTTTAGTGGAGTTGTATTAGGCCTTCTTGTAGGTGATATTTAAGTAATCATGAAACCATCTCAGTGTGATTTCAAATACAGTAAACATGGCATTAGAAAGTTATCCTTTCTGTATGCACACTAAATCCCGTGTGGTATGAAATTTCCTTAATGATAGCATTACGGGAAGCTGCAGAAGAAGATTCTTTCTAATATCAGCAGTGTAAGAAACCTACATTTGGATTCAGTTTAGTTTCCGTAAAATACGGCCTTGCGTTATACCCCCTTCAAGTAATCATGCAACCATCTCCAATGTGATATTGAAAACAAATTTAAAATGGCAGTAGGAGGCTCTCCTCACTATATGCACTCTAAATTCCGTTTGGTACGAAATTTCCTGAGCAAAAGCTTTGGGCGAAACTGCAGAAGATTCTTTCTAATATTATCAATGTAAGAAACCTACATTCAAATTCAGTTTACTTCCAGTAAAATAAAGCCTTGAGTAATGCCCGATTCAAGTCATTATGCTACCATCTCCAATGTGATCTAGAAAATATAGTAAAGATTGACGTAGCAGTCTTTCATATCTCTATGGACTCAATCCCTGGTGGTATGAAATTTCCTTAGTAAAAACGTTAGGGCAGCCTGGAGAAAAAGGTTCTTTGTAATATGTGCCATGTAAGATACCTGCATTTGGATTCAGATGGTTTAGTAGAATAAGGCCTTGTTGGATGTGCTATTTAAATAATCATGCAAAAATCTCAAATGTGATTATCGAAAACATATTAAAATTCAGTACAATGTTGTCCTTTCTGTATGCAGTCTAAATACCGTGTGGTACGAAATTTCCATAGCAATAGCATTAGGGGAAACTTCAGAAGAAGATTCCTACTAATATGAGGAGTGTAAGCAACCTATATTTTGATTCACTTTAGTTAAGTAAAATAAGGAATTTCAGGATGTCCTATTTAAGTAATCATGCAACCATCTCCAATGTGATATCAAAACATACTAAAGATTTCAGGAGAAGGCTGTCCTCACTCTATTCACTCTGAATCCCGTGTCTTCCGAAATTTACTTAGGAATAGCATTGGGGGAACCTGCAGAACAATATTCTTTCTTATATCAGCAGTGTTAGAAACCTACATTTGGATTCAGTTTAGTTTCAGTAAAATAAGGCCTTGCTGGATGTCCCATTAAAGTAATTATGCTACCATCTCTAATGTGATATGGAAAACTGTAAAATTACAATAGAAAGCTGACCTCCATATATGCAATCTAAATCCCATGTGGTACGAAATTTCCTTAACCATGGCATTAGGGGAACCTGCAAAAGAAGAATCTTTCTAATACCATCAATATAAGAAACCTGCATTGGATTCACTTTGCTTTGTTCGAAAAAAGACATCCTTGCTGTGTTTTTTACATGTCCATGCAACCATCTACAATGTGATATGGAAAACTATGTAAAGATTGAAGTAGCAGGCTGTCATCTCTGTATGGACTCTAAATTCTGTGTGGTAGGAAATTTCCTTTGGAATAACATTAGGGGAGCCTGGAGAAGAAAATTCTTTCTAATATCCGGCCGTGTAAGTTACCTATATTTTCTTTCAGTTTAGTGGAGTTGTATTAGGCCTTGCTCAAGGTGATATTTAAATAATCATGAAACCATCTCAATGTGATTTCAAAATCAGTAAACATTGCAGTAGAAATTTATCCTTTCTGTATGCACATAAATCCCGTGTGGCAAGAATTTTCCTTAGCAATAGCATTACGGGAGCTTCATAAGAAGATCCTTTCTAATATCTGCCATGCAAGATACCTATATTTGTATTTAGATTAGTGCAATAGAATAAGGCCTTGCTGGACGTGCTGTTTTAGTAATCATTCAACCATCTCCAATTGTGATATCAAAAACATATTAAACATTGCAGTAGAAAGTTTCCTGTCTGTATGCCCTCTATATCCCGTATGGTACGAAATTTCCTTTGCAATAGCATTGGAGGAAGCTGCAGAAGAGATTCTTTCTAATATCAGCAATGTTCTAACCTACATTTGGATTCAGTTTGAAGGGGTCAAAAAAAGACTTACTGGGTGTGATATTTCCGTGTTTATGCAGCCATCTGCAACGTGATTCAGAAAACAATATAAAGATTGAAGTAGCATGCTGTCATCTCTGTAATATTCCTAAATCCCCTGTGGTATGAAATTTCCTTAGGAATAACATTACTGGAGCCTGGAAAAGAAAATTCTTTCTAATATCAGCCCTTGTATGTTACCTATATTTGGATTCAGTTTAGTATAGTTGTGTTAGGCCTTGTTGGAGGTGATATTTAAGTAATCAAGAAACCATTTAAATGTGATTTCGGAAACAGTAAACATTGCAGTAGAAAATTTTCCTTTTTGTATGCAAATGATCCTGTGTGGTACAAATTTATTTTGCAATAGCATAAGGGGAAGCTTCATAAGATGATTCTTTTTATATTTGCCATGTAAGATACCAACATTTGGATTTAGTTTAGTGCAGTAGAATAAGGCCTTGCTGGATGTGCTATTTAAGTAATCATTTAACCATCTCCAATGTGATATCGAAAACATATTAAACATTGGAATTGAAAGTTGTCCTTTGTGTATGCAGTCTAAATCCCGTGTGGTTCGAAATTTCCTGAGCAATAGCTTTGGGAGAAGCTGCAGAAGAAGATTCTTTCTAATATCATCAATGTAAGAAAACTACATTCGAAATCAGTCTAATTACAGTAAAATAAGGAGTTGGGCAATGCTCGATTCAAGTAATCATACTACCATTTCCAATGTGATATGGAAAACATACTAACGATTGATGTAGCAGTCTGTCATATCAGTATGGATTCTAAACCCCGTGTGGTATGAAATTTCCTTAGGAATAATATTAGGGCAGCCTTGAGAAAAAGATTGTTTCTAATATCTGCCATGTAAGATACCTACATTTGTATTCAGGTTGGTGGAGTAGAATAAGGCATTGTTGGATGTGCTATTTAACTATTCATGCAAAAATCTCCTATGTGATTATCGAAAACATATTAGCATTCAGTAGAAAGTTGTCCCTTCTTTATGCAGTCCAAATACCGTGTTGTTCGAAATTATTACAGCAATAGCATTAGGGGAAACTGCAGAAGAAGATTGCTTCTAATATGAGCAGTGTAAGCAACCTACATTTTGATTCACTTTTGTTGAGTAGAATAAGGAATTTCAGGATCTGCTATTTAAATAATCATGCTACAATCTCCAATGAGTTAACGAAATATAGTAAAGATTGCAGTAGAAGGCTGTCCTCACTCTATACACTCTAAATTCCGTTGGTTCCGACATTTCCTTAGGAATAGCATTGGAGGAAGCTGCAGAAGAAGATTGTTTTTAATATCAAAAATGTTAGAAACCAACATTTGGATTCAGTTTAGTTTCAGTAAAATAAGGCCTTGCAGGATGCCCCATTCAGGTAATCATGCAACCATCTTCAATGTGATATCAACAACATAGTAAAGATGACAGTAGAAGGCTGTCATCACTATACACTCCCTAATCCCGTGTGGTAAGAAATTTCTTTAGGAATAATATTGGGGAGCCTGGAGAAGAATGTTCTGTCTAATATCTGCCATTTAAGATACCTACATTTGGATTCAGTTTAGTGGAGTAGAATAAGGCCTTGCTGGATGTGCTATTTAAGTAATCATGAAACCATCTCCAATGTGATTTTGAAAACTGTAAACATTGCAGTGGAAAGTTGTACTTTCTGTATGCTCTCTAAACTCTGTGTGGTACGAAATTTCCTAAGGAATAACAATAGTGGAGCATGGAGTAGAAAATTCTTCCTGACATCTGCTGGGAAAGGTACCTCTATTTGGAGTCAGTATAGTGGAGTAGTATTAGGCCTTGCTGGGGGTGATATTTAAGTAATCATTAAACCACTTCCAATGTGATTTAAGAAAAGAGTACACATTGCAGTAGAAAATTGTCTTTATGAATGCTCTCGAAATCCCGTGTGGAACGAAATTTCCTCATCAATAGCAGTAGGGGAACCTTCATTAGGAGATTCTATCTAATATAAGCAGTGTAAGCAACCTACATTTGAATTGAGCTTAGTTAAGCAAAATAAGTAATTTCTGGATGTGCTATTTAAGTAATCATGCAAACATTTCCAATGTGATATCGAAACTTAGAAAAAGATTGCAGTAAACGGCTGTCCTCATTCGATCCAGTGTAAATCCGTGTGGTACGAAATTTCCTTAGCAAAAGCATTGGGGAAGATGAAAAAGAAGGTTTTTTCTAATATCCACAATGTAAGAAACCTACATTTGAATTCAGTTTGGAGGGGTCGAAAAAGACATCCTTGTGGCGATATTTACGTGTTCATGCAACCATCGACAATGTGACATGGAAAACAATGTAAAGATTGAAGGAGCATGCCGTCATTACGGTATGGACTCTAAAGCCCATATCGCACGTATTTGCCATAGCAATAGCTTTAGGCGAAGCTTCAGAATAAGATTCCTTCTAATATAAGCACTGTAAGCAACATACATTTAGATTCAGTTTAGTTGAGTAGAATAAGGAAATTCTGGCTCTTCTATTTAAGTAATCATGGACTATTTCCAATGTGATATTGAAACATAATAAAGATTGCAGTAGAACGCTGACATCACTCTATGCACTGTAAATCCCGTGTGCTACGAAATTTCCTTAGGAATACTATTAGGTGAATCTGGAGAAGAAAATTTTTTCTAATATCTGCTGTGTAAGTTACCTATAATTGGATTCAGTTTAGTGGAGCTGTATTAGGCCTTCCTGTAGGTGATCTTTAAGTAATCATTAATCCATCTCAATGTGATTTCAAGTACCGTAAACATGGCATTAGAAAGTTACCCTTTCTGTATGCACACTAAATCCCGTGTGGTATGAAATTTCCTTAATGAGAGCCTTACGGGAAGATGCAGCAGAAGATTCTTTCTAATATCAGCAGTGTAAGAACCTACATTTGGATTCAGCTTAGTTTCAGTAAAATAAGGCCTTGGGTTATGCCCCCTTCAAGTAATCATGGAACCATCTCCAATGTGATATCGAAAACAAATTAAAAATGGCAGTAGAAGGCTCTCTTCACTGTATGCACGCTAAATTCCATTTGGTATGAAATTTCCTGAGCAATAGCTTTGGGCAAAACTGCAGAAGATTCTTTCTAATAACATCAATGTAAGAAACCAACATTCGAATTCAATTTAGTTCCAGTAAAATAAGGCCATGCGTGATGCCCGATTCAAGTCATTATGCTACCATCTCCAATGTGATCTAGAAAACATAGTAAAGATTGACGTAGCAGTCTTTCATATCGCTACGGGCTCAATCCCTGGTGGTATGAAATTTCCTTAGTAATAACCTTAGGGCAGCCTGGAGAAGAAGGTTCTTTCTAATATGTGCCATGTAAGACACATACATTTGAATTCAGACTGGTGGAGTAGAATAAGGCTTTGTTGGATGTGCTATTTAAATAATCATGCAAAAATCTCAAATGTGATTATCGAAAACATTAAAATTCAGTAGAAGGTTGTCCTTTCTGTATGCACTCTAAATCCCGTGTGGTATGAAATTTCCATAGCAATAACATTAGGGGAAACTTCTGAAGAAGATTCCTTCTAATATGAGGAGTGTAAGCAACCTATATTTTGATTCACTTTAATTGACTAGAATAAGGAACTTCAGGATGTCCTATTTAAGTAATCATGCAACCATCTCCAATGTGATATCGAAACAGTAGAGTTTGCATTAAAAGGCTGTCCTCACTCTATGCACTCTAAATACCATGTGGTCCGAAATTTCCTTAGGAATAGCATTGGAGGAACCTGCAGAAGAATATTCTTTCTTATATCAGCAATGTTAGAAACCTCCATTTAGATTTAGTTTAGTTTCAGTAAAATAAGGCCTTGCAGGATATCCCGTTCAAGTAATTATGCTACCATCTCTAATGTGATATGGAAAACTGTAAAATTTCAATAGAAAGCTGTCCTACATATATGCAATCTAATTCCCTTGTGGTACGAAAATTCCTTAACAATGGCATTAGGGGAACATGCAAAAGAAGAATCTTTCTAATACCAGGAATGTAAGAAACCTGCATTGGATTCACTTTGTTGGGTTCGAAAATAGACTTTTTTGCTGTGTTATTTACATGTACTTGCAACCATCTACAATGTGATATGGAAAACAATGTAAAGATTTAAGTTGCAGGCTGTCATCTCTGTATGGACTCTAAATCCCGTGTGGTACGAAATTTGCTTAGGAATAACATTAGTGGAATCTGGAGAAGAAAATACTTTCTAATATGTGGCCGTGTAAGTTACCTATATTTTCATTCAGTTTAGTGGAGTTGTTTTAGGCCTTGCTCGAGGTGATATTTAAGTAATCATGAAACCATCTCAATGTGATTTCAAAAACAATAAACGTTCCAGTAGAAAATTATAATTTCTGTAGCACATAAATCCCGTGTAGCAAGAATTTTCCTTAGCAATAGCATTAGGGGAAAGTTCATAAGAGGATTCGTTCTAATGTCTGCCATGTAAGGTACCTACATTTGGCTTGAGATTAGTGCAATAGAATAAGGCCTTTCCGGATGTGATATTTAAGTAATCATTCAACCATCTCCAATGTGATATCGAAAACATGTTAAACATTTCAGTAGAAAGTTGTCCTTTATGGATGCACTCTAATTCCCGTGTGGTACGAAATTTCCTTAGCAATAGCATTGGAGGAAGCTGTAGAGGAAGATTCTTTCTAATATCAGCAATGTTAGAAACCTACATTTGAATTCAAATTAGTTTCACTAAAATCATGCCTTGCGGGATGTCCCATGAAGTAATCTTACAACGATCTTCAATGTGATATCGAAAACATAGTATAGATTGCAGTAGAAGGCTGTCCTAACTATACGCTTTCTAAATCCCATTTAGTAAGAAATTTCCTTATGAATAATATTAGGGGAGACTGGAGAAGAATGTTCTTTCTAATATCTGCCATGTAAGATAAATACATATGAATTCAGTTTAATGGAGTAGAATAAGGCCTTGCTGGATGTGCTATTTACGTAATCATGAAACCATCTCCAATGTGATTTCGAAAACTGTAAACATTGCAGTAGAAAGTTGTCCTTTCTGTATGCGCTCTAATTCCCTTGTGGTACGAAATTTTTTATGGAATAACAATAGGGGAGCCTGGATAAGAAAATTCTTTCTAATATCTGCCGGGAAATTTACCTATATTTGGAAACTGTTTACTGGATTAGTATTAGACCTTGCTGGAGTTGATATTCAAGTAATCATGAAAACATCTCCAATGAGATTTTGAAAACAGTAAACATTGCAGTAAAAAGTTGTCCTTTCTGTATGCACTCGAAATCTGGTGCGGAAAAAAATTTCCTTATCAATAGCATTTGGGGAAGCTTCACAGGGAGATTCTATCTAATATAAGCAGTGTAAGCAACCTGCATTTGGATTGAGCTTAGTTAAGCAAAATAAGGAATTTCTGGATGTGCTATATAAGTAATCATGCAGCCATTTCCAATGTGATATCGAAACATAGAAAAAGATTGCAGTAAAAGGCTGTCCTCATTCTATGCAGTGTAAATACGTGTGGTACGAAATTTCCTTAGCAAAAGCATTGGGGGAAGGTGCAAAAGAAGGTTTTTCTAATATCAGCAATGTAAGAAACCTACATTTGAATTCTGTTTGGAGGGGTAGAAAAAAGAATTTCCTGTTGGGATATTTACGTGTTCATGCCACCATTGACAATGTGACATGGAAAACAATGCAACGATTGAAGTAGCATGCTGTCATTATTGTATGGACTCTAAATCCTTTATGGCACGAATTTTCCATAGCAATAGCATTAGGGAAGCTTCAGAAGAAGATTCCTTCTAATATGAGACGTGTAAGCAACCTACATTTAGATTCAGTTTAGTTGAGTAGAATAAGGAATTTCTGGATGTGCTATTTAAGTAATCATGGAGTAGTACCAATGGGATATTGAAAAATAGTAAAGAATGCAGAAGAAGGCTGTCATCACTCCATACACTGTAAATCCCGTGTGGTATGAAATTTCCTTAGGAATAATATTACGGGAGACTGGAGAATAAAATTCTTTCTAAATCCACACTGTAAGTTACCTTTATTTTGATTCAGTTTAGTGGAGTTGTATTAGGTCTTCCTGGAAGTGATATTAATGTAACCATGAAACCATCCCAATGTGATTTCGAATACAGTAAACATGGCATTAGATAGTTATACTTTCTGTATGCACACTAAATCCCGGGTGGTACAAAATTTCCTTAATGACAGCATTACGTGAATTGCAGAAGATATTCTAATATCAGCAGTGTAAGAAACCTACATTTGGATTCAGTTTAGTTTCAGAAAAATAACGCCTTGCGTTATGCCCAATTCAAGTAATCATGCAACCATCTCCAGAGTGATATCGAAAACAAATTAAAAATGGCAGTAGAAGGCTCTCCTCACTATATGTATTCTAAATTCCGTTTGGTACAAAATTTCCTGAGCAATAGCTTTGGGGGTAACTGTAGAAGATTCTTTCTAATATAATCAGTGTAAGAAACCTCCATTGGAATTCAGTTTAGTTACAGTAAAATAAGGACTTCCGTGAGGCCCGATTCAAGTAACGATTCTAACATTTGCAATGTGATCTAGAAAACATAGTAAAGATTGACGTAGCAGTCTGTCATATCTGTAAGGACTCTAAATCCCTGGAGGTACGAAATTTCCTTAAGAATAATATTAGGGAAGCCTGGAGAAGAAGATTCTTTCTAATATCTGCCATGTAAGATACCTAAATTTGAATTCAGTTTGGTGGATTAGAATAAGGACTTGTTGGATGTGGTATTTAAATAATCATGCAAAAATCTCCAATGTGATTATCGAAAACATATTAACATTCAGTACAAAGTTGTCCTTTCTGTATGCAGTCTAAATCCCATGTGGTACGAAATTTCCATAGCAATAGCATTAGGGGAAACTTCAGAAGAAGTTGCATTCTAATATGAGCAGTGTAAGCAACCTACATTTTGATTCACTTTAGTTGAGTAGAATAAGTAATTTCACGATGTGCTATTTAAGTAATCATTCCACCATCTCCAATGTGATATCGAAACATAGTAAAGATTGCAGTAGAATGCTGTTTTCACTCTATTCACTCTAAATCACGTGTGGTCCGAAATTTCCTTAGGAATAGCATTGGAGGAAGCTGCAGGAGAAGATTCTTACTAGTATCAGCAATGTTAGAAACCGACATTTGGATTCAGTTTAGTTTCAGTAAAATAAGGCCTTGCAGGATGTCCCATTCAAGTAATTATGCTAATATCTCCAGTGTGATATGGAAAACTGTAAAATTGCAATAGAAAGCTGTCCTCCATATATGCAATCTAAATCCCATGTGGTATGAAATTTCCCTAACCATAGCATTAGGGGAAGGTGCAGAAGTAGAATCTATCTAATACGAGCCATGTAAGAAACCTCATTTGGATTCACTATGCTGGAGTCGAAATAAGATTTCCTTGCTGTGTTATTTACATGTTCATGCAACCATCTACAATGTGATATGGAAAACTATGTAAAGATTGAAGTAGCAGGCTGTCATCACTGTATGGACTCTAAATTACGTGTGAACGAAATTTCCTTAGGAATAACATTAGGGGAGCCTGGAGAAGAAAATTCTTTCTAATATCCGGCCTTGTAAGTTACCTATATTTTCATTCAGTTTTGTCTAGTTGTATTCTGCCTTGCTCGAGCTGATATTTAAGTAATCATGAAACCATCTCAATGTGATTTCAAAAACAGTAAACATTGAAGTAGAAAATTATCATTTCTGTATGCACATAAATCCCATGTGGCAAGAATTTTCCTTAGCAATAGCATTAGGGGAAGCTTCATCAGAAGATTCTTTCTAATATCTGCCATGTAAGATACCTACATTTGGATTTAGATTAATGCAATAGAATAAGGCCTTGCTGTATGTGCTATTTAACTAATCATTCAACCATCTCCAATGTGATATCGAAAACATAATTTTCATTGCAGTAGAAAGTTGTCCTTTTTTGATGCAATCTAAATTCCGTGTGGTTCGAAATTTCTTTAGTAATAGAATTAGAGGAAGCTGCAGAAGATGATTCTTTCAAATATCAGCAATTTTATAAACCTACATTTGAATTCAATTTAGTTTCACTAAAATAATGCCTTGCGGGATGTCCCATGAAGGTAATCATGCAACCATCACCAATACGATATTGACAACATAGTATAGATGGCAGTAGAAGGCTGTCCTCACTATACACTCTCTAAATCCCGTGTGGTAAGAAATTTCCTTAGGAGTAATATTAGGGGAGCCTGGAGAAGATTGTTCTTTCTAATATCTGCCATGTGAGATACCTACATTTGGATTCAGTTTGGTGGAGTACAATAAGGCCTTGTTGGATGTGCTATTTAACAAATAATGCCAAAATCTCCAATGTGATTATCGAAAACATATTAACATTCATTAGAAAGTTGTCCTTTCTGTATGCTGTCTAAATCTAGTGTGGTACGAAATTTCCATAGCAATAGAATTAGGGGAAACTTCAGAAGAAGATTCCTTCTAAAATGAGCAGTGTTAGCAACCTACATTTTGATTCACTTTAGTTGAGTAGAATAAGGAATTTCAGGATGTGCTATTAAAATAATCATGCAACCACCTCCAATGTGATATCAAAACATATTAAAGATTACAGAATAAGGCTGTCCTCACTCTATGCAATCTAAAACAGTGGTGGTCAGAAATTTACTTCGGAATAGCATTGGAGGAAGATGCAGAAGAAGATTCTTTCTAATATCAGCAATCGTAGATACCAACATTTTAATTCAATTTAGTTTCACTAAAATAATGCCTTGCGGGATGTCCCATGAAAGTAATCATGCAAGCATCTCCAATGTGATATCGATGGCATAGTTGAGATGGCAGTAGAAGGCAGTCCTCACTATATGCTTTCTCAATCCCCTGTGGTAAGAAATTTCCTTAGGAATAATATTAGCAGAGCCTGGAGAAGAATGTTCTTTCTAACATCTGCATGTAAGATACCTACATATGGATTCAGTTTAGTGGAGTAGAATAAGGCCTTGCTGGATGTACTATTTAAGTAATCATGAAACCATCTCCAACGTGATTTTGAAAACTCTAAACATTGCAGTAGAAAGTTGTACTTTCGGTATGCGCTCTAAATACCTTGTGGTACGAAATTTCCTAAGGAATAACAATAGGTGAGCCTTAAGAAGAAAATTCATTCTAATATCTGCCGGGAAAGTACCTATATTTGGAATCAGTTTAGTGGAGTAGTATTAGGCGTTGCTGGTGGTGATATTTAAGTAATCTTGAAACGATCTCTAATGTGATTACGAAAAGAGTAAATATTGCAGTTGAAAGTTTTCCTTTCTCTATGCACTCGAAATCCCGTGCGGAACGAAATTTCCTTATCAATGGCATTAGCGGAAGCTTCATAAGGAGATTCTATCTAATATAAGCAGTGTAAGCTACCTACATTTGGAATAAGCTTAGTAAAGCAGAATAAGGAATTTCTGGATGTGCTATTTAAGTAAACATGCAACCATTTACAGTGTGATATCAAAACATAGAAAAAGATTGCAGTAGAAGTCTGTGCTCATTCTATGCAGTGTAAATCCATTTGGTACGAAATTTCCTTAACAATGCATTGGGGGAAGATGCAAAAGAAGGTTTTTTCTAATATCAGCAGTGAAAGAAACCCACATTGAATTCAGTTTGGAGGGGTAGAAAAAAGACTTCCTTGTGATATTTATGTGTTCATGCAACCATCTACAATGTGACATGGAAAATAATGTAAAGATTCAAGTAGCATGCTGTCATTACTGTATGGACTTTAAATCACATATGGCACGAATTTTCTATAGCCATAGCATTAGGGGAAGCTTCAGAAAAGATGCCTTCTAGTATGAGAAGTGAAAGCAAATTACATTTATATTCACTTTAGTTTAGTAGAATAAGGAATTTCTGGATGTGCTACTTAAGTAATCATGCAACTATTTTAAATGTGATATCGAAATATAGTAAAGATTGCAGTAGAAAGCTATTCTCCATCTATGCAATCTAAATCGCGTGTGGTCCGAAATTTCCTTAGGAATAGCATTGGAATAAGCTGCAGAAGAAGATTCTTTCTAATATCAGCAATGTTAGAAACCTACATTTTTATTCAGTTCAGTGTCAGTAATATAAGGCCTTGCGGGAGGTCCCATTCAAGTAGTTATGCTACCATCTAAAATGTGATATGGAAAACTGCAAAATTGCAATAGAAAGCTGTCCTCCATATATGCAATCTAAATCCCATGTGGTACGAAATTTCCTTAACCATGGCATTAGGGGAAGCTGCAGAAGAAGAATCTTTCTAATACCAGCAATGTAAGAAACCTGCATTTGGATTCAGTTTGCAGGGGACGAAAAAAGATTTCCTTGCTGTGTTATTTACATATTCATGCAACCATCTACAATGTGATATGAAAACTATGTAAAGATTGAAGTAGCAGGCTGTCATCCCTGTATGGACTCTAAATCCCTTGTGGTCGGAAATTTCCTTAGGAATCACATTAGTGGAGACTGGAGAAGAAAATCCTTTCTAACATGTGGCGATGTAAGTTACCTATATTTTCATTCAGTTTAGTGGAGTTTTATTAGGCCTTGCTCGAGGTGATATTTAAGTAATCATGAAACCATCTCAATGTGATTTCAGAAACAGTAAACATTGCAGTAGAAAGTTATCCTTTCTGTATGCACATAAACCCTGTGTGGCAAGAATTTTCCTTAGCAATAGCATTAGGTAACGCTTCATAAGAAGATTCTGATATCTGCCATGTAAGATACCTACATTTGGATTTAGATTAGTGCAATAGAATAAGGCCTTGCTGGATGTCCTATTTAAGTCCTATTCAACCATCTCCAATGCGATATCGAAAACATATTAAACATTGCAGTAAAACGTTTTCCCTTTTGTATGCACTCTAAATCCCATGTGGTTCGAAATTTCCGTAGCAATAGCATTGGGGCAATATTCAGGAGAAGATTCCTTCTTATTTGAGCAGTGTAAGCAACCTACATTTGGATTCAGTTTAGTTTCAGTAAAATATGGCCTTGCGGGATGTCCCATTCAAGTAAGCATTCAACCATCTCCAATGTGATATCGAAACATTAAAATTGCAGTAGAAAGCTGTCCACATTCTATGCTCTGTAAATCCCGTGCTGTCCGATTTTTCCTTACCAATAGCATTGGAGGAAGCTGCAGAGGAATATTCTTGCTAATATTATCAGTTTAAGAAACCTACATTGGAATTCAGTTTAGTTTAAGTAAAATAAGGCCTGCATGATGCCCCATTCACGTTATCATGCTACCTTCTCCAATGTGATATGGAGAACATAGTAAAATTGCAATAGAAAGCTGTCCTCCATGTATGCACTCTAAATCCCATGTGGTACGAAATTTCCTTAACCATAGCATTAGAGGAAGCTGCAGGAGAAGAATCTTTCTAAACCAGCAATGTAAGAACCATGCATTTGGATTCAGTTTGGTAGGAACGAAAAAGGACTTCCTTCCTGTGATATTTATGTGTTCATGCAACCATCTACAATGTGATATGGAAAATAATGTGAAGATTGAAGTAGCATGCTGTCATCTGTGTATGGACTCTAAATCCTCTTGGGAACGAAATTTCCTTAGTAATAACTTAGAGTGCCTGGAGATGAAAATTCTTTCCAATATCCGCGTGTAAGTTACCTATATTGGATTCAGTTTTGTGGAGTAGTATTTGACCTTGCTGGAGTTGATGTTCAAGTAATCATGAAAACATCTCCAATGGGTTTTCAAAAACAGTAAACATTGCAGTAAAAAGTTTTCCTTTTTGTATGCACTCGAAATCCCGGCAGAATGAAATTTCCTTATCAATACCATTAGGGGAAGATTCATGAGGAGATTCTGTCTAATATAAGCAGTGTACGCAACCCAAATTTGGATTGAGCTTAGTTTATCAGAATAAGGAATTTCTGGACGTGCTATTTAAGTAATCATGCAAACATCTCCAATGTGATATCGAAAACATAGTAAAGATTGCAGTAGAAGGCTGTCCTCACTATATGCTCTCTAAATCCTTTGTGGTAAGAAATTTCCTAACGAGTAATATTAAGGCAGCCTGGAGAAGAATGTTCTTTCTAATATCTGCCATGTAAGATACGTACATTTGGATTCAGTTTAGTGGAGTAGAATAAGGCCTTGCTGGATATGCAATTTAAGTAGTCATGAAACCGTCTCCAATGTGTTTTCGAAAACTGTAAACATTGCAGTAGAAAGTTGTCCCTTCTGTAGGCACTGTAAATCACGTCTTGTACGAAATTTCCTTAGCAATCGCATTAGGGGAAGCATCATAAGAAGATTCTTTCTAATATAAGCAGTGTAAGCAACCTATATTTGGATTGACCTTAGTTAAGTACAATAAGGTTTTTCTGGATGTGCTGTTTAAGTAGTCATGCAAACATCTCTAATGTGATATCGAAAACATAGTAAAGATTGCAGTAAAAAGCTGTCCTCACTGTATGCACTACAAATCACGTTTAGTACGATATTTCCTTAGGAATAACATTACTGGACCTGGAGAAAAAAATTCTTTCTAACATCAGGCCGTGTAAGTTACGTATATTTTTATTCAGTTTAGTATAGTTGTATTAGGCCTTGCTGGAGGTAATATTTAGGTAATCAAGAAACCATCTAAATGTGATTTCAGAAACAGTAAACATTGTAGTAGAAAATTATCCTTTCTGTATGCACATAAGTCCCGTGTGGTACGAATTTACTTAGCAATAGCATAAGAGGAAGCTTCATAAGAAGATTCTTTCTAATATCTGCCATGTAAAATACCTACATTTGGATTTAGTTTAGTGCAGTAGAATAAGGCCTTGCTGATGTGCTATTTAAGTAATCATTTAACCATCTCCAATGTGATATCGAAAACATATTAAACATTGCAGTAGAAAGTTGTCCTTTGTGTATGCACTCTAAATCCTGTGTGGTAAGAAATTTCCTTAGCAATAGCATTAGGGCAAGATTAATGAAAAGATTCCTTCTAATATGAGCAGTGTAAGCAACCTACATTTGTATTGAGCTTAGTAAAGCAGAATAATTAATTTCTGGATGTGCTATTTAAGTAATCATGCAACCATTTCAAATGTGATATCGAAACATAGAAAATATTGCAGTAGAAGGCTGTCCTCATTCTATGCATTGTAAATCCCGTGTGGTATGAAATTTCCTTAGGAATAATATTAGGGGTGTCGGATGAAGAAAATTCATTCTAATATCTTTGGTGTAGTTACGTATATTTGAATTCAGTTTAGTGGAGTTGTATTAGGACTTCCTGGAGATGATATTTAAGTAATCATGAAACAACCTCAATGTGATTTCGAATACAGTAAAAATGGCATTAGAAAGTTATCCTTTCTGTATGCACACTACATCCCGTGTGGTACGATATTTCCTTAATGATAGCATTACGGGAGGCTGCAAAAGAAGATTCTTTCTAATATCAGTAGTGTAAGAAACCTACATTTGGATTCAGTTTAGTTTCAGTAAAATAAAGCCTTGCGTTATGCCCCCTTCAAGTAATGATGCAACCATCTCCAATGTGATATGGAAAACAAATTAAAAATGGCAGTAGAAGTCTCTCCTCACTATATGCACTCTAAATTCCATGTGGTACGATATTTCCTGAGCAATAGCTTTGGGGGAAACTGCAGAAGATTCTTTCTAATATCATCAATATAAGAAACCTACATTCGAATTCATTTTAGTTACAATAAAATATAGCCTTGCGCGATGCCCAATTCAAGAAATAATGTTTCCATCTCCAATGTGATCTAGAAAATATAGTAAAGATTGATGTAGCAGTCTGTCATATCTGTATGGCCTCTAAATCCCGGGTGATATGAAATTTCCTTAGGAATAATATTAGTGCAGCCTGGAGATGAAGATTCTTTCAGATGTCTTCCATTCAAGGTACCTACATTTGGATTCAGTTTTGTGGTCTAGTATTAAGCCTTGTTGGAGTTGATATTTAAGTAATCATGAAACCTTCTCCAATGTGATTTTGAAACCAGTAAACATCATAGTAGAAATATTCCTTTCTTTATGCACTCTAAATCACATATGTTATGAAAATTCTTTAACAATTAGGGCAAGCATCAGAAGAAGATTCCTTCTAATATAAGCAGTGTAAGGAACCTACATTTAAATTCAGTTTAGTTGGGTAGAATAAGGAATTTCAGGATGTGCTGTTTAAGTAATCATGCAACCACCTCCAATGTGACATCGAAACATAGTAAAGATTGCCGTAGAAGGCTGTCCTCACTCTATGCACTGTAAATCCCGTGTGGTACGAAATTTCCATATCAATAGCATTGCGGGAAGATGCAGAAAAAGGTTCTTTCTAATATCAGCAATGTAAGAAACCTACATTTGGATTCAGTTAGGAAGGGTCGAAAAAAGACTTCCTTGGTGTGATATTTACGTGATCATGCAACCATCTACAAAGTGGTATGGAAAACAATGTAAAGATTGAAGTACCATGCAGTCATCTCTGTATGGACTCTAAATACCATGCGGTACGAAATTTCCTTAGGAATAAACTTAGGGGAGCCTGGAGAAGAAGGTTCTTTCTAATATCTGACATGTAAGGTACCTACATTTGGATTCAGTTTAGTGGAGTAGAATAAGCCCTTGCTGGATGTTCTATTTAAGTAATCATGCAACCATTTCCAATGTGATATCGAAAACATAAACATTGCATTACAAATTTGTCCCTTCTGTATGCACTCTAAATCCCATGTGGTACCATATTTCCTTAGCAATAGCTTTGGGGAAGCTTCAGAAGAAGATTCCTTCTAGAATGAGCACTGTAAGCAACCTACATTTGGACTCAGTTTAGTTGAGTATTATAAGGTATCTCTGGATGTGCTATTTAAGCAATCATGCAAGCATTTCCAATGTGATATCGAAATATACTATATATGGCATAGAAGGCTGTCCTCACTATATACACTCTAAATCCCGTGTGGTCTGAAATTTCCTTAACGATAGCATTACGGGAAGCAGCAGAAGAAGATTCTTTCTAATATCATCAATGCAAGAAACCCCCATTTCGATTCAGTTTAGTTTCAGTAAAATAAGGCCTTGCATTATACCCCTTCATGGAAACAGGCAACCATCTCCAATGTGATATCGAAAACAAATTAAAAATGGAAGTAGAAGGCTGTCTTCAGTATATGCAATCGAAATCACGTGTGGTAAGATATTTCCATAGGAATATTAGGGCAGCCTGGAGAAGAAGATTCTTTCTAATATCTGCCATGTAAGACACCTACATTTGAATTCAGTTTGGTGGAGTAGAATAAGGCCTTGTTGGATGTGCTATTTAACTAATCATGCAAAAATCTCCAATGTGATTATCGAAAACATATTAACATTCATAAAAAAGTTGTCCTTTCTATATGCAGTCTAAATCCCGTGTGGTACGAAATTTCCATAGCAATAGCATAAGGGGAAAATTCAGAAAAAGATTCCTTCTAATATGAGCAGTGTAAACAACCTACAATTTGGTTCACTTTACTTGAGTAGAATAACGAATTTCGGGTTGTGCTAATTACGTAATCATGCAACCATCTCCAATGTGATATCGAAACATAGTAAAGATTGCAGTGGAAGGCTGTCCTCACTCTATGCACTCTAAAACCCGTGTGGTCCGAAATTTCCTTAGGTATAGCTTTAGAGGAAGCTGCAGAGGAAGATTCTTTCTAATATCAGCAATGTTAGAAAGCTACATTTGGATTCAGTTTAGTTTCAGTAAAATAAGGCCTTGCGGGATGTCCCAATCAAGTAATTATGCTACCATCTCCAATGTGATATGGAAAACTGTAAAATTGCAATACAAAACTGTCTTCCATATATGCAATCTAAATCCCATGTGGTACGAAATTTTCTTAACCATGGCATTAGGGGAAGCTGCAGAAGAAGAACCTTTCTAATACCAGCAATGTAAGAAACCTGCATTTGGATTCAATTTGCTGGGGTCTAAAAAAGACTTCCCTGCTGTGTTATTACCTGTTCATGCAACCATCTACAATGTGATATGGAAAACTATGTAAAGATTGAAGTAGCAGCCTGTCATCTCTGTATGGACCCTAAATCCCGTGTGGTACGAAATTTCCTTAGGAATAATATTAGGGGAGCCTGGAGAAGAAAATTCTTTCTAATATCCGGCCGTGTAAGTTACCTGTATTTTCATTCAGTTTAGTGGAGTTGTATTAGGCCTTGCTCGAGGTGATATTTAAGTAATCATGAAACCATCTCAATGTGATTTCAAAAACAGTAAACATTGCTGTAGAAATTTTTCCTTTCTGTATGCACATAAATCCAGTGTGGCAAGAATTTTCCTTAGCTATAACATTTGGGGAAGCTTCATAAGAAGAATCTTACTAATATCTGCATGTAAGATACCTACATTAAAATTCAGATTGGTGGAGTAGAATAAGGCCTTGTTGGATGTGCATTTTAACTAATCATGCAAGAATATCCAATGTGATTATGGAAAACATATTAACATTTATTAAAATGTTGTCCTTTCTATATGCAGTCTAAATCCCGTTTGGTATGAAATTTCAATAGCAATAGCATTAGGGGAAAATTCATAGGAAGATTCTTTCTAATATCTGCCAAGAGAGATACCTACATTTGTATTTAGATTAATGCAATAGAATAAGGCCTTGATGGATGCGCTATTTAAGTAATCATTCAATCTTCTCCAATGTGAATCGAAAACATATTAAATCTTCAGAAGAAAGTTGTCCTTCCTGTATGCACTCTAAATCTGTGTGGTACGAAATTTTCTTAGCAATGGCATTACGGCAAGATTCAGGAGAATGTTCTTCTAATATGCTCAGTGTAAGCAACCTACATTTGTATTCATTTTAGTTTCAGTAAAATGAGGCCTTGCGGGATGCCCCATTCAAGTAATCATCCATACATCTCCAATGTGATATCGAAACAGGGTAAAGAGGGCAGTATAAAGCTGTCCTCATTCTATGCACTGTAAATTCCGTGTCGCCCGAAATTTCCTTAGTAATAGCATTGGGGGAATCTGCAGAGGACCATTCTTTCTAATATCATCAATGTATGAAACCTACATTGGAATTCAGGTTAGTTTAAGTAAAATAAGGCTTGCGTGATGCCCAAGTCAAGTTATCATGGTACCATCTCCAATGTGATATGGAGAACATAGTTAAATTGCAATAGAAAGGTGTCCTCCATGTATGCATTCTAAATCCAATGTGGTACGAAGTTTCCTTAACCATAGCATTAGGGGAAACAGCAGAAGAAGATTCTTTCTAATACCAGCAAAATAACAACCATGCATTTGGATTCAGTTTGGTGTTTTCGAAAAAAGACTTCCTTCCTGAGATATTTACGTGTTCATGCAACCACCTACAATGTGATATGGAAAACAATGTAAAGATTGAAGTAGCATGCTGTCATCTCTGTATGGACTCTAAACCATGTGGGGAACGAAATTTCCATAGGAATAACATTAGGGGAGCGTGGAGATGAAAATGCTTTCCGATAACCGCCGTGTAAGTTACCTATATTTGGATTCAGTTTTGTGGAGTAGTATTAGACCTTGCTGGAATTGATATTCAAGTAATCATGAAAACATCTCCAATCTGATTTCAAAAACTGTAAACAATGTACTGGAAATTGCCCTTTATGTATGCACTGGAAATCCCTTGCGGAACGAAATTTCCTTATCAATAGCATTAGGGGAAGCTTCATAAGGAGATTTTTTCTAATATACGCAGTGTAAGCAGCCTATATTTGGATTGAGCTTAGTTAAGAAGAATAAGGTATTTCTGGATGTGCTATTTAAGTAATCCTGCAACCATTTCCAATGTTATATCGAAGCATAGAAAAAGATTGCAGTAGAAGGCTGTCCTCATTTTATGCACTTTAAATCTGTGTGGTACGAAATTTCCTTAGCAAAAGCATTGGGGGAAGCTGCAAAAGAAGGTTTTTTCTAATATCAGCAATGTAAGAAACCTACATTTGCATTCAGATTGGAGGGGTCGAAAAAACACTTCCTTGTTGTGATATTTACGTGTTCTTGCAACCATCTACAATGTGACATGAAAAACAATGTAAAGATTGAAGTAGCATGCTGTTATTACTGTATGGACTCTAAATCCCCTATGGCACGAATTTTCCATAGCAATAGTATTAGGGGAAGCTTCAGAAGAAATTCCTTCTAATATGAGCAGTGTAAGCAGATTACATTTAGATTCAGTTTAGTTGAGTAGAATAAGGAATTTATGAATGTGCTATTTAAGTAATCATGGACTATTTCCAATATGACATCGAAACATAGTAAAGATTGCAGTAGAAGGCTGACCTCACTCTATGCACTGTAAATCCCGTGTGGTATGAAATTTCCTTAGGAATATTATTAGGGGACCCTGAAGAAGAAATTCTTTCTAATATCCGCTGTGTAAGGTACCTATATTTGGATTCAGTTTAGTGGAGTAGTATTAGGCCTTCCTGGAGGTGATATTTAAGTAATCATGAAACCATCTCAATGTTATTTCGAATATACTAAACATGGCATTAGAAAGTTATCCTTTCAGTATGCAAACTAAATCCCGTGTGGTAAGAAATTTCCTTAATGATAGCATTACGGGAAGCTGCAGAAGAAGATTCTTTCTAATATCAGCAGTGTAAGAAACACACATTTGGATTAAGTTTAGTTTCAGTAAGTAAGGCCTTGCGTTATTTCCCCTTCAAGTAATCATGGAACCATCTCCAATGTGATATCAAAAACAAATTAAAAATGGCAGTAGAAGGCTTTCCTCACTATATACTCTATAAATTCCATGTGGTACGAAATATCCTGAGCAATAGCTTTGGGGGAAACTGCAGAAGTTTATTTCTAATATCATAAATGTAAGAAAACACACTGGAATTCAGTTTAGTTACAGTAAAATAAGGCCTTGCACGATGCCCTATTCAAATAATAGTGGTACCATCTCCGATGTGATTTAGAAAACATTGTAAAGGTTGACATAGCAGTCTGTCATATCTGTATAGACTCTAAATCGAGGGTTGTACGAAATTTCCTTAGAAATAATATTAGGGCAGCCTGGAGAAGAAGATTCTTTCTAATATCTGCCATGTAAGATACCTACATTTGGATTCAGTTTGGTGGAGTAGAATAAGGCATTGTTGGATGTGCTATTTAACTAATCATGCAAAAATCTCCAATACGATTATCGAAAACATATTAACATTCAGTAGAAAGTTGTCCTTTCTGTATGCAGTCAAAATCCCGTGTGGTTCAAAATTTCCACAGCAATAGCATTAGGGGAAAATTCAGAAGAAGAATGCTCCTAATATGAGCAGTGTAAGCAACCCACATTTTGATTCACTTTAGTTGAGTACAATAAGGAATTTCAGGATGTGCTATTTAAGTAATCATGCAAACATTTCCAATGTGATATCAAAACATAGTAAAGATTGCAGTAGAAAGCTGTCCTCAGTCTATGCACTCTAAATCCCGTGTTGTCCAATATTTCCTTAGGAATAGCATTGGAGGAAGATGCAGAAGAAGATTATTTCTAATATCAGCAATGTTAGAAACCTACATTTGGATTCAGTTTAGTTTCATTAAAATAAGGCCTTGCGTGATGTCCCATTCAAGTAATTATGCTACCATCTCCAATGTGATACGGAAAGCTGTAAAACTGCAATAGAAATCTGTCCTCCATATATGCAATCTAAATCCCATGTGGTACGAAATTTCTTTAACCATAGCATTAGGGGAAGCTGCAGAAGAAGAATCTTTCTAAAACCAGCAATGTAAGAAACCTGCATTTGGAATCACTTTGCTGGGGTCGTAAAAAGAATTCCTTGCTGTGTTATTTACATATTCATGCAACCATCCACAATGTGATATGAAAAACTATGTAAAGATTGAAGTAGAAGGCTGTCATCTCTGTATGGACTCTAAATCCTGTGTGGTACGAAATTTCCTTAGGAATAACTTTAGGGGAGCCTGGAGAAGAACATTCTTTCTAATATGTGGCCGTGTAAGTTACCTATATTTTCATTCAGTTTGGTGGAGTTGTATTAGGCCTTGTTCGAGGTGATATTTAAGTAATCATGAAACCATCTCAATGTGATTTCATAAACAGTAAACATTGAAGTAGGAAGTTATCCTTTCTGTATGCATATAAATCCCGTGTGGTAAGAATTTTCATTAGCAATAGCATTACGGGAAGCTTCATAAGAAGATTCTTTCTAATATCTGCCATGAGAGATACCTACATTTGTATTTAGATTAATGCAATAGAATAAGGCCTTGCTGGATGTGCTATTTAAGTAATCATTCAACCATCTCCAATGTGATATCGAAAGCATATTAAACAATGCAGTAGAACGTTGTCCTTCCTGTATGCACTCTAAATCCGTGTGGGACGAAATTTCCTTTGCAATATTATTGGAGGAAGCTGCAGGAGAAGATTCTTTCTTATATCAGCAATGTTAGAAACCTACGTTTGAATTCAATTTTAGTTTCACTAAAAAAATGCCTTGCGGGATGTCCCATGAAATTAATCATGCAACCATCTCCAATGTCATATCAACAACATAGTAAAGATGGCAGTAGAAGGCTGTCCTCACTATACGCTCTCTAAATCCCGTGTGGTAAGAAATTTCCTTAGGAATAATATTAGGGGAGCCAGGAGAAGAATGTTGTTTCTAATATCTCCCATGTAAGATATCTACATTTGGATTCAGTTTAGTGGAGTAGAAGAAGGCCTTGCTTGATGTGCTATTTAAGTAATCATGAAACCATCTCCAATGTGATTTCAAAAACTGTAAACATTGCAGTAGAAAGTTGTCCTTTCTGTACATGTTCCAAATCCCGTGTGGTACGAAATTTCCTAAGGAATAACAATATTGAAGCCTGGATAAGAAAATTATTTCTAATATCTGCCCGAAAGGTACCTGTATTTGGAATCAGTTTAGTGGAGTATTATTAAGCCTTGCTGGGGGTGATAGTTAAGTAATCATGAAACCATCTACAATGTGATTTCGAAAACAGTAAACCCTGCTGTAGAAAGTTGTCTTATAAGTATGCACTATAAATCACGTCTGGTAGGAAATTTCCTTAGCAATAGAATTACGGGAAGAATAATAAGAATATTCTTATTAATATAAGCATTGTAAGTAACCTACATTTGTGTTGACTTTAGTTAAGTAGAATAAGGATTTTCTGGAAGTGCTATTTAAGTAATCATGCAAAAATCTCCAATGTGATACAGAAAACATAGTAAAGATTGCAGTGGAAGGCTGTCCTCACTATATCCACTCTAAATCCCGTATGGTACGTAATTACTTTAACCATTGCATTACGGGAAGCTGAAGAAGATTATTTCTAATATCCGTAATGTAATAACCTACATTTGGACTGAGGTTGGGGGAATCGAAAAAACAATGCCTTGGTGTCATATTTTTGTGTTTATGCAATCATCTGCAACGTGATACGGAAAACAATGTAAAGATTAAAGTAGCATACTGTCATCTCTGTATGGACTCTAAATCCCGTGTGGTACTAAATTTCCTTAGGAATAACATTACTGGAGCCTGGAGAAGAAAATTCTTTTTAATATCAGGCCGTGTAAGTTACGTAAATTTGGATTGAGTTTATTATAGTTGTATTAGGCCTTGCTGGCGTTGATATTAAAATAATCAAGAAACCATCTAAATGTGATTTCGTAAACAGTAAACATTGCACAAGAAAATTTACCTTTCTGTATGCACATAAATCCCGTGTGGTACGAATTTACTTAGCAATAGTGTAAGGGGAAGCTTCATAAGATGATTCTTTCTAATATCTGCCATGTAAGATACATACATTGGATTTAGTTTAGTGCAGTAGAATAAGGCCTTGCTGGATGTGCTATTTAAGTAATCATTTAACCAAATCCAATGTGATATCGAAAACATAGTAAATATTGCAGTAGAAAGTTGTCCTTTGTGTATGCACTCTAAATCCCGTGATGTACGAAATTTCCTTAGCAATAGCATTACGGCAAGATTCAGGAGAAGGTTCTTTCTAATATGAGCAGTGTAAGCAACCTACATTTGGATTCAGATTGGTTTCAGCAAAATAAGGCCTTGCGGGATGCCCCATTCAATTAATCATGCAACCATCTCCAATGTGATATCGAAACATAGTATAGATTGCAGTAGAAAGCTGTCCTCATTCTATGCACTGTAAATCCCGTGCATCCGAAATTTCCTTAGCAATAGCTTTGGGGGAAGCTGCAGAGGAAGATTCTTTCTAATATCATCAATGTATGAAACTTACATTGGAATTCAGAATAGTCTTATTAAAATAAGGCTTGCGTGATGCCCAATTCAATTTATCCTGCTACCATCTCCATTGTGATATGGAGAACACAGTAAAAGTGCAATAGAAAGCTTCTTAAAGACAGATTGCCCTACATGTAACAGCTACGTACAAAAAAAATTATAAAATTGTCCTTGGTTTTACAATGATAAATGAAAAACGTTAAAATTCTCCAATTGAACAAGGTATGCAAGGGTTTTTTATGTTGTTCTTTTTCGTTGTTGTTAAACAGTGAGAGCAAAATAAATTACTGGAATAAAAGATAAGAGCCTGATGAGCATGCTGCTAATGGAGAAAGGGAGTATTTTCACAGAGCCAGTATTTATGCACTCTAAATCCAAAGTGGTACGAAATTTCCTTTAAAATAGCATTAGGGGAAACAGCATAAGAAGATTCTTTCTAATACCAGCAATATAAGAACATTGCATTTGGATTCAGTTTGGTGGGTTTGAAAAAAGACTTCCTTCCTGTGATATTTACCTGTTCATGCAACCACCTACAATGTGATATGGAAACCAATGTAAAGATTGAAGTAGCATGCTGTCATCTCTGTATGGACTCTAAATCCTGTGGGGGAAGAAATTTCCTTAGGAATAACAGGGGGGACTCTAGATGAAAATTCTATCGGATATCCGCTGTATAAGTTACCTGTATTGTATTCAGTTTTGTGGAGTAGTATTAGACCTTGCTGGAGTTGACATTCAAGTAATCATAAAAACATCTCCAATGTGATTTCGAAAACAGTAAACATTACAGCAGAAATTGTCATTTCCGTATGCACTCGAAATCCCGTGCGGACCGAAATTTCCTTATCAATAGCATTAGGGGAAGCTTCATAAGGAGATTCTATCTAATATAAGCAGTGTAAGCAACCTACATTTGGATTGAGCTTAGTTAAGCAGAATATGGAATTTTTGGTTGTGCTATTTAAGTAATCATGCAACCATTTCCAATGTGATATTGAAACATAGAAAAAGATTGCAGTAGAAGGCTGTCCTCATTCTATTCACTGTAAATCTGTGGGGTACGAAATTTCCTTAGCAAAAGACATTGGGGAAGGTGTAAAGAAGGTTTTTCCTAATATCAGCAATGTAAGAAACATGTAAAAAACATATGAATTCAGTTTGGAGGGGTTGAGAAAAGACTTACTTTTTGTGATATTTACGTGTTCATGCAACCATCTACAATGTGACATGGAAAAAATGTGAAGAATAATGTAGCATGCTGTCATTACTGTATGGATTCTAAATCCCGTATGGCACGAATTTTCCATAGCAATAGCATAAGAGGAAGATTCAGAAGGAGATTCCTTCTAACATGAACAGTGTAAGTAACCTACATTTAGATTCAGTTTAGTTGAGTAGAATAAGGAATTTCTGGATGTGCTATTTAAGTAATCATGGACTATTTCCAATGTGATATCGAAACATAGTAAAGATTGCAGTAGAAGGCTGTCCTCACACTGTGCACTGTAAACCCCGTGTGGTACGAAATTTCCTTAGAAATAATATTAGGAGAGCCTGGAGAAGGAAATTCTTTCTAATATCCGCTGTGTAAGTTACCTGTATTTGGATTCAATTTAGTGGAATTGGATTAGGCCTTCCTGGATGTGATATTTAAGTAATCATGAAACCATCTCAATGTGATTTCGAATACACTAAACATGACATTAGAAAGTTATCCTTTCCGTATGGACACTAAATCCCGTGTGGTACGAAATTTCCTTAATTATAGCATTACGGGAAGCTGCAGAAGAAGGTTCTGTCTAATATCAGCAGTGTAAGAAACCTACATTTGGATTCAGTTTAGTTTCAGTAAAATAAGGCCTTGCGTTATGCCCCCTTCAAGTATTCATGCAACCATCTCCAATGTGATATCGAAAACAAATTAAAAATGGCAGTAGAAGTCTCTCCTCACTATATGTGCTCTAAATTCCATGTGGTATGAAATTTGCTGAGCAATAGATTTGGGGGAAACTGCAGACGATTATTTCTAATATAATAAAAGTAAGAAACCTACATTCGAATTCACTTTAGTAACAATAAAATAAGGCCTTGCACAATGCCTGACTCAAGGAATCATGCTACCATCTCCAATGTGATCTAGAAAACATAGTAAAGATTGACGTAGCAGTCTGTCATATCTGCATGGACTCTGAATCATGGGTGGAACGAAATACACTTAGGAATAACCTTAGGGGAGATTGGAGAAGAAGGTTCTGTCTAATATCTGCCATGTAAGATATGTACATTTGGATTCAGTTTAGTGGAGTAGAATAAGGCCTTGATGGATGTGCTATTTAAGTATTCATGCAACCACCTCCAATATGATATCGAAAACATGTTAAACATTGCAGTAGAAAGTTGTCCTTTCTGTATGCACTCTAAATCCCATGTGATACAATATTTCCTTAGCAATAGCATTGGGGAAGCTTCAGAAGAAGATTCCTTCTAGTATGAGCAGTGTAAGCAACCGATATTTGGATACAGTTTAGTTGAGTAGAGTAAGGTATCTCTGGATGTGCTATTTAAGAAATCATGCAACCATTTCCAATGTGATATCGAAATATAGTATATATGGCATAAAAGGCTGTCCTCAGTATATGCATTCTAAATCACGTGTGGTCAGAAACTTCCTTAACAATAGCATTACGGGAAGCAGCAGAAGAAGATTCTTTCTAATATCAGCAATGCAATAAACCTCCATTTGGACTCAGTTTATTTTCAGTAAAATAACGCCTTGCATTATAACACTTCAAGGAAACATGCATCCATCTCCAATGTGTTATCGAAAACAAATTAGAAATGGCAGTAAAGGCTGTCCTCACTATATGCATACTAAATCACGTGTGGTATGAAATTTCCTGAGCAATAGCTTTCGGGGAACCTGCAGAAAAAGATTCTTTCTAATATCGTCAATATAAGAAACCTACATTCGAATTCAGTTTAGTTACAGTAAAATAAGTCCTTGCGTGATGCCCGATTCAAGTAACCATGCTACCATCTCCAATGTGATATGGAAAACATACTAAAGATTGACGTAGCAGTCTGTCATATCTGTACGGACTCTAAATCCCATGTGGTAAGAAATTTCCTTAGGAATAATATTAGGGGAGCCAGGAGAAGAACGTTCTTTCTAATATCTGCCATGTAAGATATCTACATTTGGATGCAGGTTAGTGGAGTAGAATAAGGCCTTGCTGGATATGCTATTTAAGTAATCATGAAACCATCTCCAATGTGATTTCGAAAACTGTAAACATTGCAGTACAAAGTTGTCCTTTCTGTATGCGCTCTAAATCCCGTGTGGTACGAAATTTCCTATGGAGTAAAAATAGGGGAGCCTGGAGAAGAATATTCTTTCTAATATCTGCCGGGAAAGTTACCTACATTTGAATCAGTTTAGTGGAGTAGTATTAGGCCTTGCCTGGGGTGATATTTAAGTAATCATTAAACCATCTACAATGTGATTTCAAAAACAGTGAACATTGCAGTAGAAAGTTGTCATTTCTGTATGCACTCTAAATCACGTGTGGTACGAAAATTCCTCAGCAATAGCATTAGGGGAAGCATCATAAGAAGATTCTTTCTAATATAAGCAGTGTAAGCAACCTACATTTGGATTGACCTTAGTTAAGTAGAATAAGGATTTTCTGGATGTGCTATTTAAGCAATCATGCAAACTTCTCCAATGTGATATCGAAAACATCGTAAAGATAGCAGTAGAAAGCTGTCCTCACTATATGCACTCAAAATCCCGTATGGTACGTAATTACCTTAACCATTGCATTACAGGAAGCTGTAGAAGAAGATTCTTTCTAATATCCGCAATGTAATTACCTACATTTCGAATAAGTTTGAGTGGTTGAAAAAAGACTTCCATGGTGTGATATTTACGTGTTTATGCAACCATATGCAACGTGATACGGAAAACAATGTAAATATTGAAGTAGCATGCTGTCTTCTCTGTAGAACTCTAAAACTCGTGTGGTACGAAATTTCTTTAGGAATAACATTACTTGAGCCTGGAGAAGAAAATTATTTCTAATATCAGGCCGTGTAAGTTACCTATATTTGGATTCAGGTTAGTAAAGTTTTATCAGGCCTTGCTGGAGGTGATTTTCAAGTAATCAATAAACCATCTAAATATGATTTCGGAAACAGTAAACATTGCAGTAGAAAATTTTCCTTTCTGTATGCACATAAATCCCGTGTGGTACAAATACACTTAGCAATAGCTTAAGGGGCAACTTCGTAAGATGATTATTTCTAATATCTGCCATGTGAGACACCTACATTTGGATATAGTTTAGTGCAGTAGAATAAGGCCTTGCTGGATGTGCAATTTAAGTAGTTATTTAACCATATCCAATGTGATATCGAAAACATATTAAACATTGCAGTAGAAAGTTGTCCTTTGTGTATGCACTCTAAATCCCGTGATGTACAAAATTTCTTCAGCAATAGCATTACGGCAAGATTCAGGAGAAGTTTCATTCTAATATGAGTAGTGTAAGCAACCTAAATTAGGATTCAGTTTAGTTTCAGTAAAATAAGGCTTTGTGGGATGCTCCATTCAAATAATCATGCATCCATCTCCAATGTGATATCGAAACATAGTAAAGATTGCAGTAGAAAGCTGTCCTCATTCTATGCAGTGTAAATCCCGTGCCGTCCAAAATTTCCTTAGCAAAAGCATTGGGGGAGGCTGCCGAGGAAGATTCTAATATCATCAATGTAAGAAACCTACATTAGAATTCAGGTTAGTTTTAGTAAAATAAGTGCTTGCGTGATGCCGCTTTCAAGTTATCATGCTACGATCTCCAATGTGATATGGAGAACATAGTAAAATTGCAATAGAAAGCTGTCCCCATTGTATGCACTAAAAATCTCATGTGGTACGAAATTTCCTAAGAATAGCATTGGAGGAAGCTGCAGAAGAAGATTCTTTCTAATATCAGCAATGTTAGAAACCTACATTTGGATTCAGTTTAGTTTCAGTAAAATAAGGCCTTGCAGGATGTCCCATTCAAGTAATTATGCTACCATCTCCAATGTGATATGGAAAACTGTAAAATTGCAATAGAAACCTGACATCCATATATGCAATCTAAATCCCATGTGGTACGAAATGTCCTTATCCATAGCTTTAGGGGAAGCTGCAGAAAAAGAATCTTTCTAATAACAGCAATGTAAGAAACCTGCATTTGGAATCACTTTTCTGGGGTCGAGAAAAGACTTCCTTGTTGTGCTATTTACATGTTCATGCAACCATCTACAATGTGATATGGAAAGCTATGTAAAGATTGAAGTAGCAGACTGTCATCTCTGTATGGACTCTAAATCCCGTGTGGTACGAAATTTCCTTAGAAATAACATTAGGGGAGCTTGGAGAAGAGAATTCCTTCTAATAGGCGGCCGTGTAAGTTACCTATATTTTCATTCAGTTTAGTGCAATTGTATTAGGCCTTGCTCGAAGTGATATTTAAGTAATCATGAAACCATCTCAATGTGATTTCAAAAACAGTAAACATTGCAGTTGAAAGTTATCCTTTCTGTATGCACATAAATTCCGTGTGGCAAGAATTTTCTTTGGCAATAGCATTAGGGGAAGCTTCATGAGATTCTTTATAATATGTGCCATGTAAGATACCTACATTTGGATTTAGATTAGTGCAATAGAATAAGGCCTTGCTGGATGTGCTATTTAAATAATCATTCAACCATTTCCAATGTGATATCGAAAACATATTAAACATTGCAGTAGAAAGTTGTCCTTTCTGTATGCACTCTAAATCCTGTGTGTACGAAATTTCATTAGCAATAGCATTGGAGGAAGCTGCAGTAGAAGATTCTTTCTAATATCAGCAATGTTAGAAACCTACATATGAATTCAATTTAGTTTCACTAAAATAATGCCTTGCGGCATATCCATGAATATAATCATGCAACCATCTCCAATGTGATATTGACAACTTAGTAACGATGGCAGTAGAACGCTGTCCTCACTATATGCTCTCCAAATCCCGTGTGGTAAGAAATTTCCTTAGAAATAATATTAGGGAAGCCTGGAGAAGAATGTAATTTCTAATATCTGCCATGTAAGATAGCTACATTTGGATTCAGTTTAGTGAATAGAATAAGGCCTTGCTGGATGTGATATTTAAGTAATTATGAAACCATCTCCAATGTAATTTCAAAAAACTATAAACATTGCAGTAGAAAGTTGTCCTTTCTTTATGCGCTCGAAATCCCGTGTGGTGCAAAATTTCCTAAAGAATAACAATAGGGGAGCTTGGAGAAGAAAATTCTTTCTAATATCTGCCGGGAAAATTACCTATATTTGGAATCAGTTGAGTGGAGTAGTATTAGGCCTTGCTGTGGGTGATATTTAAGTAATCATTAATCCATCTCTAATGTGATTACGAAAAGATTAAACATTGCAGTAGGAAGTTGTCCGTTCTGAATCACTCGAAATCCCGTGCGGAACGAAATTTCCTTATCAAGAGCATTAGGGTGAGCTTCATAAGGAGATTCTATCTAATATAAGCAGAGTAAGCAACCTACATTTGGATTTAGCTTTGTTAAGCAGAATAAGGAATTTCTGGATGTGCTATTTAAGTAATCATGCAAACATTTCCAATGTGATATTGAAACCTAGAAAAAGATTTCAGTAGAAGGCTGTCCTCATTCTATGAACTGTAAATCCGAGTGGTACGAAATTTCCTTAGCCAAAGCATTGGGGGAAGCTGCATAAGAAGGTTTTTACTGATATCAGCAATGTAAGAAACCTACATTTGATTTCAGTTCGGATGGGTTGAAAAAAGTCTTCATTGTTGTGATATTTATGTGTTCATGCAACCATCTACAATGTGACATTGAAAACAATGTAATGATTGAAGTAGCATGCTGTCATTGCTGTATGGATTGTAAATCCCGTATGTCATGAATTTTCCATAGCAATAGCATTAGGGGAAGTTTCAGAAGAACATTCCTTCTAATATGAGCAGTGTAAGCAACCTACAATTAGATTCAGTTTAGTTGAGTAGAATAAGGAATTTCTGGATTTGCTATTTAAGTAATCATGGACTATTTCCAATGTGATATCGAAACATAGTAAAGATTGCAGTGGAAGGCTGTCCTCACTCTATGCACTGTACATTCTGTGTGGTACGAAATTTCCTTAGGAATAATATGAGGGGAGTCTGGAGAAGAAAATTCTTTCTAATATCCACTGTTTAAGTTACCTATATTTGGATTCAGTTTAGTGGAGTTATGTTAGGCCTTCCTGGAGGTGATATTTGAATAATCATGAAACAATCTGAAAGTGATTTCGAATACAGAAAACATGGCATTAGAACGTTATCCTATCTGTATGCACACTAAATCCCGTGTGGTACGAAATTTCCTTAATGATATCATTATGGAAAGCTGCAGAAGCAGATTCTTTCTAATATCATCAATGTAAGAATCCTACATTCGAATTCAGTTAGTTACAGTAAAATAAGGCCTTGCACGATGCCCGATTCAAGTAATCCTGCTACCATCTCCAATGTGATTTAGAAAACGTAGTAAATATTGACGTAGCAGTCTGTCATATCTGTATGGACTCTAAATCCCGGGTGGTACGAAATTTCCTTGAAATAATATTAGGGCCGGCTGGAGAATAAAATTCTTTCTAATATCTGCCATGTAAGATAACTACATTTGGATTCAGTTTCGTGGCCGAGTATCAGGCCTTGTTGGAGTTGATATTTAAGTAATCATGAAAACTTCTCCAATGTGATTTTGAAAACAGTAATCATTGCAGTAGAAATTCGTCCTTTCTTTATGCACTCTAAATTCCGTATGTTACCATATTCTTTACTAATAGCATTAGGGCAAGCATCAGAAGAAGATTCTAATATGAGCAGTGTAAGCAACCAACATTTGGATTTAGTTTAGTCGGCTAGAATAAGGAATTTCTGTATGTGCTATTTACGTAATCATGCAACTATTTTACATGTGATTTCCAAATATAGTAAAGATTGCAGTAGAAGGCTGTCTTCACTTTCTGCACCGTGAATCCCATGTGGTACGTAATGTCTTTTTTATCATTAGCATTGTGGGAAGATGCATAAGAAGGTTCTTTCTAATATCAGCATTGTAAGAAATCTACATTTGGATTCAGTTTGGAAGGGTCCAAAAAAGACTTCCTTGGTGTGATATTTATGTGATCATGCAACCATCTACAATGTGATATAGAAAACTATGTAAAGATTGAAGTACCTTGCAGTCATCTCTGTATGGACTCTAAATCCCGTGCGGTACGAAATTTCCTTAGGAGTAAACTTAGGGGAGCCTGGAGAAGAAGATTCTTTCTAATATCTGCCATGTAAGGTACCTACATTTGGATTCAGCTGAGTGGAGTAGAATAAGGCCTTGCTGTATGTGCTACTTAAGTAATCATGCACCCATCTACAATGTGATATCGAAAACAGATTAAACATTGCAGTAGAAAGCTCTCCTTTGTGTATTCACTCTAAATCCCATGTGGTACGATATTTCTTAGCAATAGCATTAGGGAAGCTTCAGAAGAAGATTCCGTGTAGTATGAGGAGTGTAAGCAAACTACATTTAGACTCAGTTTAGTTTAGTAGAATAAGCTATCTCTGGATGTGCAATTTAAGTAAACATGCAACAATTTCCAGTGAGATATCGAAATATAATATATATGTCATAGAAGTCTGTCCTCACTATATGCACTCTAAATCCCGTGTGGTCCAAAATTTCCTTAACCTTAGCATTACGGGAAGCAGTAGGAGAAGATTCTTTCTAATATCAGAAATGTAAGGAACCTCCATTTGGATTCATTTGAGTTTCAGTAAAATAAGGCCTTGCATTATACCCCTTCAAAGAAACGTGCAACCATCTCCAATGTGATATCGAAAACAAAGTAAAAAATGGCAGTAGATTGCTGTCGTCACTATATGCACTCTAAATCCCGTGTGGTACGAAATTTCCTGAGCAATAGCTTTGGGGGAAGCTGCAGAAGAAGATTCTATCTAATATCATCAATGTAAGAAACCCAGATTTTGATTCACCTTATTTGAGTAGAATAAGGAATTTCGGGATGTCCTATTTAAGTCATCATGCAACCGTCTCCAATGTGATATCGAAACATAGGAAAGATTGCAGTAGAAGGCTGTCCTCACTCTATGCACTCTAAATCCTGTGTGTTCGGAAATTTCCTTAGGAATAGCTTTGAAGGAAGCTGCAGAAGAAGATTCTTTCTAATACCAGCAATGTAAGAAGAATGCATTTGGAATCACTTTCCTGTCGTCAAGGAAGGACTTCCTTGCTGTGTTATTTACATGTTCATGCAACCATCTACAATGTGATATGGAAAACAATGTAAAGATTGAGATAGCAGACTGTCTTCTCTGTATGGACTCTAAATCACGTGTGGTACGAAATTTCCTTAGGAATAAATTTAGGGGAGCCTGGAGAAGAAAATTCTTTCTAATATACGGCCGTGTAAGTTACCTATATTTTCATTCAGGTTAGAGGAGTTGTATTAGGCCTTGCTCGAGGTGATATTTAAGTAATCATGAAACCATCACAATGTGATTTCAAAAACAGTAAACATTGCAGTAGAAAGTTATCCTTTCGGTATGCACATAAATTCCGTGTGGCAAGAATTTTCCGTAGCAATAGCATTAGGTGAAGCTTCATAAGAAGATGCTTTCTAATATCTGCCATGTAAGATACCAACATTTGGATTTAAATTAGTGCTATAGAATAAGCCCTTGCTGGATGTGCTATTTAAATAATCATTCAACCATTTCCAAGGTGATATCGAAAACATATTAAACATTGCAGTAGAAAATTTACCTTTCTTTATGCACTCTAAATCCTGTGTGTACTAAATTTCCTTAGCAATAGCATTGGAGAAACTGCTGTAGAAGATTATTTCTAATATCAGCAATGTTAGAAACCTACATTTGAATTCAATTTAGTTTCAATAAAATAATGCCTTGCAGGATGTCCCATGAAAGTAATCATGAAACCATCTTCGATGTGATTTCGAAAACAGTAAACATTGCAGTAGAATGTTGTCCTTTCTGTATGCACTCTAAATCACGTGTGGTACGAAATTTCCTTAGCAATAGCATTAGGGTAAACAGCATAAGAAGATTCTTTATAATATAAGCAGTGTAGGCAACCTACATTTGGGTTGACCTTAGGTAAGTAGAATAAGGATTTTCTGGATGTGCTATTTAAGTACTCATGAAAAATCTCCAATGTGATATCGAAAACATAGTAAAGATTGCAGTAGAAGGCTGTCCTCACTATATGCACACTAAATCCCGTGTATTATGAAATTTCCTTAAGAATAATATTAGGGTAGTGTAGAGAAGAAAATTCTAATATCCGCTGTGTAAGTTATCTACATTTGGATTCAGTTTATTGGAGTTGTATTAGGCCTTCCTGGAGGTGATATTTAAGTAATCATGAAACCATCTCAATGTGATTTCTAATACAGTAAACAGGGCATTATTAAATTATCCTTTCTGTATGCACTCTAAATCCCTTGTGGTACGAAATTTCCTTAGCAATAGATTTGGAGGAAACTGCAGAAGATTTTTTCAAATATCAGCATGTTAGAAATCTACATTTGAATTCAATATAGTTTCACTAATATAATTCTTGCGGCATGTCCCATGAAAGTAATCATGCAACCATCCCCAATGTGATATCGACAACATAGTAAAGATGGCAGTAGAAAGCTGTCCTCATTCTATGCATTGTAAATCCAATGCCATCTGAAATTTCCTCAGCAATAGCATTGGAGGAAGCTGCAGAAAAAGATTGTTTCTAATATCAGCAATGTTAGAAACCTACATTTGAATTCAATTTAGTTTCACTAAAATAATGCCTTGCGGGATGTCCCATGAAAGTAATCATGAAAACATCTCCAATGTGATATCGACAACATAGTAAAGAAGGCAGTAGAAGGCTGTCCTCATTATATGCTCTCTAAATCCCTTGTGGTAGGAAATTTCCTTAGGAATAATATTAGGGTAGCCTGGAGAAGAATGTTCTTTCTAATATCGGCCACGTAAGATACCTACATTTGGATTCAGTTTAGTGGAGTAGAATAAGGCCTTGCTGGATGTGCTATTTAAGTAATAATGAACCATCTCCAATGTGATTTCGAAAACTGTAAACATGGCAGTAGAAAGTTGTCCTTTCTGTATGCACTGTAAATCACGTGTGGTACGAAATTTCCTTAGCAAGAGCATTAGGGGATGCATCATAAGAGGATTCTTTCTAATATAACCAGTGTAAGCAACCTACATTTGGATTGAACTTAGTTAAGTAGAATAAGGATTTTCTGGATGTGGTATTTAAGTAATCATGCAAACATCTCCAATGTGATCTCGAAAATATAGTAAAGGTTGCAGTAGAAGGCTGTTCTCACTATATGCATTCTAAATCCCGTATGGTACATATTTACCTTAACCATTGCATTACGGGAAGCTGAAGAAGAAGATAATTTCTAATATCTGCAATGTAATAAACTACATTTGGATTCAGCTTGGAGGGGTCTTAAAAGACTTCCTTGGTGTGATATTTACGTGTTTATGCAACCATCTACAACGTGATACAGAAAACAATGTAAAGATTGAAATAGCATGCTGTCATCTTGTATGGACTCTAAATCCCGTGTGGTACGAAATTTCCTAAGGAATAACAATTGGGGAGAAAGGAGAAGAAAATTCTTTCTAATATCTGCTGGGAAAGTTACCTATACTTGGAATCACATTAGTGGAGTAGTATTAGGCATTGCTGTGTGTGATATTTAAGTAATCATTAAACCATCTCCAATGTGATTTCGAAAAGTGTAAACATTGCAGTAGGAAGTTGTCCTTTCTGTATGCACTCAAAATCCCGTGTGGAACGAAATTTCCTTATCAACAGCATTAGGGGAAGCTTCAGAAGAAGATTCCTTCTAATATGCGCAGGGTAAGCAACCTACGTTTAGATTCAGTTTAGTTGAGTAGAATAAGGAATTTCTGGATGTGCTATTTAACTAATCGTGGAGTATTTCCAATGTGAAAGAAACATAGTAAAGATTGCAGTAGAAGGCTGTCCTCACTCTATGCACTGAAAATCCCGAGTGGTACGAAATTTCCTGAGGAATAACCTTAGGGGAGCCTGGAGAAGAAGGTTCTTTCTAATATCTACCATGTAAGATACCTACATTTGGATTAAGTTTAGTGGATTAGAATAAGGACTTGCTGGATGTGCTATTTAAGTAATCATGCAACCATCTCCAGTGTGATATCGAAAACATGTTAAACATTGCAGTAGAAAGTTGTTCTTTTTGTATTCAAAATAAATCCCGTGTGGTACGATATTTCCTTAGCAACAGCATGGGAAGCTCCAGAAAAAGTTTCCTTCTAGTATGTGCAGTGTAAGCAAACTACATTTGGACTCAGTTTAGTTGAGTAGAGAAAGGTATCTCCTGATATGCTACTTAAGTAATCATTCAACCATTACCAACGTTTTATCGAAATATAGTATATATGGCATAGAAGGCTGTCCTCATTAAATGCACTCTAAATCCGTATGGTCCGAAATTTCCTTAACCATAACATTACGGGAAGCAGCAGAAGAAGATTCTTTCTAATATCAGCAATGTAAGAAATCCCATTTGGATTAAGTTTAGTTTCAGTAAAATAAGGCCTTGCATTATACCCCTTCAAGGAAACATGCAACCATCTCCAATGTGATATCGAAAACAAACTAAAAATGGTAGTAGAAGGCTGTCCTCACTATATGCACTCTAAATCACGTGCGGTACGAAATTTCCTTATCAATAGCATTGCGGGAAGGTGCAGAAGAAGATTCTTTCTAATATCAGCAGTGTAAGAACCCTCCATTTGGATTAAGTTTAGTTCCAGTAAAATAAGGCCTTGCTTGATGCCGGATTCAAGTAATCATGCTACCATCCCCAATGTGATATGGAAAACATACTAAAGATTGACGTAGCAGTCTGTCATAACTGTATGGGCTCTAAATCCCATGTGGTACGAAATTTCCTCAGGAATAATATTAGGAAAGCCTTGAGAAGAAAATTCTTTCTAATATCTGCCATGTAAGATACCTACATTTGGATTCAGTATGGTGGACTAGAATAAGGCCTTGTTGGATGTGCTATTTAACTAATCATGCAAAAATCTCCAATGTGATTATCGAAAACATATTAACATTCAGTAGAAAGTTGTCCTCTGTCTATGCAGTCTAAATTCCATGTGGTACGAAATTTCCATAGCAATAGCATTAGGGGAAATCTCAGAAGAAGATTCTTCTAGTATGAGCAGTGTATGCAACCTACATTTTGATTCACTTTATTTGAATAGAATAAGGAATTTCAGGATGTGCTATTTAAGGAATCGCAACCATCTCAAATATGATATTGAAACATAGTAAAGATTGCAGTAGAAGGCTGTCCTCAATCTATGCACTCTAAATACCGTTTGGTCCGAAATTTCCTTTGGAATAGAATTGGAGGAAGCTGCAGAAGAAAATTCTTTCCAATATCAGCAATGTTAGAAACCTACATTTGCATTCAGTTTAGTTTCAGAAAATAAGGCCATGCAGGATGTCCCATTCATGTAATTATGATACCATCTCCAATGTGATATGGAAAACTATAAAATTGAAATAGAAACCTGCCTCCATATATGCAATCTAAATACAATGTGGTACGAAATTTCCTTAACCATAGCATTAGGGGAAGCTGCAGAAGAAGAATCTTTCTAATACCAACAATTTAAGAAACCTGCATTTTATTCACTTTGCTGGGTTCGAAAAAAGACTTCCTTGCTGTGTTATTTACATGTTCAGGCAACCATGTACAATGAGATATGGAAAACTATGTAAAGATTGAAGTAGCAGGCTGTCATCTCTGTATGGACTCTAAATCCCATTTGGTACGAAATTTCCTTAGGAATAACATTAGGGGAGCCTGGAGAAGAATGTTCTTTCTAATATCTACCATGTAAGATACCTACATTTGGATTCAGTTTAGTAGAGTAGAATAAGGCCGTGCTGGATGTGCTATTTAAGTAATCATGAAACCATCTCCAATGTGATTTCAAAAACTGTAAACAATGCAGTTGAAAATTGTCCTTTCTGTATGCACTCTAAATCCCTTGTGGTACGAAATTTCCTAAGGAATAGCAATAGGGGAGCCTGGAGGAGAAAATTCTTCTAATATTTCCCGGGAAAGTTACCTTTATTTGGAATCAGTTCTGTGGAGTAGTATTAGGCCTTTCTGGGGGTGATGTTTAAGTAATCATTAAAGTACGTCCAATGTGATTACGAAAAGAGTAAACATTGCTGTAGAAAGTTGTCCTTTCTGTATGCTCTCGAAATCCCGTGCGGAACGAAATTTCCTTATCTATAGCTTTAGGGGAAGCTTCATACAGGGATTCTACATAATATAAGCAGTGTAAGCCACCTACATTTGAATTGAGCTTAGTTAAGCAAAATAATTAATTTCTGGATGTGCTCTTTAAGTAATCATGGACTATTTCCAATGTGATATCGAAACATAGTAATGATTGCAGTAGAAGGCTGTCCTCACTCTGTGCACTACAAATCCCGTCTGGTATGAAATTTCCTTAGGAATAATATTAGGGGAGTATGGAGACGAAAATTTGTTCTAATATCTGCTGTGTAAGTTACCTATATTTGGATTCAGTTTAGTGGAGTTGTATTAGGCCTTCCTGGAGGTGATATTTAAGTAATCATGAAATCATCTAAATGTGATTTCGAATACAGTAAACATGGCATTAGAAAGTTATCCTTTCTGCATGCACACTAAATCGAATTTTTTACGAAATTTCCCTAATGATAGCATTACGGGAAGCTGCAGAAGAGGATTCTTTCAAATATCAGCACTGTAAGAAAACTAAATATGGATTCATTTTAGTTTCAGTAAAACAAAGACTTGCTTTATGCCCTCTTTAAGTAATCATGCAACCATCTGCAATGTGATATCCAAAACAAATTAAAAGGGCAGTAGAAGGCTCTCCTCACTACATGCACTCTAAATTCCGTGTGGTACGAAATTTCCTGAGCAATAGCTTTGGGGGAACCTGCAAAAGAAGATTCTTTCTAATATCATCTATGTAAGAAACCTACATTCGAATTCAGCTTAGTTACAGTAAAATAAGGCCTTGCACAATGCCCGGGTCAAGTAATCATGCTACCATCTCCAATGTGACATGGAAAACATACTAAAGATTGACGTACTGGCCTGTCATATCTGTATGGACTCTAAATTCCGTGTGATACGAAATTTACTGAGGAATGATATTAGGGCATCCAGGAGAAGAAGATTCTTTCTAATATCTGCCATGCAGGATACCTATATTTCTATTCAGTTTCGGGGACAATTATTAGGCCTTGTTGGAGTTGTTATTTAAGTATTCATGAAACCTTCTCCAACGTGATTTTGAAAACAGTAAACATTGCGGTAGAATTTTGTCGTTGCTTTATGAAATCTAAATCCCGTATGTTACAAAAATTCGTTAGCAACAGCATTAGGGCAAGCATCAAAAGAAGATTCTTTCTAATATGAGCAGTGTAAGCAACCTACATTTGGATTCAGTTTAGTTGGATAGAATAAGGAATTTCTTTATGTGCTATTTAAGTAATCATGCAACTATATTAAATGTGATATCGAAATATAGTAAAGATTGCAGAAGAAGGCTGTCCTCACTCTATGCACTGTAAATCCCTGGTGGTACGAAATTTCCTTATCAACAGCATGGCGGGAAGATTCAGAAGAAGGTTCTTTCTAAAATCAGCAATGTAAGAAACCTACATTTGTATTCAGTTTGGAAGGGTCGAAAAAATACTTCCTTGGTGTGATATTTACGTGATCATGCAACCATCTACAATGTGATATGGAAAACAACGTAAAAATTGAAGTATGATGTAGTCATCTCTGTATGGACTCTAAATCCCGTGCGGTACGAAATTTCCTTATGAATAACCTTAGGGATCCTGGAGAAGAAGGTTCTTTCTAATATCTGCCATGTAAGATACCTACATTTGGATTCAGTTTAGTGGAGTAGAATAAAGCCTTGCTGGATGTGCTATTTAAGTAATCATGCAACCATCTACAATGTGATATCGAAAACATATTAAACATTGCAGTAGAAAGTTGTCCTTTCTGTATGCACTCCAAATTACGTGTGGTATGATATTTCCTTAGCAATAGCATTGGGGAAGCTTCAGAAGAACATTCCTTCTACTATGAGCAGTTTAAGCAACTACTTTTGGACTCAGTTTAGTTGGGAAGAATAAGGTAACTCTGGATGTGCTACTTAAGTAATCATGCAACCATTTCCAATGTGATATAGAAATATAGTATATATGGCATAGAAGGCTCTCCTCATTATATGCACTCGAAATCCCGTGTGGTCCGAAATTTCCGTAACCATAGCATTTGGGAAAGCAGCAGAAGAAGATTATTTCTAATATCAGCAATGTAGGAAACCCCCATTTCGATTCAGGTTAGTTTCAGTAAAATAAGGCCTTGCATTATACCCCTTCAAGGAAACATGCGACCATCTCCAATGTGATATCAAAAACAAATTAAAAATGGAAGTAGAAGGCTGTCCTCACTATATTCACTCTAAATCACGTGTGGTATGAAATTTCCTGAGCAATAGCTTTGGGGGAAGCTGCAGAAGAAGATTCCTTCTAATACAATCAATGTAAGTAACCTTCATTCGAATTCAGTTTAGTTACAGTAAAATAAGGCCTTGCGCGATGCCCGATTCAAGTAATCATCCTACCTACTCCAATGTGATACGGAAAACATACTAAAGATTGACGTAGCTGTCTGTCATATCTGTATGGATTCTAAATTACGTGTGGAACGAAATTTCCTTATGAATAATATTAGTGCAGCATGTAGAAGATTCTTTTTAATATGTGCCATGTAAGATACGTACATTTGGATTCAGTTTGGTGGAGTAGAATTAGGACTTGTTTGATGTGCTTTTTAACTAATCATGCAAAAATCTCCAATGTGATTTATCGAAAACCTTTTAACATTCAGTAGAAAGTTGTCCTTTCTGTACGCAGTCTAAATCCCGTTTGTTACGAAATTTCCATAGCAATATCTTTAGGGGAAACTTCAGAAGATGATTCCTTCTAATATGAGCAGTGTAAGCACCCTACATTTTGATTCAGTTTAGTTGAGTAGAATAAGGAATTTCAGGATGTGCTATTAAGTACTCATGCAACCCTCTCCAGTGTGATATCGATACATAGTAAAGATTAGAGTAGAAGGCTGTCCTCACTCTATGCATTGTAAATGACTGTGGTCCGAAATTTCCTTAACCATAGCATTAGGGGAAGTTGCAAAAGTAGAGTGTTTCTAATAATAGCAAGGTAAAAAACCTGCATTTGGATTCACTTTGCTGGGGTCGAAAAAAGACTTACTTGCTGTGTTATTTACATGTCCATGCAACCATCTACAATGTGATATGTAAAACTATGTAAAGATTGAAGTAGCAGGCTGTCATCTCAGTATTTACTCTAAATCCCGTGTGGTACTAAATTTCCTTAGGAATAACATTACGGGAGCCTGTAGAAGAAACTTCTTTCTAATATCCGGCCGTGTAAGTTACCTATATTTTCATTCAGGTTAGTGGAGTTGTATTAGGCCTTGCTCGAGGTGATATTTAAATAATCATGAAACAATCTCAATGTGATTTCAAAAAAAGTAAACATTGCATTAGAAAGTTATCCTTTCTGTATGCACATAAATCCCATGTAGCAAGAATTTTCCTTAGCAATAGCATTACGGGAAGCTTCATAAAAGGATTCGTTCTAATATATGCCATGTAAAATACCTACATTTGGATTCAGATTGTTGGAGTAGAATAAGACATTGTTGGATGTGCTATTTAATTATTCATGCAAAAATCTCCTATATGATTATCGAAAACATATTAACATTCAGTAAAAAGTTGTCCTTTCTGTATGCAGTCTAAATCCCGTGTTGTACGAAATTTCCATAGCAATAGCATTAGGGGAAACTGCAGAAGAAGATTGCTTCTAATATGGGCAGTGTAAGCAACCTACATTTTGATTCACTTTGCTGAGTAGAATAAGGAATTTCAGGAAGTGCTATTTAAGTAACCATGCTACCATCTCCAATGTGTTATCGAAATATAGTAAAGATTGCAGTAGAAGACTGTCCTCACTCTATGTACTCTAAATTCCGTGGGTTCCGAAATTCCTTAGGAATAGCATTGGAAGAAGCTGCAGAAGAAGGTTCTTTTTAATATCAACAATGTTAGAAACCTATATTTGGATTCAGTTTAGTATCAGTAAAATAATGCCTTGCAGGATGCCCCATTCAGGTAATCATGCAACAATCTCCAATGTGATATCGACAACATAGTAAAGATTGCAGTAGAAGGCTGACCTCACTCTACACACTGTAAATCCCGTGTGGTAAGAAATTTCCTTAGGAATACTATTAGGTGAATCTGGAGAAGAAAATTTTTTCTAATACCTGCTGTGTAAGTTACCTATAATTGGATTCAGTTTAGTGGAGTTGTATTAGGCCTTCCTGGAGGTGATATTTAAATAATCATGAAACCATCTCAGAGTGATTTCAAAAAAGGTAAACATGGCATTAGAAAGTGATCCTTTCTGTAGGCACACTGAATCCAGTGTGGAACGATATTTCCTTAATGATAGCATTACGGGAAGCTGCAGAAGAAGATTCTTTCTAATATCAGTAGTGTAAGAAACCTATATTTGTATTCAGTTTGTTTCAGTAAAATAAGCCTTGGGTTATGCCCCCTTCAAGTAATCATGCAACCATCTCCAAGTGATATCGAAAACAAACTAAAATTGGCAGTAGAAGGCTCTCCTCACTGTATGCACTCTAAATTCCGTGTGGTACGAAAATTCCTGAGCAATAGCTTTGGGCGAAACTGCAGAAGATTCTTTCTAATATCATCAATGTAAGAAACCTACATTCGAATTCAGTTTAGTTATAGTAAAATAAGGCCTTGCGCAATGCCTGATTCAAGTAATCATGCTACCATCTCCAATGTGAACTAGAAAGCATAGTAAAGAATGACGTAGCAGTCTGTTATATCTGTATGGATTCTAAATCCCGGGTGGTGCGAAATTTCCTTAGGAATAATAATAGGGCAGCCTGGAGAAGAAGCTTCTTTCTAATACCTGCCATGCAAGATACATACATTTGGATTGGTTCGTGGAGTAGTAATAGGCCTTGCTGGATTTGATATTTAAGTAATCATGAAACCTTCTCCAATGTGATTTTGAAAACAGTAAACAGTGCAGTAGAAATTTGTCCTTTCTTATGCACTCTAAACCCTGTATGCTATGATAATTCATTAGCAATAGCATTAGGGCAAGCATCAGAAGAAGATTCCTTCTAATCTGAGCGGTGCAAGCAACCTACAATTGGATTCATTTTAGGTGTGTAGAATAAGAAATTTCTGGATGTCCTATTTTAGTAAACATGCAACTATTTTGAATGTGATATTGAAATATAGTAAAGATTGCAGAAGAAGGCTGTCCTCACTCTATGCACTGTAAAACCCATGTGGTACGAAATTTCCTTATCAAAGCATTGCGGGAAGTTGCAGAAGCAGGTTCTTTCTAATATCAGCAATTTAAGAAACCTCCATTTGGATTCAGTTTGGAAGGGTCGAAAATAGATTTCCTTGATGTGATATTTACGTGATCTTGCAACCACCTGCAATGTGATATGGAAAACAATGTAAAGATTGAAGTACCATGCAGTCATCTCTGTATGGACTCTAAATCCCGTGCGGTAAGAAATTTCCTTAGGAATAACCTTAGGGGAGCCTGAAGAAGAAGGTTCTTTCTAATATCTGCCATGTAAGATACCTACATTTGGATTCGGTTTAGTGGAGTAGAATAAGGCCTTGCTGGATGTGCTATTTAAGTAATCATGCAACCATCTCCAATGTGATTTTGAAAACATATTAAAGATTGCAGTAGAAAGTTGTCCTTTGTGTATGCACACTAAATCCCATGTGGTACGATATTTCCTTAGCAATAGCATTGGGGAAGCTTCAGAAGAAGATTCCTTCTAGTATGAGCAGTGTAAGCAACCTATATTTGGTTTCAGTTTAGTTTAGAAGAATAAGGATTTCAGGATGTGCTGTTTAAGTAATCACGCAACCATCTCCAATGTAATATCGAAACATAGTAAAGATTGCAGTAGAAGCTGTCCTCACTCTATGCACTCTAAATCCCGTGTGGTCCGAAATTTCCTTAGGAATAGCATTGGAGGAAACTGCGGAAGAAGATTCTTTCTAATATCAGCAATGTTGGAAACCTACATTTGGATTCAGTTTAGTTTCAGTAAACTAAGGCCTTGCGGGATGTCGCATTCAATAATTATGCTACCATCTCCAATGTGATATGGAAAACTGTAAAATTGCAATAGAAAGCGGTCCTTTATATATGCAATCTAAATCCCATATTGTACGAAATATCATTAACCATAGCATTAGGGGAAGCTTCAGAAGAAAAATCTTTCTAATACCAGCAATGTAAGAAACCTGCATTTGGTTTCAGACTGCAGGGTTCGAAAACATATTTCCTTTCTATGTTATTTACATGTTCATGCAACCATCTACCATGTGATATGGAAAAATATGTAAAGATTGAAGTAGCAGGCTGTCATCTCTGTATGGACTCTAAATCTCGTGTGGTACGAAATTTCCTTAGGAATAACATTAGGGGAGCCTGGAGAAGAAAATACTTTCTAACATGCGCCCGTGTAAGTTACCTATATTTTCATTCAGTTTAGTGGAGTTTTATTAGGCCTTGCTCGAGGTGATATTTAAGTAATCATGAAACGATCTCAATGGGATTTCGGAAACAGTAAACATTTCAGTAGAAAGTTATCCTTTCTGTATGCACATAAATCCTTTATGGCAAGAATTTTCCTTAGCAATAGCATAAGTGGACGCTTCATAAGAATATTCTATTATCTGACATGTAAGATACCTACGTTTGGATTTAGATTAGTGCAATAGAATAACGACTTGCTGGATGTGCTATTTAAGTAATCATTGAACCATCTTGAATGTGATATCGAAAACATATTAAACATTGCAGTAGAAAGTTGACCTTTGTGTATGCACTCTAAATCCCGTGTGGTACGAAATTTCCTTAGCATTAGCATTAGGGCAAGTTTCAGGAGAAGATTCCTTCTAGTATGGGCAGTGTAGGCAACCTGCATTTGGATTCATTTTCGTTTCAGTAATGTAAGTCCTTGCTGGATGCCCCATTCAAGTAATCATTCAACCATCTCCGATGTGATATCGAAACAGTAAAATTGCTGTAGAATGCTGTCCTCATTCTATGCAGTGTAAATCCCGTGCCGCCCGAAATTTCCTTAGCAATAGCATTGGAGGAAGTTGCAGATGAAGATTCTTCATAATATCATCAGTGTAAGAAAGCTACATTGGAATTCAGGTTAGTTTGAGTAAAATAAGTCCTTCGTGATGCCCCATTCAAGTTATCATGCTACCATCTCCAATGAGATATGGAGAACATAGTAAAATTGCAATTGAAAGCTGTCCTCCATGTATGCACTCTAAATCCCATGTGGTACGAAATTTCCTTAACCATAGCATTAGCAGAAGCTGCAGAAGCAGAATCTTTCTAATACCAGCAATGTGAGAACCATGCATTTGGATTCAGTTTGGTGGGATCGCAAAAAGTCTTCCTTCCTGTGACATTTATGTGTTCATGCAACCATCAACAATGTAATATGGAAAACAATGTAAAGATTGAAGTAGAATGCTGTCATCTCTGTATGGACCGTAAAATACGTGGGGATCGAAATTTCCTTAGGAATAATATTAGGGGAGCTGCAGATGAAAATTCTTTCCAATATCCGCCGTGTAAGTTACCTATATTTGGATTGAGTTTTTTGGAGTTGTATTAGACCTTGCTGTAGATGATATTCAAGTAATCATGAAAACATCTCCAATGAGATTTTGAAAACATTAAACAAGGCCGTAAAAAGTTGTTCTTTCCGTATGCACTCGAAATCTGGTGCGGAACGAAATTTCCTTATCAATAGCATTTGGGGAAGCTTCATAAGGAGATTCTATCTAATATAAGCAGTGGAAGCTTCCTACATTTGGTTTGAGCTTAGTTAAGCCGAATAAGGAATTTCTGGATGTGCTGTTTAAGTAATCATGCGACCATTTCCAATATGATATCGAAACATAGAAAAAGATTGCAGTATAAGGCTGTCCTCATTCTATGCAGTGTAAATACATGTGGTAAAAAATTTCCTTAGCAAAAGCATTGGGGGAAGGTTCAAAAGAAGGTTTTTTCTAATATCAGCAATGTAAGAAACCTACATTTGAATTCTGTTTGGAGGCTTCGAAAAAAGAATTTCTTGTGATATTTTCGTGTTCATGCCACCATTGACAATGTGACATGGAAAACAATGCAAAGATTGAAGTAGCATGCTGTCATTACTGTATGGACTCTAAATCCTGTATGGCACGAATTTTCCATAGCAATAGCATTAGGGAACCTTCAGAAGAAGATTCCTTCTAATATGAGTAGTGTAAGCAACCTACATTTAGGTTCAGTTTAGTTGAGTACAATAAGGAATTTCTGGATGTGCTATTTAAGCAATCATGGACTATTTCCAATGTGATATCGAAACATAGTAAGGATAGCAGTAGACGGCTGTCCTCACTCTATGCACTGTAAATCCCGTGCGGTATGAAATTTCGTAGGAATAATATTAGGGGAGACAGGCGAATAAAATTCTTTCTACATCCACTGTGTAAGTTACCTTTATTTTGATTCATTTTAGTGGAGTTGTATAAGGCCTTCCTGGAGGTGATATTAAATTAATCATGAAAGCATCTCAATGTGATTTCGAATACAGTAAACATGGCATTAGAAAGTTAATTTTCTGTATGCACACTAAGTCCCATGTGGTACGAAATTTCCTTAATGACAGCATTACGTGAATTGCAGAAGATTTTCTAATATCAGCAATGTAAGAAACCTACATTTGAATTCAGTTTAGTTTCAGAAAAATAACTCCTTGAGTTACGCTCAATTCAAGTAATCATGCAACCATCTCCAGAGTGATATGGAAAACAAATTAAAAATGGCAGTAGAAGGCTTTCCTTACTATATGCACTCTAAATTCCGTTTGGTACGGAATTTCCTTAGCAATAGCTTTGGGGGAAACTGCAGAAGATTCTTCTAATATCATCAGTGTAAGAAACCTCCATTGGAGTTCAGTTTAGTTACAGTAAAATAAGGCCTTGCATGAGGCCCGATTCAAGTAATGATTCTACCATTTGCAATGTGATCTAGAAAACAGTAAAAATTGACATAGCAGTCTGTCATATCTGTAAGTCTCTAAATCCCGGGTGGTACGAAATTTCCTTAGGAATAATATTAGGGCAGCCTGGTAAAGAAGATGCTTTCTAATATCTGCCATGTAAGATGCCTAAATTTTGGATTCACTTTGGTGGAGTAGAATAAGGCCTTGTTGGATGTGCTATTTAACTAATCATGCAAAAATCTCCAATGTGATTATCGAAAACATATTAATATTCAGTAGAAAGTTGTCCTTTCTGTAGGCATTCTAAATCCCGTGTGGTACAAAATTTCCATAGCAATAGCATTAGGGGAAACTTCAGAAGAAGTTTCCTTCTAATATGAGCACTGTAAGCAACCTACATTTTGATTCACTTTAGTTGAGTAGAATAAGGAATTTAAGGATGTGCTATTTAAGTAATCATCCCACCATCTCCAATGCGATATCGAAACATAGTAAAGATTGCAGAAGAATGCAGTCTTCACTCTATGCACTCTAAGTCCCGTGTGGTCCGAAATTTCCTTAGGAATAGCATTGGAGGAAGCTGCAGAAGAAGATTCTTTCTAGTATTAGCAATGTTAGAAATCTACATTTGGATTCAGTTTAGTTTCAGTAAAATAAGGCATTGCAGGACGTCCCATTCAAGTAATTATGCTAATATCTCCAATGTGATATGGAAAACTGTAAAATTGCAATAGAAAGCTGTCCTCCATTTATGCAATCTAAATCCCATGTGGTACGAAATTTCCTTAACCATAGCATTAGGGGAAGGTGCAAATTAGAATCTTTCTAATACGAGCAACGTAAGAAACCTCATTTGGATTCACTTTGCTGGGGTCAAAAAAATACTTCCATGCTGTGTTATTTACATGTTCATGCAACCATCTACAATGTGTTATGGAAAATTATGTAAAGATTGAAGTAGCAGGCTGTCATCACTGTATGGACTGTAAATCCAGTGTGGTACGATATTTCCTTAGGAATAACATTAGGGGACCCTGGAGAAGAAAATACTTTCTAATATCCGGCCATGTAAGTTACCTATATTTTCATTCAGTTTAGTCTAGTTCTATTAGGCCTTGCTCAAGGTGATATTTAAGTAATCATGAAACCATCTCAATGTGATTTCAAAAACAGTAAACATTTCAGTAGAAAATTATCTTCCTGTATGCACATAAATCCCGTGTGGCAAGAATTTTCCTTAGCAAAAGCATTAGGGGAAGATTCATAAGAAGATTCTTTCTAATACCTGCCATGTAAGATACCTACATTTGGATTTAGATTATTGCAATAGAATTAGGCCTTGCTGGATGTGCTATTTAACTAATCATTCAACCATCTCCAGTGCGATATCGAAAACATATTAAACATTGCAGTAGAAAGTTGTCCTTTTTCGATGAAGTCTAAATCCCGTGTGGTACGAAATTTCCTTAGCAATAGCATTAGAGGAAGCTGCAGAAGATGATTCTTTCAAATATCAGCAATGTTAGAAACCTACATTTAAATTCAATTTAGTTTCACTAAAATAATGCCTTGCGGGATGTCCCATGAAAGTAATCATGCAACCATCTCCAATGTGATATCGACAACATAGTAAAGATGGCAGTAGGAGGCTGTCCTCACTATATGCACTCTACGTCCCTTGTGGTAAGAAATTTCCTTAGGAATAATATTAGGGGGCCTGGAGAAGAATGTTCTTTCTAATATCTGCCATGTGAGACACCTACATTTGGATTCAGTTTGGTGGAGTAGAATAAGGCCTTGTTGGATGTGCTATTTAAATAATCATGCAAAAATCTCCAATGTGATTATCGAAAACATATTAACATTCAGTAGAAAGTTGTCCTTTCTGTATGCAGTCTAAATCTAGTGTGGTACGAAATTTCCATAGCAATAGCATTAGGATAAACTTCAGAAGCAGATTCCTTCTAATATGAGCAGTGTAAGCAACCTACATTTTGATTCACTTTAGTTGAGTAGAATAAGGAATTTCAAGATGTGCTATTTAAATAATCATGTAACCACTTCCAATGTGATATTGAAACATATTAAAGATTGCAGTAGAAGGCTGTCCTCACTCTATGCCCTCTAAAACAAGGGTGTTGAGAAGTTTACTTAGGAAAAGCATTGGAGGAAGCTGCGGAAGAAGATTCTTTCTAATATCAGCAATCTTAGATACCTACATTTAAATTCAATTTAGTTTCACTAAAATAATGCCTTGCGGGATGTCCCATGAACGTTATCATGCAACCATCTCCAATGTGATATTGATGGCATAGTTAAGATGACAGAAGTCTGTCCTCACTATATGCTCTCTAAATCCCTTGTGGTAAGAAATTTCCTTAGGAATAATATTCGGAGAGCCTGGAGAAGAATGTTTTTCTAACATTTGCCATATAAGATACCTACATATGGATGCAGTTTAGTGGAGTAGAAAAGGCCTTGTTGGATTTACAATTTAAGTAATCATGAAACCATCTCCAATGTGATTTCGAAAACTCTAAACATTGCAGTAGAATGTTGTACTTTTTGTATGCCCTCTAAATCCCTTGTGGTATGAAATTTCCTAAGGAATAACAATAGGGGAGCCTTAAGAAGAAAATTCTTTCTAACATCTGCCGGGAAGGTTACCTATATTTGGAATCAGTTTAGTTGAGTAGTATTTGGCCTAGCTGGGGGTGATATTTAAGTAATCTTGAAACGGTCTCCAATGTGATTACGAAAAGTGTATACATTGCAGTAGAAAGTTTTCCTTTCTCTATGCACTCGAAATCCCGTGTGGAACGAAATTTCCTTATCAACAGCATTTGGGGAAGCTTCATAAAGAGATTCTATCTAATATCAGGAGTGTAAGCTACATACATTTTGATTGAGCTTATTTAAGCAGAATAAGGAATTTCTGGATGTGCTATTTAAGTAATCATGCAACCATTTGCAATGTGATATCGAAACATAGAAAAAGATTTCAGTAGAAGGCTGTCCTCATTCTATGCACTGTAAATCCGTGTGGTTCGAAATTTCCTTAACAAAAGTATTGGGGGAAGCTGCAAAAGAAGGTTTTTTTTAATATCAGCAGTGTAACAAACCTACATTTGAATTCAGTTTGGAGGTGTAGAAAAAAGACTTCCTGTGGTATTTATGTGTTCATGCAACCAACTGCAATGTGACACAGAAAACAATGTAAAGATTGAAGTAGCATGCTGTCATTAATGTATGGACTCTAAATCCCGTATGGCACAAATTTTACATAGCCATAGCATTAGGGAAGCTTCAGAAAAGATTCCTTCTAGTATGAGCAGTGTAAGCAACCTACATTTATATTCTTTTTAGTTTAGTAGAATAAGGAATTTCTTGATGTGCTACCTAAGTTATCATGCAACTATTTTAAATGCGATATCGAAATATAGTAAAGATTGCAGTAGAAGGCTGTCCTCCCTCTATGCAATCTAAATCCTTGTGGTCCGAAATTTCCTTAGGAATAGCATTGGAGTAAGCTGCAGAAGAAGATTCTTTCTAATATCAGCAATGTTAGAAACCTACATTTGCATTCAGTTTAGTGTCAGTAAAATAAGGCCTTGCGGGTTGTCCCATTCAAGTAATTATGCTACCATCTCCAATATGATATGGAAAACTGTAAAATTGCAAAAGAAAGCTGTCCTCCATATATGCAATGTAAATCCCATGTGGAATGAAATTTCCTTAACCATAGCATTAGGGGAAGCTGCACAAGAAGAATCTTTCTATTACCAACAATGTAAGAAACCTGCATTTAGATTCAGTTTGCAGGGGTCGAAAAAAGATTTCCTTGCTGTATTATTTACATGTTATTGCAACCATCTACAATGTGATATGGAAAACTATGTAAAGATTTAAGTAGCAGGCTGTTATCTGTGTATGGACTCTAAATCCCTTGTGGTACGAAATTTCCTTAGGAATCACATTAGGGGACCTTGGAGAAGAAAATCCTTTCTAACATGCGGCCATGTAAGTTACCTGTATTTTCATTCAGTTAGTGGAGTTTTATTAGGCCTTGCTCGAGGTGATATTTAAGTAATCATGAAACCATCTCAATGTGATTTTGGAAACAGTAAACATTGCAGTAGAAAGTTATCCTTTCTGTATGCACATAAATCCCAAGTGGCAAGAATTTTCCTTAGCAATAGCATTAGGGGACGCTTCATAAGAAGATTCTAATATCTGCCATGTAAGATACCTACATTTGGATTTAGATTAGTGCAATAGAATAAGGCCTTGCTGGATATGCTATTTAAGTAATCACTCAGCCATCTCCAATGTGATATCGAAAACATATTAAACATTGCAGTAGAACGTTCTCCTTTTTGTATGCACTCTAAATCCCGTGTTGTACGAAATTTCCTTAGCAATAGCATTAGGGCAAGATTCAGGAGATGATTCCTTCTAATATGAGCAGTGTAAGCAACCTATATTTGGATTCAGTTTAGTTTCAGTAAAATAATGCCTTGCGGGATGCCCCATTCAAGTAATCATTCAACCATCCCAATGTGATATCGAAACATAGTAAAATTGCAGTAGAACAAGCTGTCCTCATTCTATGCTCTTTAAATGCCGTGCTGTCCGATTTTTCCTTAGCAATAGCATTGGAGGAAGCTGCAGAGGAAGATTCTTTCTAATATCATCAGTGTAAGAAACCTACATTGGAATTCAGGTTAGTTTAAGTAAAATAAGGCCTTGCATGATGCCCCATTCAAGTTATCATGCTACCATCTCCAATTTGATATTGAGAACATAGTAAAATGGCAATAGAAAGCTGTCCTCCATGTATGCACTCTAAATCCCATGTGGTACGAAATTTCCTTAACCATAGCATTAGGGGAAGCTGCAGGAGAAGAATCTTTCTAAACCAGCAAAGTAAGAACCATGCATTTGGATTCAGTTTGGTTGGAACGAAAAAAGACATCCTTCCTGTGATATTTACGTGTTCATGCAACCATCTACAGTGTGATATGGAAAACAATGTGAAGATTGAAGTAGCATGCTGTCATCTGTGTATGGACTCTAAATCCTGTTGGGAACGAAATTTCCTTAGTAATAACATTAGGGTACCTGGAGATGAAATTTCCAATATCCTCGTGTAATTTACCTATATTGGATTCAGTTTTGTGGAGAGGTATTAGACCTTGCTGGAGTTGATATTCAAATAATCATGAAAACATCTCCAATGTGATTTCGAAAACAGTAAACATTGCAGTAAAATTTTTCCTTTCTGTATGCACACGAAATCCCAGGCAGAATGAAATTTCCTCATCAACAGCATTAGGGGAAGATTCATAAGGAGATTCTGTCTAATATAAGGAGTGTAAGCAACCTACATTTGGTTTGAGCTTAGTTAAGCAGAATAAGGAATTTCTGGATGTGCTATTTAAGTAATCATGCAAACATCTCCAATGTGATATCGAAAACATAGTAAAGATTGCAGTAGAAGGCTGTCCTCACTATATGCTCTCTAAATCCTTTGTGGTAAGAAATTTCCTTAGGAGTAATATTAAGGGAGCCTGGAGAAGAATGTTCTTTCTAATATCTGCCATGTAAGATATGTACATTTGGATTCAGTTTAGTGGAGCTGAATAATGCCTTGCTGGATATGCTATTTAAGTAATCATGTAACCGCTCCAATGTGATTTCGAAAACTGTAAACATTGCAGTAGAAAGTTGTCCTTTCTGTATGCACTGTAAATCACGTGTGGTACGAAATTTCCTTAGCAATAGCATTAGGGGAAGCATCATAAGAAGATTCTTTCCAATATAAGCAGTGTAAGCAATCTACATTTCGATTGACCATAGTTAAGTACAATAAGTATTTTCGGGATGTGCTGTTTAAGTAGTCATGCAAACATCTCCAATGTGATATTGAAAACATAGTAAAGATTGCAGTAGAAAACTGTAGTCATTATATGCACTCTAAATCACTTGTGGTACGAAATTTCCTAAGGAATAACAGTAGGGGAGCGTGGAGAAAAAAATTTTTTCTAATATCTACCGGGAAAGTTACCTATATTAGGAGTCAGTTTAGTGGAGTAGTATTAGGCCTTGCTGGGGGTGATATTTAAGTAATCATGAACCATCTCCAATGTGAATTTGAAAACAGTAAACATTGCAGTAGAAAGTTGTCCTTTCTGTATGCACTCTAAATCAAGTGTGGTAAGAAATTTCCTTAGCAATAGCATTAGGGGAAGAATCATTAGAAGATTCTTTCTAATGTAAGCAGTGTAAGCAACCAACATTTTGATTGACCTCAGTTAAGTAGAAAAGAATTTTCTGGATGTGCTATTTAAGTAATCATGAAAACACCTCCAATGTGATATCGAAAACATAGTAAAGATTGCAGTAGAAGGCTGTCCTCACTATATGCACTCTAAATCCCGTATGGTACGTAAATACGTTAACCATTGCATTACGGGAAGTTGAAGAAGAAGATTCTTTCTAATATATGCAATGTAATAACCTACCTTTGGATTCAGTTTCGAGGGGTGAAAAAAGAATTATTTTGTGTGATATCTACGTGTTTATGCAACCATCTGCAACGTGATACAGAAAATAAAATAAAGATTGAAGTAGCATGCTGTCATCTCTGTATGAACTCTAAATCCCGTGTGGTACGAAATTTCCTTAGGAATAACATTACTGGAGCCTGGAGAAGAAAATTCTTTCTAACATCAGGCCGTGTAAGTTACGTATATTTTTATTCAGTTTAGTATAGTTGTATTAGACCTCGCTGGAGGTTATATTTAAGTAATCAAGAAACCAACTAAATGTGATTTCAGAAACAGTAAACATTGAAGTAGAAAATTATCCTTTCCGTATGAACATAAATCCCATGTAGTACGAATTTACTTAGCAATATCATAAGGGAAGCTTCATAAGTTGATTCTTTCTAATATCTCCCATGTAAGATACCTACATTTGGATTTAGTTTAGTGCAGTAGAATAAGGCCTTGCTAATGTTCTATTTAAATAATCATTTAACCATCTCCAATGTGACATCGAAAACATATTAAACATTGCAGTTGAAACTGTCCTTTGTGTATGCACTCTAAATCTCGTGTGCTACGAAATTTCCTTAGCAATAGCATTAGGGCAAGATTCATGAAAAGATTCCTTCTAATATGAGCAGCGTAAGCAACCAAGATTTGGAGTGAGCTTAGTAAAGCAGAATAAGGAATTTCTGGATGTGCTATTTAAGTAATCATGCAACCATTTCCAATGTGATATCGAACATAGTAAAGATTGCAGTAGAAGGCTGTCCTCATTCTATGCACTGTAAATCCGTGTGGTAAGAAATTTCCTTAGCAAAAGCATTGGGGGAAGATGCAAAAGGAGATTTTTTCTAATATCATCAATGTAAGAAACCTACCTTTCAATTCAGTTTCGAGGGGTCGAAAAAAGACTTCCATGTTGTGATATTTACGTGTTCATGCAACCATCTACAATGAGACATGGAAAACATTGTTAAGAGTGAAGTAGCATGCTGTCATAACTGTAAGGGCTCTAAATTCCGTACCGCACGAATTTTCCATAGCAATAAAATTAGAGGATGCTTCAGAAGAAGATTCCTTCTAATATGAGCAGTGTGAGCAACCTACATTTAGATTCAGTTTAGTTGAGTAGAATAAGGAATTTCTGGATGTGCTGTTTAAGTAATCATGGACTATTTCCAATGTGATTTCGAAACATACTAAAGATTGCAATAGAAGGCTGTCCTCACACTATGCACTGTAAATCCCGTGTGGTATGAAATTTATTTAGTAATAATATTAGGGGAGTCTGACGAAGAAAATTCTTCCTAATATCCTTGGTGTAAGTTACCTATATTTGAATTCAGTTCAGTGGAGTTGTATTAGGACTTCCTGGACGTGATATTTAAGTAACCATGAAACCATCTCAATGTGATTTCAAATACAGTAAACATGGCATTAGAACGTTATCCTTTCTGTATGCACACTAAATCCCCTGTGGTACGAAATTTCCTTAATGACAGCATTACGGGAGGCTGCAGAAGAAGGTTCTTTCTAATATCAGCAATGTAAGAAACCTACATTTGGATTCAGCATGGAGGGGACGAAAAAAGACTTCCGTGGTGTGATATTTACGTGATCATGCAACCATCTACAATGTGGTATGGAAAACAATGTAAAGATTGAAGTACCATGCAGTCATCTCTGTATGGACCCTAAATACCATGCAGTAAGAAATTTCCTTAGGAATAACCTTAGGTGAGCCTGAAGAAGAAGGTTCTTTCTAATATCTGCCATGTAAGATACCTACATTTGGATTCCGTTTAGTGGAGTAGAATAAGGCCATGCTGGATGTGCTATTTAAGTAATCATGCAACCATCTACAAAGTGATATCGAAAACATATTAAACATTGCAGTAGAAAGTTGTCCTTTCTGTATGCACTCTAAATCCCATGTGGTACCATAGTTTCTAAGAAATAGCATTGGTGAAGCTTCAGAAGAAGATTCCTTCTAGTATGAGCAGTGTAAGCAACCTACATTTGGACTCAGTTTAGTTGAGTAGTACGAGGTATCTCTGGAAGTGCTATTTATGTAATCATGCAACCATTTCCAATGTGATATCGAAATACAGTATGTATGGCATAGAAGGCTGTCTCACTATATACACCCCAAATACCGTGTGTTCTGAAATTTCCTTAATGATAGCATTACGTGAAGCAGCAGAAGAAGATTCTTTCTAATATCAGCAATGTAAGAAACCCCCATTTGGATTCAGTTTACTTTCAGTAAAATAAGGCCTTGCATTATACCCCTTCAAGGAAACAGGCAACCATCTCCAATGTGATATCGAAAACAAATTAAAAATGGAAGTAGAAGGCTGTCCTCACTATATGCAATCTAAATCACGTGTGGTAAGAAATTTCCATAGGAATAATATTAGGGCAGCATGGAGAAGAAGATTCTTTCTAATATCTGCCATGTAAGATACCTACATTTGAATTCAGTTTGTTGGAGCAGAATAAGGCCTTGTTGGATGTGCTTTTTAACTAATCATGCAAAAATCTCCAATGTGATAATCGAAAACATATTAACATTCATTAAAAAGTTGGCCTTTCTGTATGCAGTCTAAATCCTGTGTGTTACGAAATTTCCATAGCAATAGCATTAGGGGAAAATTCAGAAGAAGATTCCTTCTAATATGAGGAGTGTAAACAACCTGCAATTTTGTTCACTTTACTTGAGTAGAATAAGGAATGTCAGGATTTGCTATTTAAGTAATCATGCCACCATCTCCAATGTGATATCGAAACATAGTAAAGATTGCAGTAGAAGGCTGTCCTCACTCTATGCACTCTAAATACCGTGTGGTCCGAAATTTCCTTAGGACTAGCATTGGATTTATTTGCAGAAGAAGATTCTTTCTAATATCAGCAATGTTAGAAACCTACATTTGGATTCAGTTTAGTTTCAGTAAAATGATGGCTTCCGGGATGTCCCATTCAAGAAATTATGCTACCATCTCCAATGTGATCTGGAAAACATAGTAAAGATTGACGTAGCAGTCTGTCATTACTGTATGGACTCTAAATCACGGGTGGTATGAAATTTCCTTAGAAATAATATTAGGGAATTCTGGAGAAGATTCTTTCTAATATCTGCCATGCAAGATACCTACATTTGGACTCAGTTTCGTGTACTAGTATTATGCCTTGCTGGAGTTGATATTTAAGTATTCATGAAACCTTCTCCAATGTGATTTTTAAAACAGTAAACATTGCAGTAGAAATTTGTCCTTCCTTTATGCACTCTAAATCCCGTATGTTACGAAAATTCCTAAGCAATAGCATTAGGGCAAGCATCAGAAGAAGGTTCCTTCGAATAAGAGCAGTGTAAGCAACCTATATTTGTATTCAGTTTAGTTACGTTGAATAAGGAATTTCTGGATGTGCTATTTAAGTAATCATGCAACTATTTTAAATGTGATATCGAAATATAGTAAAGATTGCAGTAGAAGTCTGTCCTCACTCTATGCACTGAAAATCCCGGGTGTGACAAAATTTCCTCAGAAATAATATTAAGGAATCCTGGAGAAGAAGATTCTTTGTAAACAAGCAATGTAGGAACCATGCATTTGGGTTTAGTTTGGTCGGAACGAAAAAAGACTTCCTTCCTGTGACATTTATGTGTTCATGCAACCATCTACAATGTGATATGGAAAACAATGTGAAGATTGAAGTAGCATGCTGTCATCTGTGTATGGACTCTAAATCCTGTTGGGAACGAAATTTCCCTAGTAATAACATTAGGGGAGCCTGGAGATGAAATTTCTTTCCAATATCCATGTGTAAGTTACCTATATTGGATTCAGTTTTGTGGAGTAGTATTAGACCTTCCTGGAGTTGATATTCAAGTAATCATGAAAACATCTCCAATGTGATTTCGAAAAGAGTAAACATTGCAGTGAAATATTTTCCTTTCTGTATGCACTCAAAATCCAAGGCGTAATGAAATTTCCTTATCAATTGCATTAGGGGAAGATTCATATGGAGATTCTGTCTAATATAAGCAGTGTAAGCAACCTACATTTGGATTGAGCTTAGTTAAGAGGAATAAAGAATTTATGGATGTGCTATTTAAGTAATCATGCAACCATTTCCAATGTGATATCGAAACATAGAAAAAGATTGTAGTAGAAGACTGTCCTCATTCTATGCACTGTAAATCCGTGTGGTACGAAATTTCCTTATCAATAGCATTGCAGGAAGATGCAGAAGAAGTTTCTTTTAATATCAGCAATGTAAGAAACCTACATTTGGATCCAGTTTGAAAGGGTCAAAAAGACTTCCTTGGTGTGATATTTACGTGATCATGCAACCATCTACAATGTGATATGGAAAACAATGTGAAGTTTGAAGTACCATGCAGTCATCTCTGTATGGACTCTAAATCCCCTGTGGTACAAAATTTCCTTAGGAATAACCTTTGGGGAAACTGGAAAAGAAGGTTCTTTCTAATATCTGCCATGTTAGATACCTACATTTGGATTCAGTTTAGTGGAGTAGAATAAAGCCTTGCTGGATGTGCTATTTAAGTAATCATGAAACCATCTCCAATGTGATTTCCAAAACTGTAAGCATTGCAGTAGAAAGTTGTCCTTTCCGTATGCACTCTAAATCCCGTGTGGTACGAAATTTCCTTAGCAATAGCATTATGGGAAGCATTATAAGAAGATTTTTCTAATATAAGCAGTGTAAGCAACCTACATTTGGACTGACCTTAGTTAAGTAGAATAAGGATTTTTCTGGATGTGCTATTTAATAATCATGCAAACATCTCCAATGTGATATCGAAAACAGTAAAGATTGCAGTAGAAGGCTGTGCTCACTGTATGCACTCTAAATCCCGTATGGTATGTAATTACCTTAACCATTGCATTATGGGTAGCTGAATAAGAAGATTCTTTCTAATATCATCAATCTAAGAGTCCTACATTTGAATTCAGTTTAGTTACAATAAACTGAGGCCTTGTGCGATGCCCGATACAAGTAGTATTGCTACCAAAACCACTGTGATCTAGAAAACATACTAAAGATTGATGTAGTAGTGTGTCATATCTGTATGGACTCTAAATCCCGGGTGGTACAAAATGTCCTTAGGAATAATATTAGGGCAGCCTGGAGAAGAAGATTCTTTCTAATATCTGTGATGCAAGATACCTACATTTGGATTCAGTTTCATGGACTATTATTAGGCCTTGTTGGAGTTGATATTTAAGTAATCATGAAACCTTCCCCAATGTGATTTTTAGAACACAGAACATTGCAGTAGAAATCTGTCCTTTCTTTATGCCCTCTGAATTCCGTATGTTATGAAAATTCCTTAGCAATAACATTAGGGCAAGCATCAGAAGAAGATTCCTTCTAAACTGAGCAGAGTATGAAACCTACACTTGGATTCCGTTTAGTTTTGTAGAATAAGGATTTTCTGGATGTGGTACTTAAGTAATCACGCATCTATTACAAATGTGATATCGAAATATAGTAAAGATTGCAGTAGAAGTCTGTCCTCACTCTATGCACTGTAAATCACGTGTGGTATGAAATTTCCTTGTCAATAGCATTGCGGGAAGATGCAGAAGAAGGTTCTTTCTAATCTTAGCAATGTAAGAAACCTACATTGAATTGAGTTTGGAAGGGTCGAAAAAGCCTTCCTTGGTGTGATATTTATGTGATCATGCAACCGTCTACAATGTCATTTGGAATACAATGTAAAGATTGAAGTACCATGCAGTCATCTATGTATGGACTTTCAATACCGCGTGGTATGACATTTCCTTAGGAATAACTTTAGGGGAGCCTGGAGAAGAAGGTTCTTTATAATATCTATCATGTAAGATACCTACATTTGGATTCAGGTTAGTGGAGTAGAATAAGGCCTTGTTGGATGTGCTATTTAACTAATCATGCAACCATCTCCAATGTGATTATCGAAATCATATTAACATTCAGTAGAAAGTTGTCCTTTCTGTATGCAGTATAAATCCCGTTGGGTACGAAATTTAGATAGTAAAAGCATTAGGGGAAAATTCAGAAGAAGATTCCTTCTAATATGAGCAGTGTAAGCAACCTACATTTTGATTCACTTTAGTTGAGTAGAATAACGAATTTCAGGATGTGCTATTTAAGTAGTCATTCAACCATCTCAAATGTGATATCGAAAAAGAGTAAAGATTGCAGTAGAAAACTGTCCTCACTCTATGCACTCTAAATCCCGTGTGGTCCGAAATTTCCTTAGGAATAGCATTGGAGGAAGCTGCAGAAGAAGATTTTTTCTAATATCAGCAATGTAAGAAACCTACTTTTCTATTCAGTTTAGCTTCAGTAAAATAAGGCCTTTTGGGATGTCCCATTGAAATAATTATGCAACCATCTCCAATGTGATATGGAAAACTGTAAAATTGCAATAGAAATCAGTCCTCCATATATGCAATCTCTATCCCATGTGGTACGAATTTTCCTTAATCATGGCATTAGGGGAAGCTGCAGAAGAAGAATCTTTCTAATACCAGCAATGTAAGAAACCTGGATTTCGATTCATTTTGCTGGGGTCAAAAAAAGACTTCCTTGCTGTGTTATGTACATGTTCAAGCAATCATCTACAATGTGATATTGAAAAATATGTAAAGATTGAAGTAGCAGGCTGTCAACTCTGTATGGACTCTAAATCCCGTGTCTCAAGTATTTTCCTTAACAACAGCTTTAGGGGAAGCTTCATAAGAAGATTCTTTCTAATATCTGCCATGTAAGATACCTACATTTGGATTTAGATTAGTGCAATAGAATAAGGCCTTGCTGGATGTGCTATTTAGTAATCATTCACCAATCTCCAATGTGATATTGAAAACATATTGAACATTGCAGTAGAAAATTGTCCTTTCTGCATGCACTCTAAATCCCGTGTGGTACGAAATTTACTGAGCAATAGCATTGGAAGGAGCTGCAGAAGAAGATTCTTTCTACGATCAGCAATGTTAGAAACCTACATTTGAATTCAATTTAGTTTCACTAAAATAATGCCTTGTGGGATGTCCCATGAAAGTAATCATGCAACCATGTCCAGTGGAATATCGACAACATAGTAAAGATTGCAGTAGTAGGCTGTCCTCACTATACCCTCTCTAAATCCCGTGAGGTACGAAATTTCCTACGGAATAACAATATGGGAGCCTGGAGAAGATAATTCTTTCTAACATCTGCTGGTAAAGTTACCTATATTTGGAATCAGTTTAGTGGAGTACTATTAGGCCTTGCTGGGGGTGATATTTAAGTAATCAAGAAACCATCTCCAATGTGATTTTGAAAAAGTAAACATTGCAGTAGAATGTTGCCCTTCCTGTACGCACTCTAAATCACGTTTGGTACGAAATTTCCTTAGCAATAGCATTAGGGGAAGCATCATAAGAAGATTCTTTCTAATATAAGCAGTGTAAGCAACCTACATTTTGATTGACCTTAGTTAATTAGAATAAGGATTTTCTGGATGTGCTATTTGAGTAATCATGCAAACATCTAAAATGCGATATCAAAAACATATTAAATATTGCAGTAGAAAGCTGTCCTCATTCTATGAACTGTAAATCCCGTGCCGTCCGAAATTTCCTTAGCAATAGCACTGGAGGAACCTGCAGAGGAAGATTCTTTCTAATGTCATCAATGTAAGAATCCTATATTGGAATTCAGGTTAGTTTTAGTAAAATAAGGCCTTGCATGATGCCCAATTAAAGTTATCATTTTACCATCTGCAATGTGATATGGAGAACATAGTAAAATTGCAATAGAAAGCTGTCCTCCATATATGCATTCAAAATCCCATGTGGTACGAAATTTCCTTAACCATAGCATTAGGGGAAGCTGCAGAAGAAGATTCTTTCTAATACCAGCAATGTAGGAACAATGGATTTGTATTCAGTTTGGTGGGATCGAAAAAAGAATTCCTTCCTGTGATATTTACGTGCTCATGCAATCATCTACAATGTGATACGGAAAACAATGTAAAGATTGAAGAAGCAGGCTGTCATCTCTTTATGGACTCTAAATCTTGGGGGGAACAAATTTCCTTAGGAATAACATTAGGGGAGCCTGGAGATGAAAATTCTTTCCAATATCCGCTGTGTAAGCTACCTATATTTGTATTCATTTTTGTGGAGTGGTATTAGACCTTGCTGGACTTCATATTCAAGTAATCATGAAAACATCTCCAATGTGATATCGAAAACAGAAAACATTGCAGTAAAACGTTGTCCTTTCTGTATGCACTCGAAATCCCGTGTGGAATGAAATTTCCTTATCAATAGCATTAGGGGAAGCTTCATAAGGAGATTCTATCTAACATAAGCAGTGTAAGCAAACCACATTTGGATTGAGGTTAGGTAAGCAGAAAAACGAATTTCTGCATGTGCTATTTAAGTAATCATGGAGTATTTCCAATGTGATATCGAAACAGAAAAAGATGGCAATAGAAAGCTGTCCTCATTCTATGTACTGTAAGTCCGTGTGGTATGTAATTTCCTTAGCAAAAGCATGGGGGAAGCTGCAAAAGAAGGTTTTTTCTATTATCAGCAATGTAAGAAACCTACATTTGAATTCAGATTGGAGGCGTTGAAAAAGGAATTGCTTGTTGTGATATTTACGTGTTCATGCAACCATCAACAATGTGACATGGAAAACTATGTGAAGATTGAAGTAGCATGCTGTCATTACCGTATGGACTCTAAATCCCATGTGGGACCAATTTTCCACAGAAATAGCATTAGGGGAAGCTTCAGAAGAAGATTCCTTCTAATATGAGTAGTGTAAGCAACCTACATTTAGATTCAGTTTAGTTGAGTACATTAAGGAATTTCTGGATGTGCTATTTAAGTAATCATGGAGTATTTCCAATGTGATATCGAAACATAGTAAAGATTGCAGTAGAACCCTGTCCTCAGTCTATGAACTGTAAATCCTTCATTGTACGAAATTTCCTTAGGAATAATATTAGGGGAGTCTGGGAAAGAAAATTCTTTCTAATATCTGCTGTGTAAGTTACCTGTATTTGGATTCAGTTTAGTGGAGTTGTATTAGGGCTTCCTGGAGGTGATATTTAATTAATTATGAAACCATCTCAATGTGATTTCGAATACAGTAAACATGGCATTGGAAAGTTATCCGTTTTGTATGCACACTAAATCCCGTGTGGTACGAAATTTCCTTAATGATAGCATTACAGGAAGGTGCAGAAGAAGATTCTTTCTAATATCCGGAGTGTAAGAATCCTACATTTGGATGCAGTTTAGTTTCAGTAAAATAGGTCCTTGCGTTATGCCCCCTTCAAGTAATCATGAAACCAATTCCAATGTGATATGGAACACAAATTAAAAATGGCAATAGAAGGCTCTCCTTAATATATGCACTCCAAATTCCGTGTGGTACGAAATTTCCTGGGCAGTACCTTTGTGCGAAACTGCAGAATATTCTTTCTAATATCATCAATGTAACAAACCTACATTCGAATTCAGTTTAGTTACAGAAAAATAAGGCCTTGCGCGATGCCAATTCAAGTAATCATGGTACCATCTCCAATGTGATCTAGAAAGCATTGTAAAGAATGACGTAGCAGTCTGTCATATCTGTATGGACTCTAAATCACGGGTGGTACGCAATTTCCTCAGGAATAATATTAGGGCAGCGTGGAGAAGATTATTTCTAATATCTGCCATGCAAGGTACCTACATTTGGATTGTTTCATGGACTAGTATTAGGCCTTGTTGAAGTTGATATTTAAGTAATCATGAAACATTCTACAATGTGATTTTGAAAACAGTAAACATTGCAGTAGAAATTTTTCCTTTCTTTATGCACTCTAAATACTATATGTTACGAAAATTCCTTAGCAATAGCATTAGGGCAAGCATCAGAAGAAGATTCCTTCTAATCTGTGCAGTGTAAGCAACCTACACTTGGATTCAGTTTAGGTGTGTAGATTAAGGAATTTCTGGATGTTCTATTTAAGTAAACATGCAACTATTTTGAATGTGATATTGAAATATAGTAAAGATTGCAGAAGAAGGCTGTCCTCACTCTATGCACTGTAAATCCCGTGTCGTTCGAAATTTCCTTATCAATAGCATTGCGGGAAGATGCAGAAGAAGGTTCTTTCTAATATCAGCAATGTAAAATGCCTACATTTGGATTCAGTTTTGAAGAGTCGAAAATAGACTTCCTTGATGTGATATTTACGTGATCATGCAACCACCTATAATGTGACATTGAAAAAAATGTAAAGAATGAAGTACCATGCAGTGATCTCTGTATGGACTGTAAATCCCGTGCGGTACGAAATTTCCTCAGGAATAACCATAGGGGAGCCTGGAGAAGAAGGTTCTTTCTAATATCTGCAGTGTAAGATACCTACATTTGGATTAAGTTTAGTGGAGTAGAATAAGGCCTTGCTGGATGTGCTATTTAAGTAATCATGCAACCATCTCCAATGTGATATCGAAAACATATTAAACCTTGCAGTAGAAAGTTGTCCTTTATTTATGCACTCTAAATCCCGTGTGGTACGATATTTCCATAGCAATAGCATTGGGGAAGTTTCAGAAGGATATTCCTTCTAGTATGAGCAGTGCAAGCAACCTACATTTGGACTCAGTTTAGTTTAGTAGAAAAGAATTTCAGGATGTGCTATTTAAGTAATCATGCAACCATCTCCAAAGTGATATCGAAAGATAGTAAAATTGCAGTAGATGCTGTCCTCACTCTATGCACTCTAAATCCCGTGTGGTCAGAAATTTCCTTAGGAATACCATTGGAGGAAACTGCAGAAGAATATTCTTTCTAATATCAGCAATGTTAGAAACCTACGTTTGGATTCAGTTTAGTTTCAGTAAAATAAGGCCTCGTGGGATGTCCCATTCAAGTAATTATGCTACCATCTCCAATGTGATATGGAAAACTGTAAAATTGCAATAGAATGGTGTTCTCCATATATGCAATCTAAATCCCATGTGGTACGAAATTTCCTTAACCATAGCATTAGGGGAAACTGCAGAAGAAGAATCTTTCTAATACAAGCAATGTAAGAATCCTGCATTTGAATTCACTTTGCTGGGGTCGAAAATATACTTCCTTGCTGTGTTATTTACATGTTCATGCAACCATCTACAATGTGATATGGAAAACTATGTAAAGATTGATGTAGCAGGCTGTCATCTCTGTATGGACTCTAAATCCCGTGTGGTACGAAATTTCCGTATGAATAACATTAGGGGAGCCTGGAAAAGAAAATTCGTTCTAATATACGGCCGTGTAAGTTACCTATATTTTCACTCAGTTTATTGGAGTTGTATTATGCCTTTCTCGAGGTGATATTTAAGTAATCATGAAACCATCTCAATGTGATTTCAAAAACACAAAACTTTGCAGTAGAAAATTATCCTTTCTGTATGTACATAAATCCCGTGTGGCAAGAATTTTCCTAAGCAATAGCATTAGTGGAAGCTTCATAAGAAGATTATTGCTAATATCTGCCATATAAGATAACTACATTTGTATTTATATTAGTGCAATAGAATAAGGCAATGCTGGATGTGCTATTTAAGTAATCATTCAACCGCCTCCAATGTGATATCGAAAACATATTAAACATTGCAGGAGAAAGTTGTCCGTCCTGTATGCACTCTAAATCCCGTGTGGTATGAAATTTCTTTAGCAATACCATTGGAGGAAGCTGCAGAAGAAGATTCTTTCTAATATCAGCAATGTTAGAAACCTACATTGGAATTCAATTAGGTTCACCATAATAATGCCTTGCGGGATGTCCCATGAAATTAATCATGCAACCATCTCCAATGTGATATCGACAACATAGGAAAGATGGCAATAGAGGCGGTCCTAACTATACCCTCTCTAAATCCCGTGTGGTAAGGAATTTCCTTAGGAATAATTTTAGGGGAGCCTGGAGAAGAATGTTCTTTCGAATATCTGTCATGTATGATGCCTACATTTGGATTCAGTTTAGTGGAGTTCAGTAAGCCCTTGCTGGATGTGCTCTATAAGTAATCGTGAAACCATCTCCAATGTGATTTCGAAAACTGTAAAGATTGCAGTAGAACGTTGTACTTTCTTTATGCACTCTAAATCCCGTGTGGAATGAAATTTCCGAAGGAATAACAATCAGGGAGCCTGGAAAAGAAAATTCTTTGTAATATCTGCCAGGAAAGTTGCATATATTTGGAATCAGTTTACTGGAGTAGTATTAGGCCTTGCGGGGGTTGATATTTAAGTAATTATTAAACCATCTCCAATGTGATATCAATAACTGTAAACATTGCAGTAGAAAGCTGTCCTTTGTGTATGCCCTCTAAATCACTTATGGGACGAATTTTCCATAGCAATAGCATTAGGGGAATATTCAGAAGAAGATTCCGTCTAATATGAGCAGTGTAAGCAACCTACATTTAGATTCAGTTTACTTGAGTAATATAAGGAATTTCTGGATGTGCTATTTAAGTAATCATGGACTATTTCCAATGTGATATCGAAACATAGTAACGATTGGAGTAGAAGGCTGTCCTCACTCTATGAACTGTAAATCCCGTGTGGTACGAAATTTCCTTAAGAATAATATGAGGGTAGTCTGGAGAAGAAAATTCTTTCTAATATCCGCTGTGTAAGTTACATATATGTGGATTCAGTTTAGTGGAGTTGTATTAGGCCTTCCTGGAGGTGATATTTAAGTAATCATGAAACCATCTCAATGTGATATCGAATACAGAAAACATGGCATTAGAAATTATCCTTTCTGTATGCACACTAAATCCCGTGTGGTACGAAATTTCCTTAATGATAGCATTACGGGAACCTGGAGAAAGAGATTCTTTCTAATATCAGCAGTGTAAGAAACCTACATTTGGATTCAGTTTAGTTTCAGTAAAATAAGGCCTTGCATTATGCCCCCTTCATGTATTCATGCAACCATCTCCATTGTGATAATGAAAACAAATTAAAAATGGCAGTGGAAGTGTCTCCTCACTATATGCACTCTAAATTCTGTGTGGTTCAAAATTTCCTGAGCAATAGCTTTGGGCAAAACGGCAGAAGATTTTTTCTAGGATAATCAATGTAAGAAACCTGCATTCGAATTCAGTTTAGTTACAGTAAAACAAGGCCTTGCACGATGCCCGATTCAAGTAATCATGCTACCATCTCCAATGTGATCTAGAAAACATACTAAAGATTGACATAGCAGTGTGTCATATCTGTATGGACTCTGAATCACAGGTGGTATGAAATTTCCTTATGAGTAACATTAGGGCAGCACGGAGAAGAAGATTCTTTCTAATATCTGCCATGCAGGATACGTATATTTGGATTCAGTTTCGTGGACTAGTATTTGGCCTTGTTTTAGTTGATATTTAAGTAATCATGAAACCTTCTCCAATGTGACTTTGAAAACAGTAAACATTGCAGTAGAAATTTTTCCTTCCTTTATGCACTCTAAATCCTGTATGTTACGGAAATTCCTTAGCAATAGCATTAGGGCAAGCATCAGAAGAAGATTCCTTCTAATATGAGCAGTGTAAGCAACCTACATTTGGATTCAGTTTAGTTGGGTAGAATAAGGAATTTCTGGATGTGGTATTTAAGTAATCATGCAACTATTTTAAATGTGATATTGAAATATAGTAAAGATTGCAGTAGAAGGATGTCCTCACTCTATGCACTGTAAATCCTGTTTGGTAGGATATTTCCTTATCAGTAACATTGCGGGAAGATGCAGAAGGAAGTTCTTTCTAATATCAGCAATGTAAGAAACCTACATTTGGATTCAGTTTGGAAGGAACGAAAAAAGACTTCCTTGGTGTGATATTCACGTGATCATGCAACAATCTACAATGTGATATGGAAAACAATGTAAATATTGAAGTACCATGCAGTCATCTCTGTATGGACTTTAAATATCATGCGGTATGAAATTTCCTTAGGAATAACCTTAGAAGAGCCTGGACAAGAAGTTTCTTTCTAATATCTGCCATGTAAAATACCTACATTTGGATTCAGCTGAGTGGAGTAGAATAAGGCCTTTCTGGAGGTGCTATTTAAGTAATCATGCAACCATCTCCAAGGTGTTATCGAAAACATATTAAAATTGCAGGAGAAACTTGTCCTTTCTGTAGGCACTCTAAATCCCATGTGGTATGTTATTTCCTTAGCAATAGCATTGGGGAAGTTCAAAAGAATATTCCACCTAGTACGAGCAGTGTAAGAAACCTACATTTGGACTCAGTTTACTTGAGTAGAATAAGGTATCTTTTGTTGTGCTATTTAAGTAATCATGCAACCATTTCCAATGTGATATCGAAATATAGTATATAAGGCATAGAAGGCTGTCCTCACTATATGTACTCTAAATCCCGTGTGGTCCGAAGTTTCCTTAACCATAGCATTACGGGAAGCATCAGAAGAAGTTTCTTTCAAATATCAGCAATGCAAGAAACCTCCATTTGGATTCAGTTTAGTTTCAGTAAAATAAGGCCTTGCATTATACCCCTTCAAGGAAACATGCAACCATTTCGAATGTGTTATCAAAAACAAATTAAAAATGGCAGTAGAAGGCTGTCCTCACTATATGCACTCTAAATCACGTGTGGTACGAAATTTCCTGAGCAATAGCTTTGGGGGAAGCTGCAGAAGATTCTTTCTAATATCATCAATGTAAGAAACCTACATTCGAATTCAGTTTAGTTACAGTAATATAAGGCCTTGCACGAAGCCCGATTCAAGTAATCATGCTACCATCTCCAATGTGATATGGCAAACATACTGAAAATTCACGTATCAATCTGTCATATCTGCATGCACTCTAAATCCCGTGTGGTACGAAATTTCCTTAGGAATAATATTAGGGCAGCCAGTAGAAGAAAATTCTTTCTAATATCTGCCATGTAAGATACCTGTATTTGGATTCAGTTTTGTGGAGTAGAATAAGGCCTTGTTGAACGAGCTATTTAACTAATCATGCCAAAATTTCCTATGTGATTATCGAAAACTTATTAACATTCAGTACAAAGTTTTCCTTTCTGTATGCAGTCTAAATCAAGTGTGGTACGAAATTTACATAGCAATAGAATTAGGGGAATCTGCAGAAGAAGATTACTTCTAATATGTGCAGTGTAAGCAACCTACATTTTGATTCACTTTAGTTGAGTAGAATAAGGAATTTCAGGATGTGCTATTTAAGTAATCATGCAACCATCTCCAATGTGATATCAAAACATAATAAAGATTGCAGTAGAAGGCTGTCCTCACTCTATGCACTCTAAATCCCGTGTGGTCCGAAATTTCTTAGCAATAGCATTTGAGGAAGCTGCAGAAGATTCTTTCTAATAACAGCAATGTTAGAAACCTACATTTCGGTTCAGTTTACTTTCAGTAAAATAAGGCCTTGTGGGATGTTCCATTCAAGTAATTATGCTACCATCTCCAATGTGAAATTGAAAACTGTAAAATTGCAATAGAAAGCTGTCCTCCATCAATACAATCTAAATCCCATGTGATACGTAATTTCCTTAACAATGGCATTAGGGGAAGCTGCAGAAAAAAATCTTTCTAATACCAGCAATGTAAGAAACCTGCATTTGGATTCAATTTCCTGGGGTCGAAAAAGGACATCCTTGCTGTGTTATTTACATGTTCATGCTACCATCTACAATGTGATATGGAAAACTATGTAAAGATTGAACTAGCAGGCTGTCATCTCTGTATGGACTGTAAATCCCGTGTGGTACGAAATTTCCTTACGAATAACATTAGGGGAGCCTGGAGAAGAAAATTCTTTCTAATATGCGGCCGTGTAAGTTACCTATATCTGCACGCAGTTTAGTGGAGTTGTATTAGGCCTTGCTCGAGGTGATATTTAAGTAAACATGAAACCATCTTAATGTGATTTCAAAAACAGTAAACATTGCAGTAGAAATTTATCCTTTCTGTATGCACATAAATACCGTGTGGCAAGAATTTTCCTTACCAATAGCACTAAGAGAAGCTTCATAAGAAGATTCTTTCTAATATCTACCATGTAAGATACCTACATTTGGATTTAGATTAGTGCTTAGAATAAGGTATTGCTGGATGTGCTATTTAAGTAATCATTCAACCATCTCCAATGTGATATCGAAAACATATTAAACATTGCAAGAGAAAGTTGTCCTTTCTGTATGCACTCTAAATCCCGTGTGGTACGAAATTTCCTTAGCAATAACCCTGGAGAAAGCTGCAGAAGAAGATTCTATCTAATATCAGCAATGTTAGAAACCTACATTTGAATTCAATTTAGCTTCACTAAAATAATGCCCTGTTGGATGTGCCATGAAAGTAATCATGCAACGATATCCAATGTGATATCGACAACATAGTTAAGATGGCAGTAGAAGGCTGTCATCACTATACGCTCTCTAAATACCTTGTGGTAAAAAATTTCCTTAGGAATAATATTAGGGGAGCCTGGAGAAGAATGTACTTTCTAATATCTGCCATGTAAGATACCTACATTTGGATTCAGTTTAGTGGAGTAGAATAAGGCCTTGCTGGATGTGCTATTTAAGTAATAATTAAACCATATCCAATGTGATTTCAAAAACTGTAAAGATTGCAGTAGAAAGTTGTACTTTCTGTATGCACTCTAAATCCCGTGTGGTACGAAATTTCCTTAGGAATAACAATAGGGGAGTCAGGAGAAGAAAATTCTTTCTAATATCTGCCGGGAAAGTTACCTATATTTGAATTGAGTTTAGTGGAGTAGGATTAGGCCTTCCTGGGAGGATATTTAAGTAATTATTAAACCATCTGCAATATGATTACGAAAAGAGTAAACATTGCAGTAGAAAGTTGTCCTTTCTGTATGCCCTCGAAATCGTGTGCGGAACGAAATTTCCTTATCAATAGCATTAGGGGAAGCTTCATAAGGAGATTCTATCTAATATAAGCAGTGTAAGCAACCTACATATGGATTGAGCTTAGTTAAGCAGAACAAGAAATTTCTGGATGTGCTATTTAAGTAATCATGCAACCATTTCCAATGTGATATCAAAACATAGAAAAAGATTGCAGTAGAAAGCTGTCTGCATTCTATGCACTCTAAATCCGCGTGTTACGAAATTTCCTTAGCAAAAGCATTGGGGGAAGCTGCAAAAGAAGTTTTTTTCTAATATACCAATGTAAGAAACCTACATTTGAATTCAGTTTGGAGGTGTCGAAAAAAGACGTCCTTGTTGTGATATTTACGTGTTCATGCAACCATCTGCAAAGTGACATGGAAACAATGGAAAGATTGAAGTAGTATGCTGTCATTACTGTAAGGAATCTAAATCCCGTATGGCACGAATTTCCATAGCAATAGCATAAGGGGAAGCTTCAGAATAACATTCCTCCCAATATGAGCAGTGTAAGCTACCTACATTTAGGTTCAGTTTAGTTGACTAGAATAAGGAATTTCTGGATGTTCTATTTAAGTAATCATGGAGTATTTCCAATGTGATATCGAAACATAGTAAAGATTGCAGGAGAAGCCTGTCCTCACTCTATGCACTCTAAATCCCGTGTGGTACGAAATTTTTTAAAAATAATATTAGGGGAGTCTGGAGAAGAAAATTCTTTCTAATATCCGCTGTGAAAGTTACCTATATTTGGATTCAGTTTAGTGGAGTTGTATTAGGCCTTCGTGGAGGTGATATTTAAGTAATCATGAAACCATCTCAATGTTATTTCAAATACAGTAAACATGGCATTAGAAAGTTATCCCTTCTTTATGCACAATAAATCCCGTGTGGTATGAAATTGCCTTATGAATAGCATTGCGGGAAGATGCAGAAGAAGGTTCTTTCTAATATCATCAATTTAAGAAACTTACGTTCGAATTCAGTTAAGTTACAGGAAAATAAGGCCTTGCACGAGGCCCGAATCAAGTAATCATGCTACCAACTCCAATGTGATATGGAAAGCATATTAAAGAATGACGTAGCAGTCTGTCATATCTGTATGGACTCTAAATCCCGTGTGGTACGAAATTTCCTTAGTATTAATATTAGGGCAGCCTGGAGAAGAAGATTATTTCTAATATCTGCCATGCAAGATTCCTACATTTGGATTCAGTTTGGTGGAGTAGAATAAGGCCTTGTTGGATGTGCTATTTAACTAATCATGCAAAAATCACCAATGTGATTATCGAAAACTATTAACATTCAGTAGAAAGTTGTCCTTTCTGTATGCAGTCTAAATCCCGTGTGGTACGAAATTTCCACAGCAATAACATTAGGAGAATCTTCAGAAGGTTGCTTCTAATATGAGGAGGGTAAGCAACCTCCATTTTGATTCACTTTATTTGAGTAGAATAAAGAATTTCAGGATATGCATTTAAGTAATCATGCAACCATCTCCAATGTGATATGGAAAACTGTAAAATTTCAATAGAACACTGTCCTCCATATATGCAATCTAAATCCCATGTGGTACGAAATTTCCTTAACCATAGCATTAGGGGACGCTGCAGAAGTAGAATCTTTCTGATACCAGCAATGTAAGAAACCTGCATTTGATTCACGTTGCTGGGGTCGAAAAAGACTTCCTTGCTGTGTTATTTACATATTCATGCAACCATCTACAATGTGATATGGAAAACTATGTAAAGATTGAAGTAGCAGGCTGTCATCTCTTTACGGACTCTAAATCCCGTGTGGTATCAAATTTCCTTAGGAATAACATTAGGGGAGCCTGGAGAAAATTCTTTGTAATATGTGGCCGTGTAGATAGCCTATATTTTCATGCAGTTTAGTTGAGTTGTATTAGGCCTTGCTAGAGGTGATATCTAAGTAATCATGAAACCATCTCAATGTGATTTCAAAAACAGTAAACATTGCAGTAGAAATTATCCTTTCTGTATGCACATAAATCCCGTGTGGCAAGAATTTTCCTTAGCAATAGCATTAGGGGAAGCTTCATAAGAAGATTCTTTCTAATATCTGCCAAGTAAGATACCTACATTTGGGTTTAGATTGGTGCAATAAAATAAGGCCTTACTGGTTGTGCTATTTAAGTAATCATTCAACCATCTCCAATGTGATATCGAAAACATATTGAACATTGCAGTAGAAAGTTGTACTTTCTGTATGAACTCTAAGTCCCGTGTGGTACGAAATTTCCTTAGCAATAGCATTAGGGCAAGATTCAGGAGAATATTCCTTCTAATAGGAGCACTGTAAGCAACCTACATTTGGATTCAGTTAGATTTAGTAAAATAAGGCCTTGCGGGAAGCCCCATTCAAGTAATCATGCAACCATCTCCAAAGTGATATCGAAACATAGTAAAGATTGCACTAGTACGCTGCCCTCATTCTATGCACTGTGAATCCCGTGCTGTCCGATATTTTTTCAGCAATAGCATTTGAGGAAGCTTCAGAAGAAGATTCTTTCTAATATCAGCAATGTTAGAAACCTACATTTGGATTCAGTTTACTTTCAGTAAAATAAGGCCTTGCGGGATGCCTCATTTCAAGTAATCAAGCAACCATCTCCAATGTGCTATTGATACATAGTAAAGATTGCAGTAGAAAGCTGTTCTCATTCAATGCACTGTAAATCCCATGCCGCCCAAAATTTCCTTAGCAATATCATTGGGGGAAGATGCAGGGGAAGTTTCTTTCTAATATCATCAATGTAAGAAACCTATATTAGAATTCAGGTTAGTATTAGTAAAATAAGGCCTTGCGTGATGCCCCATTCAAGTTATCATGCTACCATCTCCAATGTGATATGGAGAACATAGTAAAATTGCAATAGAAAGCTGTCCTCCATGTATGTACTCTAAATCCCATGTGGTACGAAATTTCCTTAACCATAGCATTAGGGGAAGCTGCAGAAAAGAATCTTTCTAATACCAGGAATGTAAAATCATGTGTTTGGATTCAGTTTGGTCTGATCGAAAAATGACTTCCTTTTTGTGATATTTACTTGTTCATACAATCGCCTACAATGTGATCTGGAAAACAATGTAAAGAATGAAGTAGCAGGCTGTCATCTCTGTATGCACTTTAAATCCTGTGGGGAAGTAAATTTCCTTAAGAATATCATTAGGGGAGCCTGGAGATGTAAATTCTTTCCAATATTCGCTGTGTAATTTACCTATATTTGGATTCAGTTTTGTGGAGTAGTATTAGACCTTGCTGGAGTTGATATACAATTAATGATGAAAACATCTCCAATGTGATTTCGAAAACAGTAAACATTGCAGTAGAAAGTTGTGCTTTCTGTATGCAGTCGAAATCCCACGCGGTACGAAATTTACTTATCAATAAAATTAGGGGAAGCTACATAAGGGCATTCTATCTAATATAGGCTATGTAAGCCACCTACATTTAGATTGAGCTTAGTTAAGCAGAATAAGGAATTACTGGATGTGCTATTTAAGTAATCATGCAACCATTTCCAATGTGATATCGAAAACAAATTAAAAATGGCAGTAGAAGGCTGTCCTCACGATACGCTCTCTAAATCCCGTGTGGTAAGAAATTTCCTTAGGATCTATACTAGGGGAGCCTGGAGAAGTATGTTCTTTCTAATATCTGCCATGTAAGATACCTACATTTGGATTCAGTTTAGTGGAGTAGAATAAGGCCTTTCTGGATGTGCTTTTTATGTAATCATGAAACCATCTCCAATGTGATTTCGAAAACTGTAAACATTGCAGTAGAAACGTGTCATTTCTGTATGCGCTCTAAATCCCGTGTGGTACGAAAATTCAGAAGGAATAACAATAGAGGAGCCTGGAGAAGAAAATGCTTTCTAATCTCTGCCTGGAAAGTTACCTATATTTGGAATCAGTTAAGTGGAGTAGTATTAGGCCTTGCTGGGGATGATATTAAAGTAATCATGAAACCATCTACAATGGGATTATGAAAAGAGTAAACAGTGTAGTAGAAATTTTTCCTTTCTGTATGCACTCGAAATTCCGTGCGGAACGAAATTTCCTTATCAATAGCATTAGGGGAAGCTTCATAAGGAGATTCTATCTAATATAAGCAGTGTAAGCAACCTACATTTGGATTGAGCTTAGGTAAGCAGAATAACGAATTTCTGGATGTGCTATTTAAGTAATGGTGCAACCTTTTCCAATGTGAAAACAAAACAGAAAAAGATTGCAGAAGAAGGATGTCCTCATTATATGCACTGTAAATCGTGTGGTACGAAATTTCCTTAGCAAAAGCATTTTGGGAAGCTGCAAAAGGTTTCTTCTAATATCAGCAATGTAAGAAACCAACATATCAATTCAGTTTGGAGGGGTGGAAAAAAGACTTCCTTATTGTTATATTTACGTGTTCATGAAACCATCTACAATGTTACATGGAAAACAATGTAAACATTGAAGTAGCATTCTGTCATTACTGTATGGACTCTAAATTCCGTATGGCACGAATTTTCCATAGCAATAGCATTAGGGGAAGCTTCAGAAGGAGATTCCTTCTAGTATGAGCAGTGTAAGCAACCTACATTTAGATTCAGTTTAGTTGAGTAGAATAAGGAATTTCTGGATGTGCTATTTAAGTAATCATGGACTATTTCCAATGTGATATCGAAACATAGTAAAGATTGCAGTAGAAGGCTGTCCTCACTCAATGCACTGTAAATCCCGTGTGCTACGAAATTTCCTTAGTAATAATATTAGGGGAGCCTGTAGAATAAAATTCTTTCTAATATCCGCTGTGTAAGTTACCTATATTTGGATTCAGTTTAGTGGAGTTCTACTAGGCCTTCCAGGAGGTGATATTTAAGTAATAATGAAACCATCTCAATGTGATTTCGAATACAGTAATCATGGCATTAGTAAGTTATCCTTTCTGTATGCACACTAAATCCCGTGTGTTACGAAATTTCCTTAATGATAGCATTACGGGAATCTGCAGAAGAAGATTCTTTCTAATATAAGCAGTGTAAGAAACCTACATTTGCATTCAGTTTAGTTTCATTAAAATAAGGCCTTGCGTTTTGCCCCCTTCAAGTAATCATGCAACCATCTCATACGTGATATCAAAAACAAATTAAAAATGGCAGTAGCAGGCTGTCCTCATTATATGCACTCTAAATCACGTGTGGTACGAAATTTCCTGAGCAATAGCTTTGGGAGAAACTGCAGAATATTCTTTCTAATATCATCAATGTAAAAAACCTGCATTCGAATTCAGTTTAGTTACAGTAAAATAAGGCCTTGCGTGATGCCCGATTCAAGTAATCATGCTACTATCTCCAATGTGATCTGGAAAACAGAGTAAAGATTGATTGACGAAGCAGTCTGTCATATCTGTATGGACTCTAAATCCCGGGTGGTACGAAATTTTTTTAGGAATAATATTAGGGCAGCCTGGAGTAGAAGACCCTTTCTAATATCTGCTATGCAAGATACCTACATTTGGATTCAGTTTCGTGGACTATTATTAGGACTTGTTGGAGTTGATATATAAGTAATCATGAAACTTTCTCCAATGTGATTTTGAAAACAGTAAACATTGCAGTAGGAATTTGTCCTTTCTTTATGCACTCTAAATAACGTATGTTATGAAAATTCCTTAGCATTAGCATTAGGGCAAGCATCAGAAGAAGATTCCTTCTAATCTGAGCAGTGTAAGCAACCTACAATTTGATTTAGTTTAGTTGGCTAGAATAAGGAATTTCTGGATGTGCTATTTATGTAATCATGCAACTATTTTAAATGTGATATCGAAATATAGTAAAGATTGCAGCAGAAGGCTGTCCTCACTCTACGCACTATAAATCCCGTGTGGTACGAAATTTCCTTATAAATAGCATTGCGGTAAGATGCAGAAGAAGGTTATTTCTAATATCAGCAATGTAAGAAACCTACATTTGTATTCAGTTTGGAAGGGTCGAAAAAAGACTTCCTTGGTGTGATATTTGCGTGATGATGCAACCATCTGCTATGTGAAATGGAAAACAATGTAAAGATTGAAGTACCATGCAGTCATCTCTGTATGGACTGTAAATCCCGTTCGTTACGAAATTTCCTTAGGAATAACCTTAGGGGAACCTGGGGAAGAAGGTTCTTTCTAATATCTGCCATGTAAGATACCTACATTTGGATTCCGTTTAGTGGAGTAGAATAAGACCCTGCTGGAAGTGGTATTTAAGTAATCATGCAACCATCTCCAATGTGATATCGAAAACATATTAAACATTGCAGTAGAAAGTTGTCCTTTCGGTATGCACTCTAAATCCGGGGTGGTACGATATTTCCTTAGCAATAGCATTGGGGAAGGTTCAGAAGAAGATTTCTTCTAGTATGAGCAGCATAAGAAACCTACATTTGGATTCAGTTTAGTTGAGTAGAATAAGTTATCTCTGGATGTGCTATTTAAGTAATCATGCAACCATTTCCAATGTGATATCGAAATATAGTATATGTGGCAAAGAAGGCTGTCCTCACTATATGCACTCTAAATCCCGTGTGGTCCAAAATTTCCTTAACATAGCATTCCGGGAAGCAGCAGTAGAAGATTCTTTCTAATATCAGCAAAGCAAGAAACCTCCATTTGAATTCAGTTTAGTTTCAGTAAAATAATGCCTTGCGTTATAACACATCAAGGAAACATGCAACCATCTCCAATGTGATATCGAAGACACATTAAAAATGGCAGTAGAAGGCTGCCTTCACTATATGCACTCTAAATCACGTGTGGTACGAAATTTCCAGAGCAATAGCTTTGCGAGGGAAGCTGCAGAAGAAGATTCTTTCTAATATCATCAATGTAAGAAACCTACATTCGAATTCAGTTTAGTTACAATAAAATAATGCTTGCGCGATGCCTGATTCAAGTATTCATGCTACCATCTCCAATGTGATATGGAAAACATACTAAAGATTAACGTAGCTGCCTCTCATATATGTATGGTCTATAAATCCCGTGTGGTACGAAATTTCCTTAGGAATAATATTAGGGCCGCCTGGAGAAAATGATTCTTTGTAATATCTGCCATGTAAGATTCTACATTTGGATTCAGTTTGGTGGAGTAGAATAAGGCCTTGTTGGATGTGCTATTTAACTAATCATGCAAAAATCTCCAATGTGTTTATTGAAAACATATTAACCTTCAGTCGAAAGTTGGCATTTCTGTATGCCTCTAAATCCCATGTGGTACTAAATTTCCTAAGGAATAACAATAGGAGAGCCTGGAGAAAAAATTTCTTTCTAATATCTGCCGGGATAGTTACCAATATTTGGAATCAGTTTAGTGGAGTAGTATTAGCCTTGCTGGGGTGATATTCAAGTAATCATTAAACAATCTCCAATGTGATTACGAAAAGAGTAAACATTGCAGTAGAAAGTTGTCCTTTCTGTATGCACTCGAATTCCCATGTGGAACGAAATTTCCTTATCAATAGCATAAGGGGATGCTTCATAAGGAGAATATGTCTAATATAAGCAGCGTAAGCAACCTACATTTGGATTGAGCTTAGTTAAACAAAATAAGGAATTTCTGGATGTGCTACTTAAGTAATCATGCAAACATTTCCAATATGATTACGAAACAGAAAAAGATTGCAGTAGATGTCTGTCCTCACTGTATGCACGGGAAATCCCTCTGGTACGAAATTTCCTTAAAACAAGCATTAGGGGAAACTGCAAAAGAAGGTTTTTTCTAAAATCAGCAATGTAAGAAACCTACATTTCAACTCAGTTTGGAGGGGTCGATAAAAGAATTTCTTGTTTTGATATTTACGCTTTATTGCAACCATCTACAATGTGACATGGAAAGCAATATTTAGATTGAAGTAGCATGCTGTCATTATTCTATGGACTCTAAATCCCTTATGGCACGAATTATCCATAGCAATAGAATTAGGGGATGCTTCAGAAGAAGATTCCTTCTAATATGAGCAGTGTAAGCAACCTATATTTAGATTCAGTTTAGTTGAGTAGAATAAGGAAGTTCTGGATGTGCTATTTAAGTAATCATGTACTATTTCCAATGTGATATCAAAACATAGTAAGGATTGCAGTAGAAGGGTGTCCTCACTCTATGCACTGTAAATACGTGTGTTACAAAATTTCCTTAGGAATAATATTAGAGTAGTCTGGAGAAGAAAATTCTTTCTAATATCCGCTGTGTAAGTAACCAAGTTTGGATCCAGTTTAGTGGAGTTGTATTAGGCATTCTTGGAGGTGATATTTAAGTAATCATGAAACCATCTCAATGTGATTTCGAATACAGTAACATGGCATTAGAAAGTTATCCTTTCTGTATGCACACTAAATCCCGTGTGGTCCGAAATTTCCTTAAACATAGCATTACGGGAAGCTGCATAAGAAGATTCGTTCTAATATCAGCAATGTTAGCAACCTACATTTGGATTCAATTTAGTTTCAAGAAAATGAGGCATTGCGGGATGTCCCATTCAAGTAATTATTCTACCGTCTCCATTGCGATATGCAAAACTGTAAAATTACAATAGAAAACTGTCCTCCATATATGCAATCTAAACCCCATGTGGTACGAAATTTCCGTAACCATGGTATTAGGGGAAGCTGCAGAAGAAGAATCTTTCTAATACCAGGAATGTAAGAAACCTGCATTTGGATTCACTTTCCTGGGGTCGAACAAAGAATTCCTTGCTGTGTTATTTACATGTTAATGCAATCATCTACAATGTGATATGGAAAACTAGGTAAAGATTGAAGTAGTAGGCTGTTATCTCTGTATGGACTCTAAATCCCGTGTGGCACGAAATTTCCTTAGGAATAACATTAGGGGAGCCTGGAGAAGAAAATACTCTCTTTCTTTTTAATTTTTATTTTATTATCATTAAGTTACAATTACATGTGCAATATTACAATTATTAAACTACCACTTCATCAGGTCCCCCCCACCAACCCCATTACAGTCACTGTCCATCAGCGTAGTGAGATGCTACAGAAGCACTACTTGTCTTCTCTGAGTTGTACTGCCCTCCCTGTGCCCCATCAACATTATATCTGCTAATCGTAATGTCCCTTTTTCCATCTTATCCCTCCCTTCCTGCCCGTTTTCCCCAATCCCTTTCCCTTTGGTAACTATTATTCCGTTCTTGGGTTCTGTGAGTCTGCTGCTGTTTTGTTCCTTCAGTTTTTTTCTTTGTTCTTATACTCCACATATGAGTGAAATCATTTGATACTTGTCTTTTTCGGCTTGGCTTATTTCACTGAGCATAATACCCTCTAGCTCCATCCATGTTGTAGCAAATGGTAGGATTTGTTTTCTTCTTATGGCTGAATAATATTCCTTTGTGTATATGTACCACATCTTCTTTATCCATTCATCTACTGATGGACACTAAGGTTGCTTCCATTTCTTGGCTATTGTAAATAGTGCTGCAACAAACATAGTGGTGAATTTCTCCTTTTGAAATTGGGCTGCTGCATTCTTAGGGTAAATTCGTAGGAGTGGAATTCCTGGGTCAAATGGTATTTCTATTTTGAGTTTTTTGAGGAACCTCCATACTGCTTTCCACAATGGTTGAACTAATTTGCAGTCCCACCAGCAGTGTAGGAGGGTTCCCTTTTCTCCACATCCTCGCCAACATTTGTTGTTGTTTGTGTTTTGGATGTTGGCCATCCTCACTGGTGTGAGGTGATATCTCATTGTGGTTTTAATCTGCATTTCTCTGATGATTAGCGATGTGGAGCATCTTTTCATGGGACTGTTGGCATTCTGAATTTCTTCTTTGGAGAAGTGTCTATTCATGTCCTCTGCCCATTTCTTAATTGGATTATTTGCTTTCTGTTTGTTAAGGTGCATGAGTTCTTTATATATTTTGAATGTCAACCCTTTATCACATACGTTTTTTATGAATATATTCTCCCATATTGTAGGATGTCTTTTTGTTCCACTGATTGTGTCCTTTGCTGTACAGAAGCTTTTCAGCTTGATATAGTCCCACTTGTTCATTTTTGCTTTTGTTTCCCTTGCCCGGGGAGATATGTTCATGAAGATGTTGCTCATGTTTATGTCCAAAAGATTTTTGCCTATGTTCTTTACTGAGAGTTTTATGGTTTCACGACTTACATTCAAGTCTTTCATCCCCTTGAGTTTACCTTTGTGTATGGGGCTAGACAGTAGTCCAGTTTCATTCTCTTACATGTAGGTGTCCAGTTTTTCCAACACCATCTGCTGAAAAGGCTGTCATCTCCCCATTGTATATCCAAGGTACTTTTATCAAATATTAATTGACTGTATATGTTTGGGTTAATGCTTGGATTTTCTGTTCTGTTCCACTAGTCTGTGGGTCTGTTTTTGAGCCAATACCTAATTTTCTTTATTACTATGTCTTTGTAGTAGAGCTTGAAGTTAGGGAGTGTAATTCCCCTTGTTTCATTCCTCCTTCTCAGGATTGCTTTGGCTACTCGGGTTCTGTTGTGCTTCCATATGAATTTTAGAATTATTTGTTCCAGTTCATTGAAGAAAGCTGTTGGTAGTTTGATAGGGATTGCATTGAATCTGTAGATTGCTTTAGATAGTATAGCCATTTTGACAATATTTATTCTTCCTAGCCAAGAGCATGTGATGCATTTCCATTTTTAGTGTCCTCTTTAATTTCCCTTAGGAGTGTGTTTAGTTTTCAGAATACAGGTCTTTCACTTCCATCGTTAGGTTTATTCCTAGGTATTTTATTCTTTTTGATGCAATTGTGAATGGAATTCTTTTTCTGATTTCTCTTTCTGTTAGTTCATCATTAGTGTATAGGAAAGCAACAGATTTCTTTGTGTTAATTTTGTATCCTGCAACTTTGTTTATTTCAGATATTAGTTCTAGTAGTTTTGGAATGGAATCTTCAGGGTTTTTTATGCACAGTATCATGTCATCTGCAAATAGTGACAATTTGACTTCTTCTTTACCAATCTGGATTCCTTGTATGTCTTTGTTTTATCTGATTGCTGTGGCTAGGACCTCCAGTACTATGTTGAATAACAGTGGAGAGAGTGGGCATCCTTGTCTTGTTCCCGATCTTAGATGAAAAGATTTCAGCATCTCACCGTTAAGTATGATGTTAGCTATGAGTTTGTCATATATAGCCTTTATGATGTTGAGGTATTTTCCCTCTATACCCATTTTGTTGAGAGTTTTAATCAGGAATGGATGCTGAATTTTTTCAAATGCTTTTTCAGCATCTATGGAGATGATCATGTGGTTTTGTTCTTCTTTTTGTTGATGTGCGGAATGATGTTGATGGATTTTCGAATGTTGTACCATCCTTGCATCCCTGGGATGAATCCCACATGATCATGGTGTATGATCCTCTTGATGTGTTTTAGAATTCGATTTGCTAATATTTTGTTGAGTATTTTTGCATCTACGTTCATCAGGGATATTGGTCTGTAATTTTCTTTTTTGGTGAGGTCTTTCCCGGTTATGGTATTAGAGTGATGCTGGCTTCATAGAAATGGTTTGGAAGTACTCCCTGCTCTTCTATTTTTTGGAAAACTTTAACGAGAATCGGTGTTATTTCTTCTCTATACGTCTGGTAGAATTCAGAGGTGAATCCATCAGGCCCAGGGGTTTTGTGCTTGGGTAGTTTTTTGATAACCAATTCGATTTCGTCACAGGTGATTTGTCTGTTTAGTTTTTCTGTTTCTTGCTTGGTCAGTCTTGGAAGGTTGTATTTTTATAAGAAGTTGTCCATTTCTTCTATGTTTTCCAGCTTGTTAGCATATAGATTCTCATAATATTCTCTTATGATTCTTTGTATTTCTGTGGGGTCCGTCGTGATTTTTCCTTTCTCATTTCTGATTGTGTTTATGTGTGTAGATTCTCTTTTTCTCTTAATGAGTCTGGCTAGAGGTTTATCTATTTTGTTTATTTTTCAAAGAAACAGCTTTTGGTTTTATTGATTTTTTCTATTGTTTTATTCTTCTCAATTTCATTTATTTCTTCTCTATTCTTTATTATGTCCCTCCTTCTGGTGACTTTGGGCCTCATTTGTTCTTCCTTTTCCAATTTCAGTAATTGTGTCTTTAGACTATTCATTTGGGAATGTTCTTCCTTCTTTAAATAGGCCTGGATTGCAATATACTTTCCTCTTAGTACTGCCTTTGCTGCATCCCACAGAAGTTGTGGCTTTGTGTTGTTGTTGTCATTAGTCTCCATATATTCTTGATTTCTGTTTTGATTTGGTCGTTAACCCATTGATTAATTAGGAGAGTGTTGTTAAGTCTCCATGTATTTGTGAGCTTTTTGATATCTTTCTAAAATTTATTTCTAGTTTTATACCTTGGTGATCTGAGAAGTTGGTTGTTAGGATTTCAATATTTTTGAAATTACTGAGGTTCTTTTTGTGGCCTAGTATGTGGTCTATTCTAGAAAATGTTCCATGTGCACTTGAGAAGAATGTGTATCCTGTTGCTTTTGGGTGTAGAGTTCTGTAGATGTCTGTTAGGTCCATCTGTTCTACTGTGTTGTTCAGTGCCTCTGTGTCTTTACTTATTTTCTGTCTGGTTTATCTGTCCTCTGGAGTGAGTGGTGTGTTGAAGTCTCCTAAGATGAATGCATTGCTGTCTATTTCCTCCTTAAATTCTGTTAGTATTTGTCTCACATATGCTGGCGCTCCTGTGTTGGGTGCATACATATTTATAATGGTTGTGTCTTCTTGTTGGAGTGACCCCTTTATCATTTTGTAATGTCCTTCTTTATCTTTTGCTACTTTCTTCGTTTTGAAGTCTATTTTGTCTGATACAAGTACTGCAACACCTGCTTTTTTCTCTTTGTTGTTTGCATGAAATATCTTTTTCCATCCCTTCACTTTTAGTCTGTGTATATCTTTGGATTTGAGGTGAGTTTCTTGTAGGCAGCATATAGATGGGTCTTGCTTTTTTATCCATTCTGTTACTCTGTTTCTTTTGATTGGTGCATTCGGTCCATTTACATTTAGGGTGATTATTGATAGGTATGTACTTATTGCCATTGCTGGCTTTAGATTCGTGGTTACGAAGGTTTCAAAGGTTGCTTCTTTACTATCTAACAATCTAACTTAACTTTCTTATTAAGTTATTGTAAACACAGTCTGATGTTTCTTTATTTCTCTCCCTTCTTATTCCTCCTCCTCCATTCTTTCTGTAATAGGTGTTTTATTCTTTGCCTTTAGTTGGTATTTGGATGGTCTGCTTTCTTTGCTATGATTTTTTTTTCTCTGGTGACATCTTTTTAGCCTTAGGTGTGCTTCCCTCTAGAGCAGTCCATTTAAGATATCCTGTAGTGGTTGTTTATGAGAGGCAAACTCTCTTAATTTCGTTTATCTGGAAATTGTTTAATCCCTCCATCATATTTAAATGATAATTGTGCTGGATACAATATTCTTGGTTCGAGGCCCTTCTGTTTCATAACGTTAAATATGTCATGCCATTCTCTTCTGGCCTGTAAGGTTTCTGTTGAGAACTCTGATGATAGTCTGATGGGTTTTTCTTTGTAGGTCATCTTTTTTCTCACTCTAGCTGCCTTTCATACCCTGTCTTTATCTTTGATATTTGCCATCTTAATTATTATGTGTCTTGGTTTTGTCTTCCTTGAGTCCCTTGTGTTGGGAGATCTCTGTTCTTCCAAGGTCTGAGAGACTATTTCCTTGCCCATCTTGGTGAAGTTTTCAGCAATTATTTCTTCAAAGACACTTTCTATCCCTTTTTCTCTCTCTTCTTCCTCTGGTACTCCTATAATGCGAATATTGTTCCTTTTGGATTGGTCACACAGTTCTCTTAATATTCTTTCATTCCTATAAGTCCTTTTATCTCTCTCTGCCTCAGCTGCTCTGTACTCCTGTTCTCTGTTTTCTATTCCATTAACAGTCTCTCGCATCTCGTCCATTCTGCTGTTAAGCCCGTCGATCGCTTATCTGATTTCTGTATTGTCTTTCCTCAGTTCCCTCACCTCCTCCCTCAGCTCTTGCACATTTCTCTGTAGGTCCATCAGCATGGTTATGACTTTTATTCTGAATTCTTTTTCAGGGAGGCTATGCATTTCCATCCCTTCAGAATCCCTCTCTGGGGTTGTCTGGTTGATTTTGGTCTGAACCATGTTCCTCTGTCTTTTCGTGGCTGTATAATTTGGTCACAGATAGTTGCCACGTATGTCAGCTGGGTCTTTAAGACTTTAAAAAGGAAGAAAAAATAGAGAAAAAAGAAAAAAAAGAAAGAAAAAAAGAAAAAAGAAAGAAAAGAAAAAACCAAAGCAAAACAAAAAACAAAACAAAACAAAAAAAACAAAGAAAAATGCCCAATGGACGTAGATTCTGTCGGAATGCTGAAGGTGGCGTTATTGCACCACTATTCCACAGCTGTGACTGTGCCGCTCTGCAGGGCCCTTTATCGCTCTGGCAGGGGTGGGAACGAATAGGAGGCTGTTGATCTCAGTGGGAAGTGTTAAGTATGGCTATGCTTCCTCAGTCGCCAGCTAAGGCGTCTGAAACTCCGCACTACTCCCAGCCTGTTAGGCTGAGTGTGCTGGGGCGATCCGGCTACTCCGCTGGGCTCCTGTCTCTTTAAGACCGCTGAAGAAATCGTGCACATTTTTTTTCACTTCCCGGTAGCCGGCTGCAAGCACCTTGGCATGTTCCCTGCTCAGATCCTGCCCCTCTGTCTCTCCAATCTCCGCTGCACTGCGCGATGTGGGTCAATGCTCACCACACAGATCACCGGGGCTGGCTACTTCGCGGTGTGTACTTCCACTCCCTCCTGGCTCTGAATCCTCTCCACCCGCCGGTATGCTGGGATAGGGTAGGGCTCGGGTCAAGCCGGGATGTGGCTCTGTATCTTACCCGCTTCTTGGGGTGCCAAGTCCTCTCACGTGTAGCTGCATGATTTGCGATTTCCTGTGTATTCTCGTCTCTCTTTTAGGAATAGAAGTATTTTCTGTGTTTTCGTAGATAAATATAGTGTTGGGAGTAGATTTCTGCCACCCTGCTCACACCGCCATTTTCCTGGAAGACAGAAAAAACTTTCCAATATCCGGCCGTGTAAGTTACCTATATTTTCATTCAGTTTAGAGGAGTTGTATTAGGCTTTGTTCGAGGTGATATTTAAGTAATCATTCAACCATCTCCAATGTGATATCAAAAACATATTAAACATTGCAGTAGAAAGTCGTCCTTTCTGTATGCACTATAAATCTCCTGTGGTACGAAATTTCCTTAGCATTAGCATTGGAGAATGCTGCAGCAGAAAATTCTTTCTAATATCAGCAAGGTTAGAAACCTACATTTGAATTCAATTTAGTTTCACTAAAATAATGCCTTGCGGGATGTCCTATGAAAGTAATCATGCAGCCATCTCCAATGTGATATCGACAACATATTAAAGATGGCAGTAGAAGGCTGTCCTAACTATACGCTCTCTAAATCACATGTGGTAAGAAATTTCCTTAGGAATAATATTAAGGGGGCCTGGAGAAGAATGTTCTTTCTAATATCTGCCATGTAAGATACATACATTTGGATTCAGTTTAGTGGAGTAGAATAAGGAATTGCTGGATCTGCGATTTAAGTAATCATGAAACCATCTCCAATGTGATTTTGAAAACTGTGAACCTTGTAGTAGAAAGTTGTCCTTTCTGTATGCGCTGTCAATCCCTTTTGGTAATAAATTTCCTAAGGAATAACTATAGGGGAGAATGGAGAAGAAAATTCTTTCTAATATCTGCTGGGAAAGTTACCTATATTTGGAATCAGTTTAGTGGAGTAGTATTAGGCCTTGCCTGGGTTGATATTTAAGTAATCTTTAAACCATCTCCAATGAGATTATGAAAAGAATAAACATTGTAGTAGAAAGTTGTCCTTTCGGTATGCACTCGAAGTACCGTGCGGAACAAAATTTCCTTATCAATATAATTAGGCGAAGCTTCATAAGGAGATTCTATCTAATATAAGCAGTGTAAGCAACCTACATTTGCATTGAGCTTAGTTAAGCAAAATAAGAAATTTCTGGATGTGCTATTTACGTAATCATGTAACCATTTCCAGTGTGATAACGAAACAGAAAAAGATTGCACTAGATGGCTGTCCTCATTCTATGCACTGAAAATCCGTGTGGTACGAAGTTTCCTTAGCAAAAGCATTGGGGAAGCTGAAAAAAGCAGTTTTTTCTAAAATTAGCCATGTAAGAACCCTACATTTGAATTCAAATTGGAGGGTTAGAAAAAAGGCTTCCTTGTTGTGATATTTACGTGTTCATGCAACCATCTACAATGTGACCTGGAAAACAATGTAAAGATTGAAGTAGCATGCTGTCATTACTGTATGGACTCTAAATCCCGTATGGAACGAATTTTCAATAGCAATAGCACGATGGGATGCTTCAGAAGAAGATTCCTTCTAATATGTAGAGTGTAAGTAACATACATTTAGATTCAGCTTCGTTGAGTAGAATAAGGAATTTCTGGACGTGCTATTTAAGTAATCATGGACTATTGGGAATGTGATATCGAAACATAGTAAAGATTGCAGTAGAAGGCTGTCCTCACTCTATGCACTGTAAATCACGTGAGGTACGAAATTTCCTTAGGAATAATATTAGGGGATTCCGGAGAAGAAAATTTTTTCTAAAATCCGCTGTGTAAGTTACCTACGTTTGGATTCAGTTTAGTGGAGTTGTATTAGGCCTTCCTGGAGGTGATATTTATGTAATCATGAAACCATCTTAATGTCATTTCAAATACAGAAAACATGGCATTAGAAAATAATCATTTCTGTATGCACACTATATCCCGTGTGGTATGAAATTTCCTTAATGATAGCATTACGGGAACCTGCAGAAGAAGATTCTTTCTAATATCAGCAGTGTAGGAAACCTACATTTGGATTGAGTTTAGTTTCAGTAAAATAAGGCTTTGCGTTATGCCCCCTCAAGTAATCATGTAACCATCTCCAATGTGATATCGAAAACAAATTAAAATTGGCAGTAGAAGGCTCTCCTCACTATATGCACTCTAAATTCCGTGTGGTACGAAATTTCCTGAGCAATATTATTGGTTAAACTACAGAAGATTCTTTCTAATATCATCAATGTAGGAAACCTATATTCCAATTCTGTTTAGTTACAGTAAAATAAGGCCTTGGGCCATGGACGATTCAAGTAATCATGCTACCATCTCCATTGTGATCTGGAAAACATAGTAAAATAGACATAGCAGTCTGTCATATATGTATGGACTCTAAATCCCGGGTGTTATGAAATTTCCTTTGGGAATATTAGGGCAGCTTGGAGATGTAGATTCTTTCTAATATTTGCCATGCAATATACCTACATTTGGATTCACTTTCGTGGACTAGTATTAGGCCATGTTGGAGTTGATATTTAAGTAATCATGAAACGTTCTCCAATGTGATTTTGAAAACAGTAAACATTGCAGTTGAAATTTGTCCTTTCTTTATGCACTCTGAATTCCGTATGTTAAGAAAATTCCTTAGCAATAGCATTAGGGCAAGCATCAGAAGAAGATTCCTTCTAATATGAGCAGTGTAAGCAACTACATTTGAATTGAGTTTAGTTGGGTAGAATAATCAAATTCTGGAGTTGCTATTTAAGTAATCATGCAACTATTTTAAATGTGATATCGAAATATAGTAAAGATTGCAGTAGAAGTCGGTCCTCACTTTATGCACTGTAAATCCCGTGTGGTATGAAATTTACTTATCAATAGCATTGCGGGAAGATGCAGAAGAAGTTTCTTTCTAATATCAGCAATGTAAGAAACCTACATTTGGATTCAGTTTGAAAGGGACTAAAAAAGACTTCCTTGGTGTTATATTTACGTGATCAAACAACCATCTACAATGTGATATGTAAAACCATGTAAAGATTGAAGTACCATGCAGTCATCTCTGTATGGACACTAATTCCCGTGCGGTACGAAATTTCATTAGGAATAATATTAGGGCAGCCGGGAGAAGAAGATTCTTTCTAATAGCTGCAATACAAGATACTTATATTTGGATTCACTTTGGTGGAGTAGAATAAGGCCTTGTTGGATGTGCTATTTAACTAGTCATGCAAAAATGTCCAATGTGATAATCGAAAACATTTTAAAATTCAGTAGAATGTTGTCCTTTCTTTATGCAGTCTAAATCCCGTGTGGTACGAAATTGCCGTACAATAGCATTAGGGGAAACTTCAGGAGAAGATTCCTTCTAATATGAGCAGTGTAAGCCACCTACATTTTGATTCACCTTATTTGAGTAGAATAAGGAATTTCAGGATGTGCTATTTTAATAATCATGCAACAATCTCCAATGTGATATCGAAACATAGTAAAGATTGCAATAGAAGGCTGTTCGCACTATATGCACTCTAAACTCCGTGTGGTACGAAATTTCCTGAGCAATAGCTTTGGGGGAAACTACAGAAGACTCTTTCTAATATCATCAATGTAAAAACCTACATTCCAATTCTGTTTAATTACAGTAAAATAAGGCCATGGCTATTCCCGATTCAAGTAATCATGCTACCATCCCCAATGTGATCTAAAAAACACAGTAAAGATTCACGTAGCAGACTGTCATATCTGTACGGACTCTAAATTCCGGGTGGTACGAAGTTTCCTTTGGAATAATATTAGGGCAGACTGGAGAAGAAGATTCTTTCTAATGTCTGCCATGTAAGATACCTGCATTTGATTCAGTTTGGTTGAGTAGAATAAGGCCTTGTTGGATGTTCTCTTTAATTAATAATGCAAAAATTTCCAATGTGATTGTCAAAAATATATTAACATTCAGTAGAAAGTTGTCCTTTCTTTATGCAGCCTAAATCTCTTGTGGTACGAAATTTCCATAGCAATAACATTAGGGGAAACTTCAGAAGAAGATTCCTTCTAATATGAGCAGTGTAAGCAATCTACATTTTGATTCACTTAATTGAGTTGAATAAGGAATTTCAGGATGTGCTATTTACGTAATCATGCAACCATCTCCAATGTGATATAGAAACATAGTAAAGATTGCAGTAGAAGGCTGTCCTCACTCTATGCACTCTAAATACCATGTGCTCCGAAATTTCCTAATGAATGGCAATGGAGTAAGCTGCAGAAAAAAGATTCTTTCTAATATCAGCAATGTTAGAAACCTACGTTTGGATTCAGTTTATTGTCAGTAAAATAAGGCCTTGCGGGAAGACCCATTTAAGTAATTATGCTACCATCTCCAATGTGATATGGGAAACTGTAAAATTGCAATAGAAAGCTGTTCTCCATATATGCAATCTTAATCCCATGTGGTACGAAATTCCTTAACCATAGCTTTAGGGAAGCTGCAGAAAGAGAATCTTTTGAATATCAGCAATGTAAGAAACCTACATTTGGATTCACTTTCCTGGGGTCGAGCATGGACTTCCTTGCAGTGTTATATACATGTTGATGCAACAATCTACAATGGGATATGGAAAACTATGTAAAGATTGAAGTAGCAGGCTGTCATCTCTGTATGAACTCTAAATCCCATGTGGTCCGAAATTTCCTTAGGAATACATTTGGGGAGACTTCAGAAGAAAATTCTTTCTAATAATAGGCCGTGTAAGTTACCTATATTTTCATTTAGTGGAATTGTTTTAGGCCTTGCTTGAGGTGATATTTAAGTAATCATGAAACCATCTCAGTGTGATTTTAGAAACAGTAAACATTGCAGTTGAAAGTTATCCTTTCTGTATGCATATAAATCCCGTGAGGGAAGAATTTTCCTAGGCAATAGCATTAGGGGAAGCTTCATAAGAAGATTTCTTCTAATATGAGCAGTGTAAGCAACCTACATTTAGATTCAGTTTAGTTGAGTAGAATAAGGAATTTCTTGTTGTGCTATTAAAGTAATCATGGACTATTCCCGATGTGATACCGAAACATAGTAAAGATTGCAGTAGAAGGCTGTCCTAACTCTATGCAATGTATATCCCGTGTGGTACGAAATTTCCTTAGGAATAATATTAGGGGAGTCTGGAGAAGAAAATTCTTTCTAATATCCGCTGTATAAGTTAGCTATATTTGGATTCAGTATAGTGTAGTTGTATTACGCCTTCCTGGAGGTGATATTTAAGTAATTATGAAACCATCTCAATGTGATTTCGAATACAGTAAACATGGCATTAGAAATTATCGTTTCTGTATGCACATTAAATCCCATGTGCTACGAAATTTCCTTAATGATAGCATTATGGTAATCTGCAGTAGAAGATTCTTTCTAATATCAGAAGGGTAAGAAACCTACATTTGGATATACTTTAGTTTCAGTAAAATAAGGCCTTGCGTTATGCCTCCCTCAAGTAATCATGCAACCATCTCCAATGTGATAACGAAATTAAAAATTGCAGTAGAGGGCTCTCCTCACTATATGCACTCTAAATTCCGTGTGGTACGATATTTCCTGAGCAATAGCTTTGGGGGAAACTACAGAAGATTCTTTCTAATATCATCATTGTAAGAAACCTACATTCGAATTCAGTTTAGTTACAGTAAAATAAGGCCTTGGCGATTCCCGATTAAGGTAATCATGCTACCATCTCCAAGGAGATTTAGAAACCATAGTAAAGATTGACATAGCAGTCTGTCATATCTGTACGGACTCTAAATACCGCGTGGTACGAAGTTTCCTTAGGAATAATATTAGGGCAGCCTGGAGAAGAAGATTCTTTCTAATATCTGCCATGCAAGATACCTATATTTGGATTCACTTTTGTGGACTAGTATTAGGCCTTGTTGGAGTTGATATTTAAGTAATCATGAAAACTTCTCCAATGTGATTTTGAAAACAGTAAAAATTGCAGTAGGAGTTTGTCTTTTTTTAGGCACTCTAAATCCCATATGTTACGAAAATTCCTTAACAATAGCATTATGGCAAGCATCAGAAGAAGATTCCTTCTAATATGAGCAGTGTAAGCAACCTACATTTGGATTCAGTTTAGTTGGGTAGAGTAAGGAATTTCTAGATGTGCTATTTAAGTAATGATGCAACTACTTTAAATGTGATATCGAAATATAGTAAAGATTGCAGTAGAAGGCTGTCCTCACTCTATACACTGAAATCCCGTGTGGTATGAAATTTCCTTATCAAAAGCATTGCGGGAAGATGCAGAAGAAAGTTCTTTCTAATATCAGCAATGCAAGAAACCTACATTTGTATTCAGTTTCGAAGGGTCGAAAAAAGAATTCCTTGGTGTGATATTTACGTGATCATGCAACCATCTACAATGTGATATGGAAAACTATGTAAAGATTGAGGTAGCATGCTGTCATCTCTGTACGGACTCTAAATTCCGTGTGGTACGAAATTTCCTTACGAATAATATTAGGACAGCCTGTAGAAGAAGATTCTTTCTAATATCTGCCATGTAAGATACCTGCATTTGAATTCATTTTGGTGGAGTAGAATAAGGCCTTGTAGGATGTGCTCTTTAACTAATAATGCAAAAATTTCCAATGTGATTTTCAAAAACATGTTAACATTCATCAGAAAGTTGTCCTTTCTGTATGCAGTCTAAATCTCGTGTGGTACGAAATTTCCATAGCAATAGCATTAGGGGAAACTTCAGAAGACGTTTCCTTCAAATATGAGCAGTGTAAGCAACCTACATTTTGATTCACTTTATTTAAGTAGAATAAGGAATTTCAGGATGTGCTATTTAAGTAATTATGCAACGATCTCCAATGTGATTTCGAAACATAGTAAAGATTGCAGTATAAGGCTGTCCTCACTCTATGCACTCTAAATCCCGTATGAACAGAAATTTCTTTAAGAATAGCATTGGAGGAAGCTGCAGAAGAAGATTCTTTCCAATATCAGCAATGTTAGAAACCTACATTTGGATTCAGTTTAGTTTCAGTAATATAAGGCCTTGCACGATGTCCCATCAAGTAATTATGCTACCATCTCAAATGTGATATGGAAAACTGTAAAATTTCAATACAATGCTGTCCTCCATGTATGCAATCTAAATCCCATGTGGTATGAAATTTCCTGAACAATGGCACTAGGGGAAGCTGCAGAAGAAGAATCTTTCTAAAACCAGCAATGTAACAAACCGGCATTTGCATTCACTTTGCTGTGGACGAAAAAAGTCTTCCTTGCTGTGTTATTTACATCTTCATGCAACCACCTACAATGTGATATGGAAAACTATGTAAAGATTGAAGTAGCATGCTGTGATCTCTGTATGGAACCTAAATCCCGTGTGGTACGAATTTTCCTTTGGAATAATATTAGTGGAGCCTGGAGAAGAAAATTCTTTCTAATATCCGGCCGTGTAAGTTACCTATATTTTATTTCAGTTTAGTGGAGTTGTATTAGGCCTTGCTTGAGGTGATATATAAGTAATCATGAAACCATCTCAATGTGAATTCAAAAACAGTAAACATTGCAGTAGAAATTTATCCTTTCTGTATGCACGTAAATCCCGTGTGGTAAGAATTTTTCTTAGCAATAGCCTTAGTGGAAGCTTCATAAGAAGATTCTTTCTAATATCTGCCATGTAAGATACCTACATTTTTGTTAAGTTTAGTGGAGTAGAATAAGACGTTGCTGGATGTGCTATTTAACTAATCATGCAAAAATGTCGAGTGTGATTTTTAAAACATATTAACATTCAGTACAAAGTTGTCCTTTCTGTATGCAGTCAGTACCTGTGTGGTGCGAAATTTCCTAAGGAATAATAATAGGGGAGCTTGGAGAAGACAATTCCTTCTAATATCTGCTGGGAATGTTACATGTATTTTGAATCAGTTTAGTGGAGTAGTAGTAGGCCTTCCTGGGGGTGATATTTAAGTAATCACTAAACCATCTCCAATGTGATTTCAAAAACTGTAAACATTGCAGTAGAAAATTGTCCTTTATGTATGCACTCTAAATTACGTGTGGTTCAAAATTTCCTCAGCAATAGCATTAGGGGAAGCATCATAAGAAAATTCTTTCTAATATAAGCAGCGTAAGCAACCTATGTTTAGATTCAGTTTAGTTGAGTAGAATAAGGATTTTCTGGATGTGCTGTTTAAGTAATCATGCAAACATCTCCAATGTGAAATCGAAAACAGTAAAGATTGCAGTAGAAGTCTGTCCTCAGTATATGCAATCTAAATCCCGTGTGGTCCGTAATTACCTTAACCATTGCATTACGGGAACCTGAAGAAGATTCTTTCTAATATCTGCAATGTGATACCCCACATTTGCATTCTGTTTGGAGGGTTCGAAAAAAGACTTCCTTAGTGTGATATTTACATGTTTTTGCAACCATCTGCAATGGGATACGGAAAACAATGTAAAGATTGAAGTAGCATGCTGTCATCCCTGTAAGGACTCTAAATCCCGTGTGGTAGAAATTTCCTTAAGAATAACATTACTGGAGCCTGGAGAAGAAAATTCTTTCTAATATCAGGCCGTGTAAGTTGCCTATATTTGGATTCAGTTTATTATAGTTGTATTAGGCCTTGCTGGAGGTGATATTTAAGTAATCAAGAAACCATCTAAATGTGATTTTGGAAACAGTAAACATTGCAGTAGAAAATTTTCCTTTCTGTATTCACATAAATCCTGTGTGTTACGAATTTACTTAGCAATAGCATAAGGGGAAGCTTCATAAGATGATTCTTTCTAATATCTCCCATGTAAGATACCCACATTTGGATTTAGTTTAGTGCAGAAGAATAAGGCCTTGCTGGATGTGCTATTTAAGTAATCATTTAACCATCTAAAATGTGATAACGAAAATATATTAAACATTGCAGTAGAAAGTTGTCCTTTGTGTATGCACTCTAAATCCCCTATGGTACGAATTTTCCTAAGCAATAGCAATAGGGCAAGATTCAGGAGAAGATTCCCTCTAATATGAGCAGTGTAAGCAACCTACATTTGGATTCAATTTAGTTTCAGTAATATAAGGCCTTGTGGGATGATCCATTCAAGTTATGATGCTACCATCTCCAATGTGATATCGAAACATAGTAAAATTTAAGTAGGAAGCTGTCCTCATTCTATGCACTCTAAATCCCGTGCCGTCCGAAATTTTCTTAGCAATAGCATTGGAGGAAGCTGCAGAGGAAGATACTTTCTAATATCATCAGTGTAAGAAACCTACATTGGAATTCAGGTTAGCTTTAGTAAAATAAGGCCTTGCGTGATGCCCCATTCAAGATATCATGCTTCCATCTCCAATGTGATATTGAGAACATAGTAAAATTGCAATAGAAAGCTGTCCTCCATGTATGCACTCTAAATCCCATGTGGTACCAAATTTCCTTAACCATAGCATTATGGGAAGCTGCAGAAGAAGAATCTTTCTAAACCAGCAATGTAAGAACCATGCATTTGGATTCAGTTTGGTGGGAACGAAAAACGACTTCCTTCCTCTGATATTTACGTGTTCATGCAGCCATCTACAATGTGATATGGAAAACAATGTAAAGATAGAAGTAGCATGCTGTCATCTCTGTATGGACTCTAAATCCTGTTGGGAATGACATTTCCTTAGGAATAAAATTAGGGGACACTGGAGATGAAAATTCTTTCCAATATCCGCCGTGTAAGTTACCTATATTTTGATTCAGTTTTGTGGAGTATTATTAGACCTTGCTGGATTTGATATTCAAGTAATCAAGAAAACAACTCCAATGTGATTTCGAAAACAGTAAACAATGCAGTAAAAAGTTGTTTTTTCTGTATGCACTCGAAATCCCGTGCGGAATGAAATTTCCTTATAAATAGCACTAAGGGAAGATTCATAAGGAGATTCTGTATAATATAGGCAGTGTAAGCAACCTACATTTGGATTGAGCTTAGTTAAGCAGAATAAGGAATTTCTGGATGTGGTATTTAAGTAATCATGCAACCATTTCCAATGTGATATCGAAACATAGAAAAAGTTTGCAGTAGAAAGCTGTCCTCATTCTATGCACTGTAAATCAGTGTGGTATGAAATTCCTTAGCAAATGCATTGGGGGAAGCTGCAAAAGAAGCTTTTCTCTAATATCAGAAATGTAAGAAACCTACATTTGAATTCAGTTTGGAGGGGGCGAAAAAAGACTTCCTTTTTGTGATATTTACGTGTTCATGCAACCATCTACAATGTGACATGGAAAACAATGTAAAGCTTGAAGTAGCATGCTGTCATTACTGTATGGACTCTAAATCCCGTATGGCACGAATTTTGCACAGCAGTAACATTAGGGGAAGCTTCAGAAGATGATTCCTTCTAGCATGAGCAGTGTAAGCAATCTACATTTATATTCAGTTTAGATGAGTAGAATAAGGAATTTCTGGATGTGCTATTTAAGTAATCATGCAACCATTTCCAATGTGATATCGAAACATAGAAAAAGATTACAGTAGAAGGCTGTCCTCATTCTATGCACTGTAAATCAGTGTGGTATGAAATTCCTTAGCAAATGCATTGGGGGAAGCCGCCAAAGAAGCTTTTTTCTAAAATCAGAAATGTAAGAAACCTACATTAGAATTCAGTTTGGAGGGGTCAAAAAAAGACTTCCTTTTTGTGATATTTACGTGGTCATGCAACCATCTACAATGTGATGGAAAACAATGTAAAGCTTGAAGAAGCATGCTGTCATTACTGTATGGACTCTAAATCCGGTATGGCACGAATTTTGCCTAGCGATAACATTAGGGGAAGCTTTAGAAGAAGATTCCTTCTAGTATGAGCAGTGTAAGCAACCTACATTTAGATTCAGTTTAGATGAGTAGAATAAGGAATTTTTGGATGTGCTATTTAAGTGATCATGGGCTATTTCCAAGGTGATATCGAAACATAGTAAAGATTGCAGTAGAAGGCTGTCCTACCTCTATGCACTGTAAATCCCGTGTGGTACGAAATTTCCTTAGGAATAATATTAGGGGAGTCTGGAGAAGAAAATTCTTTCTAATATTCACTGTGTAAGTTATCTATATTTGGATTCAGAATAGTGGAGTTGTTTTAGGAATTTCTGGAGGTGATATTTAAGTAATCATGAAACCATCTCAATGTTATTTCGAGTACAGTAAACATGGCATTAGAAAGTTATTTCTGTATGCAGAGTAAATCACGTGTGGTACGAAATTGCCTTACTGATAGCATTACTGGAAGATGCAGAAGAAGATTCTTTCTAATATCAGCAGTGTAAGAACCCTACTTTTGGATTCAGTTTAGTTTCAGTAAAATAAGGCCTCTCGTTATTGCCCCCTTCAAGTAATCATGCAACAATTTTCCATGTGGTATCGAAAACAAATTAAAAATGGCAGTAGAAGACTCTTCCAAGTGTATGCACTCTATGTTACGAAAATTCCTTATCAATAACATTAGGGCAAGCATCAGAAGAAGATTCCTTCAAATCTTAGCAGTGTAAGCAACATACACTTGGATTATGTTTATTTGGGTAGAATAAGGAATTTCTCGTGTGGTACGAAATTTCCTGAGCAATAGCTTGGGGGAAACTGCGGAAGATTCATTCTAATTTCATCAATGTAAGAAAACTACATTCGAATTCAGTTTAGTTACAGTGAAATAAGGCCTTGCGTGATGTCCGATTCAAGTAATCTTGCTGCCATCAACATTGTGATCTAGAAAACATAGTAAAGATTGATGTAGCAGTCCGCCATATCAGTATGGACTCTAAATCCCGGGTGGTACAAAATTTCCTTTGGAATAATATTACGGCAGCCTGGAGAAAAAGATTCTTTTTAATATCTGCCATGCAAGATACCTACATTTGGATTCAGTTTCGTGGACTATTATTAGGCCTTGTTGGAGTTGATATGTAAGTAATCATGAAACCTTCCCCAATGTGATTTTGAAAACAGTTAACATTGCAGTAGAAATTTGTCCTTTCTTTATGCCCTATAAATCCCTATAAATGTTATGATAATTCCTTAGCTATAGCATTAGGGCAAGCATCAGAAGAAGATTCCTTCTAATCTGAGCAGTGTAAGAAACCTACATTTTGATTCACTTTAGTTGAGTAGAATAAGGAATTTCAGGATGTGCTGTTTAAGTAATTATGCAACGATATCCAATGTGATTTCGAAACATAGTAAAGATTGCAGTATAATGCTGTCCTCACTCTATGCAATCTAAATCCAATGTGAACCGAAATTTCCTTAAGAATAGCATTGGAGGAAGCTGCAGAAGAAGATTCGTTCTAATATCAGCAATGTTAGAAACCTACATTTGGATTCAGTTCAGCTTCAGTAATATAAGGCCTTGTGGGATGTCCCATCAAGTAATTATGCTACCATCTCCAATGTGATATGGAAAACTGTAAAATATCAATAGAATGCTGTCCTCCATATATGCAATCTAAATCCCATGTGGTAGGAAATTTCCTGAACAATGGCATTAGGGGAAGCTGCAGAAGAAGAATCCTTCTAATACCATCAATTTAAGAAACCTGCATTTGCTTTCACTTTGCTGGGGTCGAAAAAAGTCTTCCTTGGTGTGATATTTACGTGATCATGCAACCATCTACAATGTGATTTGGAAAACAATGTAAATATTGAAGTACCATACAGTCATCTCTCTATGGACTCCCAAACCCGTCCGGTACGTAATTTCCTTAGGAATAACTTTAGGGGAGCCTGGAGAATAAGGTTCTTTCTAATATCTGCCATGTAAGATACCTACATTTGGATACAGTTTAGTGGAGTAGAATAAGGCCTTGCTGGATGTGCTATTTAAGTAATCATGCACAAATCTCCAATGTGATATCGAAAACATTAAAAAATGCAGTAGAAAGTTGTTCTTTTGTATGCAATCTAAATCCCGTGTGGTAAGATATTTCTTTATTAATGGCATAAGGGATGCTTCAGAAGAAGATTCCTTCTAGTATGAGCAGTGTAAGCAACCTATATTTGGACTCAGCTTAGTTGAGTAGAATAACGTATCTTTGGATGTGCTATTTAAGTAATCATGCAACCATTTCCAATGTGATATCGAAATATAGTATATATGGCATAGACGGCTGTCCCCAATATATGCACTCTAAATCCCGTGTGGTCCGAAACTTCCTTAACCAGAGCATTACTGGAAGGAGAAGAAGAAGATTCTTTCTAATATCAGCAATGTAAGAAACCTCCATTTGGATTCAGTTTAGTTTCAGTAAAATAAGGCCTTGCATTATACACCTTCTAGGAGAAATGCAACCATCTCCAATGTGATATCGAAAACAAATTAAAAATGGCAGTAGTAGGCAGTCCTGACCATATGCACTCTAAATCAATCACGTGTGGTAAGAAATTTCGTGAGCAATAGGTTTGGGGGAAACTGCAGAAGAAGGTTCTTTCTGATATCATCAATGTAAGAATCCTACGTTTGAATTCAGTTTAGCTACAGAAAAATAAGGCCTTGCGCGATGCCCGATTCAAGTAATCATGCTACCATCTCCAATGTTATATGGAAAACATACTAAAGCTTGACGTAGCAGTCTGTCATATCTGTATGGACTCTAAATGCCGTGTAAAACGAAATTTCCTTAGGAATAATATTAGGGCATCCCGGAGAAGAAGATTATTTCTAATATCTGCCATGTAAGATACCTACATTTGTATTCAGTTTAGTGGAGTAGTATTAGCCCTTGCTGGGGGTGATATTTAAGTAACCATGAAACCATCTCCAAAGTGATTTCTAAACAGTAAACATGGCATTAGAAAGTTATCTTTTCTGTATGCACACTAAATGCCATGTGGTACGAAATTTCCTTAATGATAGCATTATGGGAAGCTGCAGAAGAAGATTCTTTCAAATATCAGCAGGGTAAGAAACCTACATTTGGATTCAGTTTCGTTTCAGTAAAATAAGGCCTTGCGTTATGCCCCCTTCAAACAATCATGCAACCATCTCCAATGTGAAAGCGAAAACTAATTAAAAATGGCAGTTGAAGGCTCTCCTCACTATATGCACTCTAAATTCCGTGTGGTACGAAATTTTCTGAGCAATAGCTTTGGGGGAAACTGCAGAAGATTCTTTCTAATATCATCAATGTAAGAAACCTACATTAGAATTCAGTTTAGTTACAGTAAAATAAGGCCTTGCATGAGGCCCGATTCAAGTAATGATGCTACCATCTCCAATGTGATCTAGGAAACATAGTAAAGATTGACGTAACAGTCTGTCATATCTGTATAGACTCTAAATACCGTGTGGTACGAAATTTCCTAAGGAATAATATTAGGGAAGCCTGGAGAAGAAGATTCTTTCTAATATCTGCCATGCAAGATACCTACATTTGGATTCAGTTTCGTGGACTAGTATTAGGCCTTGTTGGAGTTGATATTTAAGTAATCATGAAACTTTCTCAAATGTGATTTTGAAAACAGTAAACATTGCAGTAGAAATTTGTCCTTTCTTTATGAACTATAAATCCGTAATTACGAAAATTACTTAGCAATAGCATTAGGGCAAGCATCAGAAGAAGATTCCTTCTAATATGAGCAGTTTAAGCAACCTACATTTGGATTCCGTTTAGTTGGGTAGAATAAGAAATTTCTGGATGTGCTATTTAAACAATCAGGCAAATATTTCAAATGTGATATCGAAATATATTAAAGATTGCAGTAGAAGTCTGTCCTCAGTCTATGCACTGTAAATCCCATGTGGTACGAAATTTCCTTATCAATAGTATTGCGGGAAGATGCAGAAAATGGTTCTTTCTGATATCAGCAATGTAAGAAACCTACATTTGTATTCAGTTTGGAAGGGTCGAAAAAAGGCTTCCTTGGTGTGATATTTACGTGATCATTCAAACATCTACAATCTGATATGGAAAACAATGTAAAGATTGATGTGCTATGCTGTCATGGCTGTATGGAATGTAAATCCCATGTAGTACGAAATTTCCTTAGGAATAAGCTAAGTGGAGCCTGGAGAAGAAGCTTCTTTCTAATATCTGCCATGTAAGATACCTACATTTGGATTCAGCTTATTGGAGTAGAATAAGGCCTTGCTGGATGTGCTATTTAAGTAATCATGCAACTATATTAAATGTGATATTGAAACATAGTAAAGATTGCAGTAGAAGGCTGTCCTCACTCTATACACTGTAAATCCCGTGTGGTACGAAATTTCCTTATCAATAGCATTGCGGGAAGATGCGGAAGAAGGTTCTTTCTAATATCAGCAATGTAAGAAACCTACATTTGTATTCAGTTTGGAAGGGTCGAAAAAAGACTTCCTTGGTGTGATATTTACGTGATCATGCAACCATCTACAATGTGATATGGAAAACAATGTAAAGATTGAAGTAGCATGCTGTCATTACCGTATGGACTCTATATTCCTTGTGGTACGTAATTTCCTTAGGAATAATATTAGAGCAGCCTGTAGAAGAAGGTTCTTTCTAATATCTGCCATGAAAGATACCTGCATTTGAATTCAGTTTGGTGGAGTAGAAAAGGCCTTGTTGGATGTGCTCTTTAACTAATAATGCAAAAATTTCCAATGTGATTATCAAAAACATATTAACATTCATCAGAAAGTTGTCCTTTCTGTATGCTGTCTAAATCTCGTGTGGTACGAAATTTCCATAGCAATAGCATTAGGGCAAGCATCAGAAGAAGATTCCTTCTAATCTGAGCAGTGTAAGCAAGCTACATTTTGATTCACTTTAGTTGAGTAGAATAAGGAATTTCAGGATGTACCATGTAAGTAATTATGCAATGATATCCAATGTGATTTCGAAACATAGTAAAGAGTGCAGTATAATGCTGTCCTCACTCTATGCACTCTAAATCCCATGTGAACAGAAATATCCTTAAGAATAGCATTGGGGGAAGCTGCAGAAGAAGATTCGTTCTAATATAGCAATGTTAGAAACCTACATTTGGATTCAGTTCAGCTTCAGGAATAGAAGGCCTTGCGGGATGTCCCATCGAGTAATCATGCAACCATCTCCAATGTGATATGGAAAACATACTAAAGATTGATGTAGCAGTCTATCATATCTGTATGGACTCTAAATGCCGTGTGGTACGAAATTTCCTCAGGAATAATATTAGGGCATCCCAAAGAAGAAGATTATTTTTAATATCTGCCATGTAAGATACCTACATTTGTATTCAGTTTAGTGGAGTAGTATTAGGCCTTGCTGGGGGTGATATTTAAGTAACCATTAAACCATCTCCAATGTGATTTCGAAACAGTAAAGATGGCAGTAGAAAGTTGTCCTTTCTGTATGCACTCTAAATCACGTGTGGTATGAAATTTCCTTAGCAATAGCATTAGGGGAAGGATCATAAGAAGATTCTTTCTAATATAAGCAGTGTAAGCATCCTACATTTGGATTGACCTTAGTTAAGTAGAATAAGGATTTTCTGGATGTGCTATTTAAGTAATCATGCAAACATCTCCAATGTGATATCGAAAACATAGTAAACATTGCAGTAGAAGAATGTCCTTACTAAATGCACTATAAATCCAGTAAGGTACGTAATTACCTTAACCATTGCATTACGGGAAGCTGAAGAAGATTCTTTCTAATATTCGCAATGTAATAACCTACATTTGGATTCAGTTTGGAGGGGGCAAAAAAAGAATTCCTTGGTGTGATTTTTACGTGTTTATGCACCATCTGCAACGTTATATGGAAAACAATGTAAAGATTGAAGTGGCATGCTGTCATCTCTTTATGGACTCTAACTCCATTGTGGTACGAAATTTCCTAAGGAATAACAATAGGGGAGCCTGGAGAAGAAAATTCTTTCTAATGTCTGCCGGGAAAGTTACCTCTTTTGGAATCAGTTTATTGGAGTAGTATTAGGCCTTGCCGGAGGTGATATTTAAGTAATTATTAAACCATCTCCAATGTGATTACAAAAGAGTGAACATTGCAGTAGAGAGTTGTCCTTTCTGTATGCACTCGAATTCCCTTGCGGAATGAAGTTTCATTATCAATAGCATTAGGGGAAGCTTCATAAGGAGATTCAATCTAATACAAGCAGTGTAAGCAACCTACGTATGGACAGAGCTTAGTTAAGCAGAATAAGGAATTTCAGGATGTGCTATTTAAGTAATTATGCAACAATCTCCAATGTGATATCGAAACATAGTAAAGATTGCAGTAGAAGGCATCCTCACTCTATGCACTGGAAAACCCGTGTGTACGAAATTTCCTTTACCATAGCATTATGGGAAGCAGCAGAAGAAGGTTTTTCTAATATCAGCAATGAAAGAAACCTCCATTTGGATTCAGTTTAGTTTCAGTAAAATAAGGCCTTGCATTATACACCCTCAAGGAAACATGCAATCATTTCCAATGTGATATCGAAAACAAATTAAAAACGGCAGTAGAAGGCTGTCCTCACTATATGCTCTATAAATCACGTGTGGTACGAAATTTCCTGAGCAATAGGTTTGGGGGAAACTGGAGACGATTCTCTGTAGTATCATCAATGTAAGAAACCTACATTCGAATTCAGTTAAGTTAAAGTAAAATAAGGCCTTGCGCGATGCCCGATTCAAGTAATCATGCTACCGTCTCCAATGTGATATGGAAAACACACTAAAGATTGACGTAGCAGTCTGTCATATCTGTATGGACTTTAAATCCCGTGTGGTACGAAATTTCCTTAGGAATAATATTAGGGCAGCCAGGAGAAGAAGATTCTTTCTAATATCTGCCATCTAAGATACCTACATTTGGATTCAGTTTGGTGGAGTAGAATAAGGCCTTGTTGGAATTGCTATTTAACTAATCATGCAAAAATCTCCAATGTGATTATAGAAAACATTAACATTCAGTAGAAAGTTGTCCTTTCTGATTGCAGTCAAAATCCCGGGTGGTACGAAATTTCCATAGCAATAGCATTAGGGGAAACTTCAGAAGAAGATTCCTTCTGATATGAGCAGTGTAGGGCAACCTACAATTTGATTCACTTTAGTTGAGTAGAATAAGGAATTTCACGCTGTGCTATTTAAGTAATCATGCAACCACCTCCAATGTGATATTGAAACATAGTAAAGATTGCAGTAGAAGGCTGTCCTCACGCTATGCACTCTAAATCCTGTGTGGTCCGAAATTTCCTTAGAAATAGCATTCTAGGAAGCTGTGAAAAAAAATTCTTTCTAATATGAGCAATTTTCGAAACATACATTTGGATTCAGTTTAGTTTCAGTAAAATAAGGCCTTGTGGGACGTCCCATTCAAGTAATTATGCTACCATCTAGAATGTCATATGGAAAACTTGAAAATTGCAATAGAAAGCTCTCCTCCATATATGCAATCTAAATCCCATGTGATATGAAATTTCCTTAAAAATAGCATTAGAGGAAGCTGCAGAAGAAGACTCTTTCTAATACCAGCAATGTAAGAAACCTGCATTTGGATTCACATTGCTGCGGTCTAAAAAAGACTTCCTTTTTGTGTTACTTACATGTTCATGCAACCGTGTACACGTGATATAGAAAACTATGTAAAAATTGAAGTAGTAGGCTGTCATCTCTGTATGGACCGTAAATTTCCTTAGAAATAACATTAGGGGAGCCTGGAGAAGAAAATTATTTCTAATATGCGGCTGTGTAAGTTACCTATACTTTCATTCAGTTTAGTGGAGTTGTATTAGGCCTTGCTCGAGATGATATTTAAGTAAACATGAAACCATCTCAATGTGATTTCAAAAACAGTAAACATTGCAGAAGAAAGTTATCCTTCCTGTATGCACATAAATCCCGTGTGGCAAGAATTTTCCTTAGCAATAGCTGCAAAAGTAGGTTTTTTTTTAATATCAGCAATGTGAGAAACCTACATTTGAATTCAGTTTGGAGGGGTCGAGAAAAACTTCCTTGTTGTGATATTTACGTGTTCATGCAACCATGTACAATGTGACATCGAAAACAATGTAAAGATTGAAGTATCATTCTGTCATTATTGTGTGGACTCTAAGTCCCACATGGCACGAATTTGATATAGCAATAGCATTAGGGGAGGCTTCATAAAAAGATTCTTTCTAATATCTGCCATGTAAGATACCTACATTTGGATTGAGATTAGTGCAATAGAATAAGGCCTTGCTTGGTGTTCTATTTAAGTAATCATTCAACCATCTCCTACGTGATATCGAAAACATATTAAACATTGCAAGAGCAAGTTGTCCTTTCTGTATGCACTCTAAATCCCGTTTGGTACGAAATTTCCTTAGCATTAGCATTCGAGGAAGCTGCAGAAGAAGATTCTTTCTAATATCAGCAATGTTAGAAACCTACATTTGAATTCAATTTAGTTTCACTAAAATAATGCCTTGCGGGATGTCCCATGAAAGTAATCATGCAACCGTCACCAATGTGATATCGACAACATAGTAAAGATGGCAGTAGAAGGCTGTCCTCACTATACGCTCTCTAAATCTCGTGTGGTAAAAAATTTCCTTAGGAATAATATTAGGGGAGCCTGGATAAGAATGTTCTTTCTAATATCTGCCATGTAAGATACCTACATTTGTATTCAGTTTATTGGAGTAGAATAAGGCCTTGCTGGATGTGTTATTTAAGTAATCATGAAACCATCTCCAATGTGATTTCGAAAACTGTAAACATTGCAGTAGAAAGTTGAACGTTCCGTATGCGCTCTAAATAATGTGTGTTACGAAATTTCCTAAGGAATAACAATAGGGGAGCCTGGAGAAGAAAATTCTTTCTAATATCTACCGGGAAAGTTATGTATATTTGGAATCAGTTTAGTGGAGTAGTATTATGCCTTGCTTAGGGGATATTTAAATAATCATTAAACTATCTACAATGTGATTCCGAAAAGAGTAAACATTACAGTAGAAAGTTGTCGTTTCTGTATGCACTCGAAATCCTGTACGGAACGAAATTTCCTTATCAATATCATTAGGGGAAGCTTCATTAGGAGATTCTATTTAAAATAAGCAGTGTAAGCAACCTACATTTGGATTGAGCTTAGTTAAGCAGAATAAGGAATTTCTGGATGTGCTATTTAAGTAATCATGTCACCGTTTCCAATGTGATATCGAAACAAAGAAAAAGATTGCAGTAGAAAGCTGTCCTCATTCTATGCACTGTAAATCCATGTGGTACGAAATTTCCTTAGCAAAAGCATTGGGGGAATCTGCAAAAGAAGGTTTTTCCTAATATTAGCAATGTAAGAAACCTACATTTGAATTCAGTTTGGAGGGGTCGAGAAAAACTTTCTTGTTGTGATATTTATGTTTTCATGCAACCATCTACAATGTGACATGGAAAACAATGTAAACATTGAAGTAGCATGCTGTCATTATTGTGTGGACTCTAAATCCGGTATGGGACGAATTTTATATAGCAATAGCATTAGGGGAATATTTAGAAGAAGATTCCTTCTAATATGAGCAGTGTAAGCAACCTACATTTACATTCAGTTTAGTTGAGTAGAATAAGCAATTTCTGGATGTGCTATATAAGTAATCATGGACTATTTCCAATGTGATATCAAAACATAGTAAAGATTGCAGTAGAAGGCTGTCCTAACTCTATGCAGTGTAAATCCCTTGTGGTACGAAATTTCCTTAGGAATAATATTAGGGGAGTCTGGAGAAGAAAATTCTTTCTAATATCCACTGTGTAAGTTACACATATTTGGATTCAGTTTAGTGGAGTTGTATTAGGCCTTCCTGGAGGTGATATTTAAGTAATCATGAAACCATCTCAATGTGATTTCGAATACAGTAAACATGGCATTAGAAAGTTATCTTTTCTGTATGCACACTAAATCCCGTGTGGTACGAAATTTCCTTAATGATAGCATTATGGGAAGCTGCAGAAGAAGATTCTTTCTAATATCAGCAGGGTAAGAAACCTACATTTGGATTCAGTTTCGTTTCAGTAAAATACGGCCTTGTGTTATGCCCCCTTCAAATAATCATGCAACCATCTCCAATGTGATACCGAAAACTAATTGAAAATATCAGTAGAAAGCTCTCCTCACTATATGCATTGTAAATTCCGTGTGGTACGAAACTTTCTGAGCAATAGCTTTGGGGGAAATTGCAGAAGATTCTTTCTAATATCATCAATGTAAGAAACCTACATTGGAATTCAGTTTAGTTACAGTAAAATAAGGCCTTGCATGAGGCCCGATTCAAGTAATCATGCTACCATCTCCAATGTGATCTAGGAAACATAGTAAAGATTGACGTAGCAGTCTGTCATATCTGTATAGACTCTAAATACCAGGTGGTACGAAATTTCCTAAGGAATAATATTAGGGAAGTCTGGAGAAGAAGATTCTTTCTAATATCTGCCATGTAAGATACCTACATTTGGATTCAGTTTCGTGGAATAGTATTAGGCCATGTTGGAGTTGATATTTAAGTAATCATGAAACTTTCTCCAATGTGATTTTGAAAACAGTAAACATTGCAGTAGAAATTTGTCCTTTCTTTATGAACTATAAATACCGTAAGTTACGAAAATTACATAGAAATAGCATTAGGGCAAGCATCAGAAGAAGATTCCTTCTAATATGAGCAGTTTAAGCAACATACATTTGGATTCCGTTTAGTTGATAAAAATAAGAAATTTCTGGATGTGCTATTTAAATAATCAGGCAAATATTTTAAATGTGATATCGAAATATAGTAAAGATTGCAGTAGAAGGCTGTCCTCACTCTATACACTGTAAATCCCGTGTGGTACGATATTTCCTTATCAATAGCATTGCGGGAAGATGCAGAAGAATGTTCTTTCTAATATCAGCAATGTAAGAAAGCTACATTTGTATTCAGTTTGGAAGGGTCGAAAAAAGACTTCCTTGGTGTGATGTTTACGTGATCATGCAACCATCTACAATGTGTTATGGAAAACAATGTAAAGATTGAAGTAGCATGCTGTCATTACTTTATGGACTCTATATTCCTTGTGGTACGTAATTTCCTTAGGAATAATATTAAGGCAGCCTGGAGAAGAAAGTTCTTTCTAATATCAGCCATGTAAGATACCTGCATTTGAATTCAGTTTGGTGGAGTAGAATAAGGCCTTGTTGGATGTGCTCTTTAACTAATAATGAAAAAATTTCCAATGTGATTATCAAAACATATTAACATTCATCAGAAAGTTGTCCTTTCTGTATGCAGTCTAAATCTCGAGTGGTACGAAATTTCCATAGCAATAGCATTAGGGCAAGCATCAGAAGAAGATTCCTTCTAATGTGAGCAGTGTAAGCAACCTACATTTTGATTCACTTTAGTTGAGTAGAGTAAGGAATTTCAGGATGTGCTATTTAAGTAATTACGCAACGATATCCAAAGTGATTTCGAAACATAGTAAAGATTGCAGTATAATGCTGTCCTCACTCTATGCACTCTAAATACCATGTGAACCGAAATTTCCTTAAGAATAGCATTGGAGGAAGCTGCAGAAGAAGATTCTTTCTAATATCAGCAATGTTAGAAACCCACATTTGGATTCAGTGCAGCTTCAGTAATATAAGGCCTTGCGGGATGTCCCATCAAGTAATTATGCTACCATCTCCAATGTGATATGGAAAACTGTAAAATATCAATAGAATGCTGTCCTCCATATATGCAATCTAAATCCATGTGGTACGAAATTTCCTGAACAATGGCATTAGGGGAAGCTGCAGAAGAAGAATCTTTCCAATACCAGCAATTTAAGAAACCTGCAATTGCATTCACTTTGCTGGGGTCGAAAAAAGTCTTCCTTGGTGTGATATTTACGTGATCATGCAACCATCTACAATGTGATTTGGAAAACAATGTAAATATTGAAGTACCATACAGTCATCTCTGTATGGACTCTCAAACCCGTCCGGTACGTAATTTCCTTAGGAATAACTTTAGGGGAGCCTGAAGAATAAGGTTCTTTCTAATATCTGCCATGTAAGATACCTACATTTGGACACAGTTTAGTGGAGTAGAATAAGGCCTTGCTGGATATGCTATTTAAGTAATCATGCACAAATGTCCAATGTGATATCGAAAACATATTAAACATTGCAGTAGAAAGTTGTCCTTTCTGTATGCACTCTAAATCCCATGTGGTAGTATATTTATTAGTGGCATAAGGGATGCTTCAGAAGAAGATTCCTTCTACTATGAGCAGTGTAAGCAACCTATGTTTGGACTCAGCTTAGTTGAGTACAATAAGGTATCTTTGGATGTGCTATTTAAGTAAACATGCAAACATTTCCAATGTGATATCGAAATCTAGTATATATAGCATAGAAGGCTGTCCCCAATATATGCACTCTAAATCCCGTGTGGTCCGAAACTTCCTTAACCAGAGCATTACTGGAAGGAGAAGAAGAAGATTCTTTCTAATATCAGCAATGTAAGAAACCTCCATTTTGATTCAGTTTAGTTTCAGCAAAATAAGGCCTTGCATTATTCGCCTTCTAGAAAAAATGCAACCATCTCCAAAGTGATATCGAAAACAAATTAAAAATGGCAGTAGTAGGCAGTCCTGACCATATGCACTCTAAATCAATCACGTGTGGTAAGAAATTTCGAGAGCAATAGGTTTGGGGGAAACTGCAGAAGAAGATTCTTTCTAATATCATCAATGTAAGAATCCTACATTTGAAATCAGTTTAGCTACAGTAAAATAAGGCCTTGCGCGATGCCCGATTCAAGTAATCATTCTACCATCTCCAATGTGATACGGAAAACATACTAAAGATTGACGTAGCAGTCTGTCATATCTGTATGGACTCTAAATTCTGTGTGGTACGAAATTTCCTCAGGAATAATATTAGGGCACCCCGGAGAAGAAGATTATTTCTAATATCTGCCATGTAAGATACCTATATTTGTATTCAGTTTAGTGGAGTAGTATTAGGCCTTGCTGGGGGTGATATTTAAATAACCATGAAACCATCTCCAATGTGATTTCGAAACAGTAAACATGGCAGTAGAAAGTTGTCCTTTCTGTATGCACTCTAAATCACGTGTGGTACGAAATTTCCTTAGCAATAGCATTAGGGGAAGCATCATAAGATGATTCTTTCTAATATAAGCAGTGTAAGCATCCTACATTTGGATTGACCTTAGTTAAGTAGAAGAAGGTTTTTCTGGATGTGCTATTTAAGTAATCATGCAAACATTTCCAATGTGATATCAAAAACATAGTAAACATTGCAGAAGAAGAATGTCCTTACTAAATGCACTATAAATCCAGTATGGTACGTAATTACATTAACCATTGCATTACGGGAAGCAGAAGAAGAAGATTCTTTCTAATATTCGCAATGTAATAATCTACAATTGGATTCAGGCTGGAGGGGTCGAAGAAAGAATTCCTTGGTGTGATTTTTACGAGTTTATGCACTGTCTGCAACGTTATACGGAAAACTATGTAAAGATTGAAGTGGCATGCTGTCATCTCTTTATGGACTCTAACTCCAGTGTGGTACGAAATTTCCTAAGGAATAACAGTAGGGGAGCCTGGAGAAGAAGATTCTTTCTAATATCTGCCGGGAAAGTTACTTCTATTTGGAATCAGTTTATTGGAGTAGTATTAGGCCTTGCCGGAGGTGATATTTAAGTAATTATTAAACCATCTCCAATGTGATTACAAAAAGTGTAAACACTGCAGTAGAAAGTTGTCCTTTCTGTGTGCAATCGAATTCCCGTGCGGAATGAAGTTTCCTTATCAATAGCATTAGGGGAAGTTTCATAAGGGGATTCAATCTAATACAAGCAGTGTAAGCAACCTACACATGGACGGAGCTTAGTTAAGCAGAATAAGGAATTTCAGGATGTGCTGTTTAAGTAATTATGCAACGATTTCCAATGTGATATCGAAACATAGTAAAGATTGCAGCAGAAGGCTTCCTCACTCTATGCACTGGAAATCCCGTATGTACGAAATTTCCTTTACCATAGCATTACTGGAAGCAGCAGAAGAAGGTTCTTTCTAATATCAGCAATGTAAGAAACCTCCATTTGGATTTAGTTAAGTTTCAGTAAAATAAGGCCTTGCATTATACCCCCTCAAGGAAACATGCAATCATTTCCAATGGGATATAGAAAACAAATTAAAAACGGCAGTAGAAGGCTGTCCTCACTATATGCTCTATAAATCACGTGTGGTACGAAATTTCCTGAGCAATAGGTTGGGGGAAACTGCAGACGATTCTTTGTAGTATCATCAATGTAAGAAACCTACTTTGGAATTCAGTTAAGTTACAGTAAAATAAGGCCTTGCGTGATGCCCGATTCTAGTCATGCTACCATCTCCAATGTGAAATGGAAAACATACTAAAGATTGATGTAGCAGTCTGTCATATCTGTATGGGCTCTAAATCCGGTGTGGTATGAAATTTCCTTAGGAATAATATTAAGGCAGCCAGGAGAAGAAGATTCTTTCTAATATCTGCCATCTAAGATACCTACATTTGGATTCAGTTTGGTGGAGTAGAATAAGGCCTTGTTGGAATTGCTATTTAACTAATCATGCAAAAATCTCCAATGCGATTATAGAAAACATATTAACATTCAGTAGAAAGTTGTCCTTTCTCTATGCAGTCAAAATCCCGGGTGGTACGAAATTTCCACAGCAATAGCATTAAGGGAAACTTCAGAAGATTCCTTCTAATATGAGCAGTGTAGGGCAACCTACAATTTGATTCACTTTAGTTGAGTAGAATAAGGAATTTCACGCTGTGCTGTTTAAGTAATGATGCAACCATCTCCAATGTGATATTGAAACATAATAAAGATTGCAGTAGAAGGCTGTCCTCACGCTATGCACTCTAAATCCCGTGTGGTCCGAAATTTCCTTAGAAATAGCATTGGAGGAAGCTGTGGAAGAAAATTCTTTCTAATATGAGCAATTTTCGAAACATACATTTGGATTCAGTTTAGTTTCAGGAAAATAAGGCCTTGTGGGATGTCCCATTCAAGTAATAATGCTACCATCTAGAATGTCATATGGAAAACTTGAAAATTGCAATAGAAAGCTCTCCTCCATATATGCAATCTAAATCCCATGTGATACGAAATTTCCTTAACCATAGCATTAGAGGAAGCTGCAGAAGAAGAACCTTTCTAATACCAGCAATGTAAGAAACCTGCATTTGTATTCACATTGCTGGGGTCGATAAAAGACTTCCTTTTTGTGTTACTTACATGTTCATGCAACCGTGTACAACGTGATATAGAAAACTATGTAAAAATTGAAGTAGTAGGCTGTCATCTCTTTATGGACCCTAAATACTGTGTGGTACGAAATTTCCTTAGGAATAACATTAGGGCAGCCTGGAGAAGAAAATTATTTCTAATATGCGGCCATGTAAGTTACCTATATTTTCATTCAGTTTATTGGAGTTGTATTAGGCCTTGCTCGAGATGATATTTAAGTAATCATGAAACCATCTCAATGTGATTTCAAAAACAGTAAACATTGCAGAAGAAAGTTATCCTTGCTTTATGCACATAAATCCTGTGTGGCAAGAATTTTCCTTAGCAATAGCTGCAAAACAAGGTTTTTTCTAATATCAGCAATGTGAGAAACCTACATTTGAATACAGTTTGTAGGGGTCGAGAAAAACTTCCTTGTTATATTTACGTGTTCATGCAACCATCTACAATGTGACATCGAAAACAATGTAAAGATTGAAGTACATGCTGTCATTATTGTGTGGACTCTAAGTCCCACATGGCACGAATTTGATATAGCAATAGCATTAGAGGAAGCTTCATAAAAATATTCTATCTAATATCTGCCATGTAAGATACCTACATTTGGATTGAGATTAGTGCAATAGAATAAGGCCTTGCTGGGTGTTCTATTTAAGTAATCATTCAACCATCTCCTACGTGATATCGAAAACATATTAAACATTGCAAGAGCAAGTTGTCCTTTCTGTAGGCACTCTAAATCCCGTTTGGTACGAAATTTCCTTAGCATTGGCATTCGAGGAAGCTGCAGAAAAAGATTCTTTCTAATATCAGCAATGTTAGAAACCTACATTTGAATTCAATATAGTTTCACTAAAATAATGCCTTGCGGGATGTCCCATGAAAGTAATCATGCAACCGTCACCAATGTGATATCGACAACATAGTAAAGAGGGCAGCAGAAGGCTGTCCTCACTACATGCTCTCTAAATCCCATGTGGTAAAAAATTTCCTTAGGAATATTATTAGGGGAGCCTGGAGAAGAATGTTCTTTCTAATATCTGCCATGTAAGATACCTAAATATGTATTCAGTTTATTGGAGTAGAATAAGGCCTTGCTGGATGTGCTATTTAAGTAATCATGAAACCATCTCCAATGTGATTTCGAAAACTGTAAACATTGCAGTAGAAAGTTGACTTTCCGCATGTGCTCTAAATAATGTGTGTTACGAAATTTGCTAAGGAATAACAATAGGGGAGCCTGGAGTAGAAAATTATTTCTAATATCTGCCGGTAAAGGTACGTATACTTGGAATCAGTTCAGTGGAGTAGTATTAGGCCTTGCTGAGGGGATATTTAAATAATCATTAAAGTATCTGAAATGTGATTACGAAAAGAGTAAACATTACAGTAGAAAGTTGTCCTTTCTGTATGCACTCGAAATCCTGTACGGAACGAAATTTCCTTATCAATATCATTAGGGGAAGCTTCATTAGGAGATTCTATCTAAAATAAGCAGTGTAAACAACCTACATTTGGATTGAGCTTTGTTAAGCAGAATAAGGAATTTCTGGATGTGCTATTTAAGTAATCATGCCACCATTTCCAATGTGATATCGAAACCAAGAAAAAGATTGCAGTAGAAAGCTGTCCTCATTCTATGCACTGTAAATCCATGTGGTACGAAATTTCCTTAGCAAAAGCATTGGGGGAAGCTGCAAAAGAATGTTTTTTCTAATATTAGCAATGTAAGAAAACTACATTTGAATTCAGTTTGGAGGGGTCGAGAAAAACTTCCTTGTTGTGATATTTATGTGTTCATGCAACCATCAACAATGTGACATGGAAAACAATGTAAACATTGAAGTAGCATGCTGTCATTATTGTGTGGACTCTAAATCCCGTATGGCACGAATTTTATATAGCAATAGCATTAGGGGAATATTTAGAAGAAGATTCCTTCTAATATGAGCAGTGTAAGCAACCTACATTTACATTCAGTTTAGTTGAGTAGAATAAGCAATTTCTGGATGTGCTATATAAGTAATCATGGACTATTTCCAAAGTGATATCGAAACATAGTAAAGATTGCAGTAGAAGGCTGTCCTAACTCTATGCAGTGTAAATCCCGTGTGGTACGAAATTTCCTTAGGAATAATATTAGGGGAGTCTGGAGAAGAAAATTCTTTCTACTCTCCGCTATGCAAGTTACATATATTTGGATTCAGTTTAGTGGAGTTCTATAAGGCCCTCCTGGAGATGATATTTAAGTAATCATGAAACCATCTCAATGTGATTTCAAATACAGTAAACATGGCATTAGAAAGTTATCTTTTCTGTATGCACACTAAATCCCGTGTGGTACGAAATTTCCTTAATGGTAGCATTACGGGAAGCTGCAGAAGAAGATTCTTTCTAATATCAACAGTGTAAGAAACCTACATTTGGATTCTGTTTCTTTTCAGTAAAATGAGGCCTTGCGTTATGCCCCCTTCTAATAATCATGCAACCATCTCCAATGTGATATCAAAAACTAACTAAAAATGGCAGTAGAAGGCTCTCCTCACTATATGCACTCTAATTTCCATGTGGTACGAAATTTCCTGAGCAATAGCTTTAGGGGAAATTGCAGAAGATTCTTTCTAATATCATCAATGTAAGAAACCTACATTGGAATTCAGTTTAGTTACAGTAAAATAAGGCCTTGCATGAGGCCCGATTCAAGTAATCATGCTACCATCTCCAATGTGATCTAGGAAACATAGTAAAGATTGACGTAGCAGTCTGTCATATCTGTATAGACTCTAAATACCGGGTGGAACGAAATTTCCTAAGGAATAATATTAGGGAAGCCTGGAGAAGAAGATTCTTTCTAATATCTGCCATGCAAGATACCTACATTTGGATTCAGTTTCGTGGACTAGTATTAGGCCTTGTTTGAGTTGATATTTAAGTAATCATGAAACTTTGTCCAATGTGATTTTGAGAACAGTAAACATTGCAGTAGAAATTTGTCCTTTCTTTATGAACTATAAATCCCGTCAGTTACGAAAATTACTTAGTAATAGAATTAGGACAAGCATCAGAAGATAATTCCTTCTAATATGAGCAGTTTAAGCAACATACATTTGGATTCCATTTAGTTGGGAAGAGTAAGAAATTTCTGGATGTGCCATTTAAATATTCAGGCAATTATTTTAAATGTGATATCAAAATATAGTAAAGATTGCAGTAGAAGTCTGTCCTCACTAAATGCGCAGTAAATCCCATGTGGTACGAAATTTCCTTATCAATAGTATTGCGGGAAAATGCAGAAAATGGTTCTTTCTAATATCAGCAATTTAAGAAACAAATTTGGGTTCAGTTTGGAAGGGTCGAAAAACAAATTCATTGGTGTGATATTTACGTGATCATTCAAACATCTACAATCTGATATGGAAAACAATGTAAAGATTGATGGACCATGCTGTCATCGCTTTATGGACTGTAAATCCCATGTGGTACGAAATTTCCTAAGCAATAACCTAAGGGGAGCCTGGAGAAGAATGTTCTTTCTAATATCTGCCATGTAAGATACCTACATTTGGATTTAGTTTATTGGAGTAGAATAAGGCCTTGCTGGATGTGCTATTTAAGTAATCATGCAACCATTTCCAGTGTGATATCGAAAACCTATTAAACATTGTTGTAAAAATTGTCTTTTCTGTATGCACTCTAAATCCCATGTGGTACGATATTTCCTTAGCAATAGCATTGGGGAAGCTACAGAAAATTCCTTCTAGTAAGAGCAGTGTTAGCATCCTACATTTGGACTCACTTTAGTTGAGTAGAATAAGGTATTTCTGGATGTGCTATTTAAGTAATTATGCAACCATTTCCAATGTGATATCGAAATGTAGTTTATATGGCATAGAAGGTTGTGCTCACTATATGCACTCTAAATCCCATGTGTTCTGAAGTTTCCTGATCCACAGCATTACGGGAAGCAGCAGAAGAAGATTCTTTGTAATATCAGCAATGTAAGAAACCCCCATTTGCATTCAGTTTACTTTCAGTAAAATAAGGCCTTGCATTATACCCCTTCAAGAAAACATGCAACCATCTCCAATGTGATATCGAAAACAATTTAAAAAAGGCAGTAGAAGGCTGTCCTCACTATATGCACTCTAAATCACGTGTGGTACGAAATTTAATAAGCAATAGTTTGAGGGAAGCTGCAGAAGAAGTTTCTTTCTAATATCATCAATGTAAGAAACCTACATTCGAATTCAGTTTAGTTACACTAAAATAAAGCCTTGCGTGATGCCCGATTCAAGTAATCATGCTAATATTTCTAATGTGATATGTAAAACATACTAAGATTGACGAAGCAGTCTGGCATATCTGTATGGACTCTAAATCCCGTGTGGAACGAAATTTCCTTAGGAATAATAGGGCAGCCTGCAGAAGAAGAATCTTTCTAATATGTGCCATGTAAGATACCTACATTTGGATTCAGTTTGGTGGAGTAGAATAAGGCCTTGTTGGATATGCTATTTAAATAATCATGCAAAAATCTCCAATGTGATTTTCGAAAACATATTAACATTCTGTAGAAAGTTGTCCTTTCTGTATACAGTCTAAATCCCGTGTAGTACGAAATTTCCATAGCAATAGCATTAGGGGAAAGTTCAGAAGAAGATTCCTTCTAATATGAGCAGTTTAAGCAACCTACATTTTGATTCACTTTAGTTGAGTAGAATAAGGAATTTCAGGATGTGCTATTTAAGTAATCATGCAACCATCTCCAATGTGATATTGAAACATAGTAAAGATTGCAGTAGAAAGCTGTTCTCACTCTATGCACTCAAAATCCCGGTGTGGTCCGAAATTTCCTTAGGAATAGCATTGGAGGAAGCTGCAGAAGAAGATTTTTTCTGATATCAGCAATGTTAGAAACCTACATTTGGATTCAGTTTTGTTTCAGTAAATAAGACCTTGCGGGATTTCGACTTCAAGTAATTATGCTACCATCTCCAATGTGATATGGAAAACTGCAAAATTGCAGTAGAAAGCTGTCCTCCATATATGCAATCTAAATCGCATGTGGTACGAAATTTCGTTAACGATAGCATTAGGGGAAGCTGCAGAAGAAGAATCTTTCTAATACCAGGAATGTAAAAAAACGGCATTTGGATTCACTTTACTGGGGTAGAAAAAAGACTTCTTTGCTGTGTTACTTACATGTTCATGCAACCATCTACAATGTGATATGGAAAACTATGTAATGATTGAATTAGCAGTCTGCCATCTCTATATGGACTCTAAATCCCGTGTGGTACGAAATTTCCCTTGGAATAACATTAGGGGATCCTGGAGAAGAAAATTCTTTCTAATATCCGGCCGTGTAAGTGACCTATATTTTCATTCAGGTAAGTGCAGTTGTGTTAGATCTTGCTCGAGGTGATATTTAAGTAATCATGAAACCATCTCAATGTGATTTCAAAAACAGTAAACATTGCAGTAGAAAGTTATCCTTTCTGTATGCACATAAATTCTGTGTGGCAAGAATTTTCCTTAGCAATAGCATTAGGGGAGGCTTCATAAGAAGATTCTTTCTAATATCTGCCATGTAAGATACCTACATTTAGATTTAGATTTGTGCAATAGAATAAAGCCTTGCTATATGTGCTATTTAAGTAATCATTCAACCATCTCCAATGTGATATCGAAAACATATTAAACATTGCAGTAGAAAGTTGTCCTTCCTGTATGCACCCTAAATCCCGTTTGGTACGAAATTTCCTTAGCAATAGCATTGGAGGAAGCTGCAGAAGAAGATTCTTTCTAATATCAGCAATGTTAGAAACCTACATTTGAATTCAATTTAGTTTCACTAAAATAATGCCTTGCGGGATGTCCCATGAAAGTAATCATGCAACCATCTCCAATGTGATATCGACAACATAGAAAAGATGGCAGTAGAAGCTGTCCTCACTAAACACTCTCTAAATCCCGTGTGGTAACAAATTTCCTTAGGAATAATATTAGGGGAGCCTGAAGAAGAATGTTCTTTCTAATATCTGCCATGTAAGATACCTACATTTGGATTCAATTTAGTGGAGTAAAATAAGGCCTTGCTGGATGTGCTATTTAATAATCATGAAACCATCTCCAATGTGACTTCTAAACTGTAAACATTGCAGTAGAAAGTTGTCCTTTCTGTTTGCTCTCTAAATCCCGTGTGGTACAAAATTTGCTAAGGAATAACAATAGGGGAGCCTGGAGTAGAAAATTATTTCTAATATCTGCCGGGAAAGTTACCTATATATGGAATCATTTTAGTGGAGTAGTATTAGGCCTTGCTGGGGGTGATATTTAAGTAGTCATTAAACCATCTCCAAAGTGATTACGAAAAGAGTAAACATTGCAGTAGAAAATTGTACTTTCAGTTGCTCTCGAAATCCCGTACGGAACGAAATTTCCTTATCAATAGCATTAGGGGAGGCTTCATAAGGAGATTCTGTCTAATATAAACAGTGTAAGCAACCTACATTTGGATTGAGCTTAGTTTAGCAGAAAAAGGAATTTCTGGATGTGCTATTTAAGTAATCATGCAACCGTTTCCAATGTGATACAGAAACATAGAAAAAGATTGCAGTAGAAGGCTGTCCTCATTCTATGCACTGTAAATCCATGTGGTACGAAATATCCTTAGCAAAACCATTGGGGGAAGCTGCAAAAACGTTTGTTCCTAATATCAGCAACGTAAGCAACCCACATATGTATTCAGCTTGGAGGGGTCGAAAAAAGACTTCCTTGTTGTGATATTTAGGTGTCCATGCAACCATCGACAAAGTGACATGGAAAACAATGTAAAGATTGAAGTAGCATGCTGTCAATACTGTATGGACTCTAAATCCCGTATGGCACGAATTTCCCATAGCAATAGCATAAGGGGAAGCTTCAGAAGAAGATTCCTTCTAATATGAGCAGTGTAAGAAACCTACATTTAGATTCAGTTTAGTTGAGTAGAATAAGGAATTTCTGGATGTGCTATTTAAGTAATCATGGACTATTTCCAACGTGATATCGAAACATAGTAAAGATTGCATTAGAAGGCTGTCCTCACTCTATGCACTGTAAATCCCGTGTGGTACGAAATTTCCTTAGGAATAATATTATTGGAGTCTGGAGAAGAAAATTTTTCTACTATCCGCTGTGCAAGTTACCTATATTTGGATTCAGTTTAGTGGAGTTGTATTAGGACTTCCTGGAGGTGATATTTAAGTAATCATGAAACCATCTCAATGTGATTTCGAATACAGTAAACATGGCATTAGAAAGTTATCCTTTCTGTATGCACACTAAATCCTGTGTGGTACGAAATTTCCTTAATGATAGCACTACGGGAAGCTGCAGAAGAAGATTCTTTCTAATATAAGCAGTGTAAGAAACCTACATTTGTATTCAGTTTCTTTTCAGTAAAATAAGGCCTTCCGTTATGCCCCCTTCAAGTAATCATGCAACCATCTCCAATTTGATATCGTAAACAAATTAAAAATGGCAGTAGAAGGCTCTCCTCAATATATGCACTCTAAATTCCGTGTGGTACGAAATTTCCTGAGCAATATCTTTGGGGGAAACTGCAGAAGATTTTTTCAAATATCAATGTAAGAAACCTACATTTGAATTCAGTTTAGTTACAGTAAAATAAGGCCTTGCATGATGCCCGATTCAAGTAATCATACTACCATCTCCAATGCGATCTAGGAAACATAGTAAAGATTGACGTAGCAATCTGTCATATCTGTATGGACTCTAAATTCCGGATGGTACGAAATTTCCTTGAGAATATTATAAGGGAAGCCTGGAGAAGAAGATTCTTTCTAATATCTGCCATGCAAGATATCTACATTTGAATTCAGTTTCGTGGACTAGTATTAGGCCTTGTTGGAGTTGATATTTAAGTAATCATGAAACTTTCTCCAATGTGATTTTGAAAACAGTAAATATTGCAGTGGAAATTTGTCCTTTCTTTATGAACTATAAATCCCGTAAGTTACGAAAATTACTTAGCAAAAGCATTAGGGCAAGCATCAGAAGATGATTCCTTCTAATATTAGCAGTGTAAGCAACCTATATTTGGATTCAGTTTAGTGGGGTACAATAAGGAATATCAGGATGTGTAATTTAATTAATCATGCAACCATCTCCAATGTGATATCGAAACATAGTAAAGATTGCAGTAAAAGGCTGTCCTCACTCTGTGCATGTAAATCCCATGTGGTACGAAATTTCCTTAGGAATATGTTAGGGGATTCTGGAAAAGAAAATTCTTTCTACTATCCACTGGGTAAATGAGGTATATTTGGATTCAGTTTAGTGGAGCTGTATTAGGCCTTCCTGGAGGTGATATTTAAGTAATCTTGAAACCATCTCAATGTGATTTCGAATACAGTAAACATGGTATTAGAAAGTTATCCTTTCTGTATGCACACTAAATCACGTGTGGTACGAAATTTCCTTCATGATAGCATTACGGGAATCTGTAGAAGAAAATTCTTTCTAATATCAGCAGTGTAAAAAACCTACATTTGGATTCAGTTTCGTTTCAGTAAAATAAGGCCTTGTGTTATGCACCCTTCAAGTAATCATGCAACCATCTCCAATGTGATATCGAAAACATATTAAACATTGCTGTACAAATTTTCCTTTCTCTATACACTCTAAATCCCGTGTGGTACGATATTTCCTTAGCAATAGCATTGGCGAAGCTTCAGAAGATTCCTTCTATTATGAGCAATGTATGCATCCTACATTTGGAATCACTTTAGTTGAGGAGAATAAGGTATTTATGGATGTGCTATTAAAGTAATCATGCAACCATTTCCAATGTGATATCGAAATATAGTTTATATGGCATAGAAGGTTGTGTTCACTATATGCACTCTAAATCCTGTATGGTCCGAAATTTCCTTAACCATTGCATTATGGGAAGCAGCAGAAGAAGATTCTTTGTAATATCAGCAATGTAAGAAACCCCCATTTGGATTCAGTTAAGTTTCAGTAAAATAAGGCCTTGCATTATACCCCTTCAAGGAAACATGCAACAATCTCCAATGTGATATCGAAAACAAATTAAAAATGGCAGTAGAAGGCTTTCCTCACTATGTGCACTCTAAATCACGTGTGGTACGAAATTTCTTGAGCAATAGCTTTGGGGGAAGCTGCAGAAGACGATTCTTTCTAATATCATCAATGTAAGAAACCTACATTCGAATCCAGTTTAGTTACAGTAAAATTAGGCCTTGCGTGATGCCCGATTCAAGTAATCATGCTACCATCTCCAACGTGATATGGAAAACATACTGAGATTGACGTAGCAGTCTGTTGTATCTGTATGGACTCTATATCCCGTGTGGTACGAAATTTCCTTAGCTATTAATAGGGCAGCCTGCAGAAGAAGATTCTTTCTAATATCTGAAATGTAATAAACCTACATTTGGATTCAGTTGGTCGAGTAGAATAAGGCCTTTTTGGATGGCTATTTAAATAATCATGCAAAAATCTCCAGTGTGACTATCAAAAACATATTAACATTCAGTAGAAAGTTGTCCTTTCTGTATGCAGTCTAAATCCCGTGTGGTACGAAATTTCCTTGGCAATAGCATTGCAGAAGAAGATTCTTCGTAATATCAGCAATGTTAGAAACCTACATTTGAATTCAATTTAGTTTCACTAAAATAATGCCTTGCAGGATGTCCCTTGAAAGTAATCATGCAACCATCTCCAATGTGATATCGACAACATAGTAAAGATGGCAGTAGAAGTCTGTCCTAACTATACGCTCTCTAAACCCCGTGTGGTAAGAAATTTCCTTAGGAATATTATTATGGGAGCCTGGAGATGTTCTTTCTAATATCTGCCATGTAAGATACCTAAATTTGCATTCAGTTTAGTGGAGTAGAATAAGGCCTTGCTGGATGTGCTATGTAAGTAATCATGAAACCATCTCCAATGTGATTTCGAAAACTGTAAACATTGCAGTAGAAAGTTGCCCTTTCTGTTTGCGCTCTAAATCTCGGGTGGTACGAAATTTCCAAGGAATAACAATAGGGGACCTGGAGGAAAAATTTCTTCCTGATATCTGCCGGGAAAGTTACGTATATATGGAATCAGTTTAGTGGAGTAGTATTAGGCCATGCTGGGTGTGATATTTAAGTAATCATTAAACCATCTCCAATGTGATTACAAAAAAAGTAAACGTTGCAGTAGAAAATTGTCCTTTCTATATGCTCTCGAAATCCGATACGGAAAGAAATTTCCTTATCAATAGCATTAGGGGAAGCTTCATAAGGAGATTCTGTCTAATATAAGCAGTGTAAGCAACCTACATTTGGATTGAGCTTAGTTTAGCAGAATAAGGAATTTCTGGATGTGCTATTTAAGTAATCATGCAACCGTTTCCAATGTGATATCGAAACATAGAAAAAGATTGCAGTAGAAGGCTGTCCTCATTCTATGCACTGCAAATTCATGTGGTACGAAATTTCCTTAGCAAAAGCATTGGGGGAAACTGCAAAAGTTTTTTTTTAATATCAGCAATGTAAGAAACCTACATTTGAATTCAGATTGGAGGGGTCACAAAAGACTTCCTTGTTGTGATATTTAGGTTTTCATGCAACCATTGACAATGTAACATGGAAAACAATATAAAGACTGAAGTAGCATGCTGTCATTACTGTGTGGACTCGAAATCCCGTATGGCATGAATTTTCCATAACAATAGCATTAGAGGAAGCTTCAGAAGAAGATTCCTTCTAATATGAGCAGTGTAAGTAACCTACATTTAGATTCAGTTTAGTTGAGCAGAATAAGTAATTTCTGGATGTGCTATTTAAATAATCATGGACTCTTTCCAATGTGATATCGAAACATAGTAAAGTTTGCAGTAGAAGTCTGTCCTCACTGTATGCACTGTAAATCCCTTGTGGTACGAAATTTCCTTAGGAATAATATTAGGGGAGTCTGGAGAAGAAAATTCTTTCTATTATCCACTGTGTGAGTTACCTATATTTGGATTCAGTTTAGTGGAGTTGTATTAGGCCTTCCTGGAGGTGATATTTAAGTAATCATGAAACCATCTCAATGTAATTTCGAATACAGTAAACATGGCATTAGAAATTTATCCTTTCTCTATGCACACTAAATCCGGTATGGTACGAAATTACCTTAATGATAGCATTACGGGAAGCTGCAGGAGAAGATTCTTTCTAATATCAGCAGTGTAAGAAACCTACATTTGGTTTCAGTTTCGTTTCTGTAAAATGCCTTGTGTTATGCTCCCTTCAAGTAATCATGCAACCATCTCCAATGTAATATCGTAAACAAAGTAAAAATGGGAGTAGAGGCTCTCCTCACTATATGCACTCTAAATTCCGTGTTGTACGAAATTTCCTGAGCAATAGCTTTGGGGGAAACTGCAGAAGATTATTTCTAATATCATCAATGTAAGAAACCTACATTGGAATTCAGTTTAGTTACAGTAAAATAAGGCCTTGCATGAGGCCCGATTCAAGTAATCATGCTACCATCTCCAATGTGATCTAGGAAACATAGTAAAGATTGACGTAGCAGTCTGTCATATCTGTATAGACTCTAAATACCGGGTGGTACGAAATTTCCTGAGGAACAATATTATGGAAGCCTGGAGAAGAAGATTCTTTGTAATATCTGCCATGCAAGATACCTACATTTGGATTCAGTTTCATGGACAAGTATTAGGCCTTGTTGGAGTTGATATTTAAGTAATCATGAAACTTTCTCCAATGTGATTTTGAAAATAGGGGAAGCTGCAGAAGAAGGATTTTCTAATACTAGGAATGTAAAAACCTGCATTTGGATTCACTTTTCTTGGGTCAAAAAAAGACTTCCTTGCTGTGTTATTTACATGTTCATGCAACCATCTACAATGTGATATGGAAAACTATGTAAAAATTGAAGTAGCATGCTGTCATCTCCGTATCGACTCTAAATCCCGTGTGATACGAAATTTCCTTAGGAATAACATTAAGGGAAACTGTAGAAGAAAATTCTTTCTAATATCCGCCTGTGTAAGTGACCTATATTTCCATTCAGGTAAGTGGAGTTGTATTAGGCCTTGCTCAAGGTGATATTTTAGTAATCAGGAAACCATCTAAATGTGATTTCAAAAACATTAAACATTGCAGTAGAAAGTTATCCTTTCATTACGCACATAAATCACGTGTGGCAAGAATTTTCCTTAGCAATAGCATTAGGGGAGGCTTCATAAGAAGATTCTATCTAATATCTGCCATGTAAGATACTTACATTTGGATTAAGTTTATTGGAGTAGAATAAGGCCTTGCTGGATGTGCTATTTAAGTAATCATGCAACCATCTCCAATGTGATATCGAAAAAATATTAAACATTGCTGTAGGAATTGTCTTTTCTGTATTCACTCTTAATCAGTTGTGGTACGATATTTCCTTAACAATAGCTTTGGGGAGGCTTCAGAAGATTCCTTCTAGTATGAGCAGTGTAAGCAACCTACATTTTGACTCACATTATTTGAGTAGAATAAGGTATTTTTGGATGTGCTATTTAAGTAATCATGCAACCATTTCCAATGTGATATCGAAATATAGTTATATGGCATAGAAAGTTGTGCTCAGTATATGCACTCTAAATACCGTGTGGTCCGAAATTTCCTTAATCATAGCATTACGGGAAACAGCTGAAGAAGATTCTTTCTAATACCAGCAATGTAAGAAAACCCCATTTGGATTCAGTTTAGTTTCAGTAAAATAAGGCCTTGCATTATACCCCTTCAAGGAAACATGCAACCATCTCCAATGTGATATCGAAAACAAATTAAAAATGGCAGTAGAAGGCTCTCCTCACTATATACACTCTAAATCACGTGTGGTACGAAATTTCCTGAGCAATAGCTTTGGGGGAAGCTGCCGAAGAAGATTCTTTCTAATATCATCAATGTCAGAAACCTACATTCGAATTCAGTTTAGTTACAGTAAAATAAGGCCTTGTGTGATGCCTGATTCAAGTAATCATGCTACCATTTCCAATGTGATATGGAAAACAGTAAGATTGACGTAGCAGTCTGTCATATCTGTATGGACTCTAAATCCCGTGTGGAACAAAATTTCCTTAGGAATAATAGGACAACCTACCGAAGAAGATTCTTTCAAGTATCTGCCATGTAAGACACCTACATTTGGATTCAGTTTGGTGGAGTAGAATAAGGCCTTGTTGGATGTGCTATTTAAATAATCATGCAAAAATCTCCAATGTGATTATTGAAAACCTATTAACATTCAGTAGAAAGTTGTCCTTTCTGTATGCAGTCTAAATCCCATGTGGTACGAAATTTCCATAGCAATAGCATTAGGGGAATCTTCAGAAGATGATTCCTTCTAATATGAGCAGTGTAAGCAACCTACATTTTGATGCACTTTAGTTTAATAGAATAAGGAATTTCAGGATGTGCTATTTTATTAATCATGCAACCATCTCCAATGTGATATCGAAATATAATAAAGATTGCAGTAGAAGCTGTCCTCACTCTATGCACTCAAAATCCCGGTGTGGTGCGAAATTTCCTTAGGAATAGCATTGGAGGAGGCTGCAGAAGAAGATTCTTTCTAATATCAGCAATGTTAGAAACCTACATTTGGATTCAGTTTTGTTTCAATAAAATAAGTTATTGCGGGATGTCCCATTTAAGTAATTATGCGACCATCTCCAATGTGATATGGAAAACTGTAAAATTGCAATAGAAAGCTGTCCTCCATTTATGCAATCTAAATCCCATGTGGTACGAAATTTCCTTAACCATAGCATTAGGGGAAGCTGCAGAAGAAGAATCTTTCTAATACCAGGAATGTAAAAAACTTGCATTTGGATTCACTTTGCTGGGGTCGAAAAAAGACTTCCTTGCTGTGTTATTTACATGTTCTTGCAACCATCTACAATGTGATATTTAAAACTATGTAACTATTGAAATAGCAGGCTGTATTTTCTGTATGGACTCTAAATCCCGTGTGGTATGAAATTTCCTTAGGAATAACATTAGGGGAACCTGGAGAAGAAAATTCTTTCTAATATCCGGCCGTGTAAGTTACCTATATTTTCATTCAGGTAAGTGGAGTTCTATTAGGCCTTGCTCGAGGTCATATTTAAGTAATCATGAAACCATCTCAATGTGATTGCAAAAACAGTAAACATTGCAGTAGAAAGTTATCCTTTCTGTATGCACATTAATCCCGTGTGGCAAGAATTTTCCTTAGCAATAGCATTAGGGGAGGCTTCATAAGAAGGTTCGTTCTAATATCTGCCATGTAAGATACCTACATTTAGATTTAGATAAGTGCAATAAAATAAGGCCTTGCTGGATGTGTTTTTAAGTAATCATTCAACCATCTCCAATGTGATATAGAAAACATATTAAACATTGCAGTAGAAAGTTGTCCTTGCTGTATGCACTCTAAATCCCGTTTGGTACGAAATTTCCTTAGCAATAGCATTGGAGGAAGCTGCAGAAGAAGATTCTTTCTAATATCAGCAATGTTAGAAACCTACATTTGAATTCAATTTAGTTTCACTAAAATAATGCCTTGCGGGATGTCCCATGAAAATAATCATGCAACCATCTCCAATGTGATATCGACAACATAGAAAAGATGGCAGTAGAAGGCTGTCCTCACTAAACACTCTCTAAATCCCGTGTGGTAACAAATTTCCTTAGGAATAATATTAGGGGAGCCTGAAGAAGAATGTTCTTTCTAATATCTGCCATGTAAGATACCTACATTTGGATTCAATTTAGTGGAGTAAAATAAGGCCTTGCTGGATGTGCTATTTAATAATCATGAAACCATCTCCAATGTGACGTCTAAACTGTAAACATTGCAGTAGAAAGTTGTCCTTTCTGTTTGCTCTCTAAATCCCGTGTGGTACAAAATTTGCTAAGGAATAACAATAGGGGAGCCTGGAGTAAAAAATTCTTTCTGATACCTGCCGGGAAAGTTACCTATATATGGAATCATTTTAGTGGAGTAGTATTAGGCCTTGCTGGGGGTGATATTTAAGTAGTCATTAAGCCATCTCCAATGTGATTACGAAAAGAGTAAACATTGCAGTAGAAAATTGTACTTTCAGTTGCTCTCGAAATCCCGTACGGAACGAAATTTCCTTATCAATAGCATTAGGGGAGGCTTCATAAGGAGATTCTGTCTAATATAAACAGTGTAAGCAACCTACATTTGGATTGAGCTTAGTTTAGCAGAAAAAGGAATTTCTGGATGTGCTATTTAAGTAATCATGCAACCGTTTCCAATGTGATACAGAAACATAGAAAAAGATTGCAGTAGAAGGCTGTCCTCATTCTATGCACTGTAAATCCATGTGGTACGAAATTTCCTTAGCAAAACCATTGGGGGAAGCTGCAAAAACGTTTGTTTCTAATATCAGCAACGTAAGCAACCCACATATGTATTCAGCTTGGAGGGGTCGAAAAAAGACTTCCTTGTTGTGATATTTAGGTGTCCATGCAACCATTGACAAAGTGACATGGAAAACAATGTAAAGATTGAAGTAGCATGCTGTCAATACTGTATGGACTCTAAATCCCGTATGGCACGAATTTCCCATAGCAATAGCATAAGGGGAAGCTTCAGAAGAAGATTCCTTCTAATATGAGCAGTGTAAGAAACCTACATTTAGATTCCGTTTAGTGGAGTAGAATAAGGCCTTGCTGGATATGCTATTTAAGTAATCATGAAACAATCTCCAATGTGATTTTGAAAACTTTAAACATTGCAGTAGAAAGTTGTCCTTTCTTTTTGCGCTCTAAATCCCGTGTGGTACGAAATTTCATATGGAATAACAATAGGGGAGCCTGGAGGAAATAATTCTTTCTAATATCTGCCAGGAAAGTTACCTATATATGGAATCATTTTAGTGGAGTTGTATTAGTCCTTGCTGGGGGTGATATTTAAGTAGTCATTAAACCATCTCCAATATGATTACGAAAAGAGTAAACATTGCAGTAGAAAATTGTCCTTTCAATATACTCTCGAAATCCCGTACGGAATGAAATTTCCTTATCAATAGCATTAGGGGAATTTTCATAAGGAGATTCTATCTAATATAAGCAGTGTAAGCAACCTACATTTCCACTGAGCTTAGTTAAGCAGAATAAGGAATTTCTGGATGTGCTATTTAAGTAATAATGCAACCATTTCCAATGTGATATCGAAACAAAGAACAAGATTGCAGTAGAAGTCTGTTCTCGTTCTATGCACTGTAAATCCATGTGGTTCGAAATTTCCTTAGCAAATGCACTGGGGGAAGCTGCAAAAGAAGGTTTTTTTAATATCAGCAATGTAAGAAACCTACATTTGAATTAAGATTGGAGGGGTCGATAAAGACTTCCGTGTTGTGATATTTAGGTGTTCATGCAACCATTGACAATGTGACATGGAAAACAATGTAAAGATTGAAGTAGCATTCTGTCATTACTGTATTGACTCTAAATCCCGTATGGCATGAATTTTCCATAGCAATAGCATTAGGGGAAGCTTCAGAAGAAGATTTCTTCTAATATTAGCAGTGTAAGCAACCTACATTTAGATTCAGTTTAGTTGAGCAGAATAAGGAATTTTTGGATGTGCTATTTAAGTAATCATGGACTATTTCCAATGTGATATCGAAATATAGTTTCTATGGCATAGAAGGGTGTCCTCACTTATGCACTCTAAATCCCGTGTGGTACAAAATTTCCTTAGGATAATATTAGGGGAGCCTGGAGAAAGAAATTCTATTATTCGTTGTGTAAGTTACCTATATGTGGATTCAGTTTAGTGGAGTTGTATTAGGTCTTCCTGGAGGTTATATTTAAGTAATCATGAAACAATCTCAATGTGATTTTGAATACAGTAAACATGGTATTAGAAATTATCCTTTCTCTGTGCACACTACGTCCCGTGTGGTACGATATTTCCTAAATGATAGCATTAAGGGAATCTGCAGAAGAAGATTACGCCTAATATCAGCAGTGTAAGCAACGTACATTTGGATTCAGTTTAGTTTCCTTAAAATAAGGCCTTGCGTTATGCCCCCATCAAGTAATCATGCAACCATCTCTGATGTGATATCGAAAACAAATTAAAAATGGCAGTGGAACGCTGTCCTCACTATATGCACTCTAAATCACGTGTGGTATGAAATTTCCTTACCAAAACATTGGTTGAAGCTGCAATAGAAGTTTTTTTCTAATATCAGCAATGTAAGAAACCTACATTAGAATTCAGTTTGGAGGGGTCGAAAAAAGTCTTCCTTGTTGTGATATTTACACGTTCATGCAAGCATCCACAATATGACATGGAAAATAATGTAAAGATTGAAGTAGCATGCTGTCATTACTGTATGGACTCTGAGTCCCATATGGCACGAATTTTCCATAGCAAAAGCATGAGGGGAAGCTTCAGAAGAAGGTTCCTTCTAATATGAGCAGTGTAAGCAACCTGCATTTAGATTCAGTTTAGTTGAGTACATTAAGGAATTTCTGGATGTGCTATTTAAGTAATCATGGACTATTTCCAATGTGATATCGAAACATAGTAATGATTGCAGTGGAAGGCTGTCCTCACTCTATGCACTGTAAATGCTATGTGATACGAAATATCCTTAGGAGTAATATTAGGGGACCCTGGAGAAGAAAATTCTTTCTAATAACCGCTGCGTAAGTTACCTATATTTGGATTCAGTTCAGGGGGGTTTTATTAGGCCTTCCAGGAGGTGATATATAAGTAATCATGACCATCTCAATGTGATTTCAAATACAGTAAACATGGCATTAGAAAGTTATCCTTTCTGTATGCACACTAAATCCCGTGTGGTACGAAATTTCCTTAATGATAGCATTACGGGAAGCTGCAGAAGAAGATTCTAATATCAGCAGTGTAAGAATCCTACATATGGTTTCAGTTTAATTTCAGTAAAATAAGTCCTTGCGTTATGTCCCCTTCAAGTAATCATGCAACCATCTCCAATGTGATATTGAAAACAATTTAAAAATGGCAGTAGAAGGCCCTCCTCACTATATGCACTCTAAATTCCGTGTGGTACGAAATTTTCTGAGCAATATCTTTGGGGGAAACTGAAGAAGATTCTTTCTAATATCATCAATGTAAGAAACCTACATTCGATTTCAGTTTAGTTACAGTAAAATAAGGCCTTGCGTGATGACCGATTCAAGTAATCATGCTACCAACTCCAATGTGATCAAAAAACGTAGTAAAGATTGACGTAGCAATCTGTCATATCTGTATGGACTCTAAATCCCGGGTGGAACGAAATTTCCTTAGGAATAATATTAGGGAAGCCTGGAGAAGAAGATAGTTTCTAATATCTGCCATGCAAGATACCTACATTTGGATTCAGTTTCGTGGACTAGTGTTAGGCCTTGTTGGAGTTGATATTTAAATAATCATGAAACCTTCTCCAATGTGATTTTGAAAACAGTAAACATTGCAGTAGATATTTACCCTTTCTTTATGCACACTAAATCCCGTATGTTACGAAAATTCCTTAGCAATAGGATTAGGGCAAGCATCAGAAGAAGATTCCTTCTAATATGTGCAGTGTAAGCAACGTAATTTGGATTCATTGTAGTTGGGTATAATAAGGAATTTCTGGATGTGCTATTTAAGTAATCATGCAACTATTATAAATGTGATATCGAAATATAGTTAAGATTGCAGTACAAGGCTGTCCTCAATCTATGCACTGTAAATCCCGTGTGGTATGAAATTTCCTTATCAATAGTATTGCGGGAAGATGAAGAAGAAGGTTCTTTCTAATATCACCAAAGTAAGAAATGTACATTTAGATTCAGTTTGGAAGGGTCGATAAAAGACTTCCTTGGTGTGATATTTACGTGATTATGCAACCATCTACAATGTGATATGGAAAACAATGGAAAGAATGAAGTACCATGCAGTCATCTCTGTATAGACTCTAAATCCCGTGTGGTATGAAATTTCCTTACGAATAACCTTAGGGGAGCCTGGAGAAGAAGGTTCTTTCTAATATCTGCCATGTAAGATACCTACATTTGGATTCAGTTTAGTGGAGTAGAATAAGGCCTTGTTGGATGTGCTTTTTAAGTAATCATGCAACCATCTCCAATGTGATAATGAAAACATATTAAACCTTGCAGTAGGACGTTTTCCTTTCTGTATGCACTCTAAATCTTGTGGGGTATGATATTTCCTTAGCAATAACATCCTGGAAGCTTCAGAAGATTACTCTAGTATGAGCAGTGAAGGCAACCTACATTTGGACTCAGTTTAGTTGAGTAGAATAAGGTATCTCTGGATGTGCTATTTAAGTAATCATGCAACCATTTCCAATGTGATATCGAAATATAGTTTCTATGGCATAGAAGGGTGTCCTCACTTATGCACTCTAAATCCCGTATGGTCACAAATTTTCTTAACCATATCATAACGGGAAGCAGCAGAAGAAATTCGTTCTAATATCAGCAATGTAAGAAACCCCCATTTGGATTCAGTTTAGTTTCAGTAAAATAAGGCCTTGCATTATACCCCTTCAAGGAAACATGCAACCATCTCCAATGTGATATTGAAAACAAATTAAAAATGGCAGTAGATGGCTGTCCTCACTATATGCACTCTAAATCAAGTGTGGTATGAAATATCCTGAGCAATAGCTTTGGGAAAAGCTGCAGAAGAAGATTCTTTCTGATATCATCAATGTAAGAAACCTACATTCGAATTCAGTTTAGTTACAGTAAAATAAGGCCTTGCGTAATTCCTGATTGAAGTAATCATGCTACCATCTCCAATGTGATATGGAAAACATACTAAAGATTGACATAGCAGTCTGTCATATCTGTATGGACTCTTAATCCCGTGTGGTACAAAATTTCCTGAGGAATAATATTAGGGCAGCCTGGAGAAGATCTTTTCTAATATCTGCCATGTAAGATACCTACATTTGGATTCACTTTGGTGGAGTAGAATAAGGCCTTGCTTTATGTGCTATATAACTAATCATGCAAAAGTCTCCAATGTGATTATCGAAAACATATTTACATTCAGTAGACAGTTTTCTTTTATGCAGTCTAAATCCCGTGTGGTACGAAATTTCCATAGCAATAGCATTAGCGTAAATTTCAGAAGAAGATTCCTTCTAATATGGGCAGTGTAAGCAACCTTCATTTTGATTCACTTTAGTTGAGTAGAATAAGGAATTTCAGGATGTGCTATTTAAGTAATCAAGCAACCATCTCCAATGTGATATCGAAACATAGTAAAGATTGCAGTAGAAGGCTGTCCTCACTCTATGAACTGTAAATTCTGTATGGTAAGAAATTTCCTTAGAAATAATATTAGGGGATTCTGGAGAATAAAATTCTTTCTAAGATGCGCTTTGTAAATTACCTCTATTTGGACTCAGTTTAGTGGAGTTGTATTAGGCCTTCCTGGAGGTGATATTTAAGTAATCATGAAGCCATCTCAATGTGATTTCGAATACAGTAAACATGGCATTAGAAGGTTATCCTTTCTGTATGCACACTAAATCCCGTGTGGTACGAAATTTCCTTAATGATAGCATTACGGGAAGCTGCAGTAGAAGATTCTAATATCAGCAGTGTAAGAATCCTACATATGGTTTCAGTTTAATTTCAGTTAAATAAGGCCTTGCGTTATGCCCCCATCAAGTAATCATGCAACCATCTCCAATGTGATAAAGAAAACAAGTTAAAAATGGCAGTAGAATGCTCTCCTCACTATATGCACTCTTAATTCCGTGTGGTACGAAATTTCCTGAGCAATAGCTTTGGGGGAAACTGCAGAAGATTCTTTCCAATATCATCAATATAAGAAACCTACATTCGAATTCAGTTTAGTTACAGTAAAATAAGGCCTTGCATGATGCCCGATTCAAGTAATCAAGCTACCATGTCTAATGTTATCTAGAAAACATACTAAAGATTGACATAGCAATCTGTCATATCTGTATGGACTCTAAATACCGGTGGAAAGAAATTTCCTTAGGAATAGTATTAGGGCAGCCTGGAGAACAATATTCTTTCTCATATATGCCATGTAAGATACCTACATTTTGATTCAGTTTTGTGGACTAGTATTAGGCCTTGTTGGAGTTGATATTTAAGTAATCATGAAACCTTCTTCAATGTGATTTTGAAAACAGTAAACATTGCAGTAGAAATTTGTCCTTTCATTATGCACGCTAAATACCGTATGTTACGAAAATTCCTTAGCAATAGTATTATGGCAAGCATCAGAAAAGATTCCTTCTCATATGAGCAGTGTAAGCAACCTACATTTGGATTCATTTTAGTTGGGTAGAATAAGGAATTTCTGGATGTGTTATTTAAGTAATCATGCAACTATTTTAAATGTGATATCAAAATACAGTAAAGATTGCAGCAGAAGGCTGTCCTCACTGTATGTACTGTAAATCCCATGTTTTACGAAATTTCCTTATCTATAGCATTGCGGGAAGATGCAGAAGAAGGTTCATTCTAATATCAGCAAAGTAAGAAACCTACATTTGAATTCAGTTTGGAAGGGTCGAAAAATGACTTCCGTGGTGTGATATTTACGTGATCATGCAACCATCTACAATGTGATATGGAAAACAATGTAAGGATTGAAGTACCATGCATTCCTCTCTGTATGGACACTAAATCCCGTGCGTTATGAAATTTCCTTATTAATAACCTTAGGGGAGCCTGGAGAAGAAGGTTCTTTATAATATCTGCCATGTAAGATACCTACATTTGGATTCAGTTTATTGGAGTAGAATAAGGCCTTGCTGCATGTGCTATTTAAGTATTCATGCAACCATCTCCAAAGTGATATCAAAAACATATTAAACATTGCAGTATTCAGTTGTCCTTTCTGTATGCACTCTAAATCCCTTGTGGTACGATATTTCCTTACCAATAGCATTGGGGAAGCTTCAGAAGAAGATTCCTTCTTGTATGAGCCGTGTAAGCAACCCACGTTTGGATTAAGTTTAGTTGAGTAAAATAAGGTATCTCTGGATGTGGTATTTAAGTAATCATGTAAACACTTCCAATGTGATATCGAAATATAGTTTATATGGCATAAAAGTCTGTCCTCATTATATGCACTCTAAATCCCTTGTGGTCCGAATTTTCCTTAGCCATAGCATTACGGGAAGCAGCAAAAGAATATGTAGGTGTATGTTTGTGTATGTGTGTGTATGTAGGCGCATTGCCCACATCCGCGCTCATGCAATGCGCATACCAGTGCACACAGGCTACCGCCCGTACGTGCGTGCGCGCGCATGCATGCGTTTCCATAGCACGTGCATTATCTATACGCGTCCATGCTAACGCAGACAAGCTCAGTGCGGCTTTATAGCCCATACCCAGGTACTGCAGGCTGCAGGGTGCATGCCTATGCATGTGCGTCCATGCAGGTGCATGCTCTGTGTATGTGTATGTGATTGTATGCAGGTGTATGTTTACGTATGTGTGCATGTGCAGGTGTATGTGTGTGTATTCAGGTGAATGTTTTCGTATGTGTGTTTATGTAGGTGTATGTTTGTGTGTGTGTATGTATGTGTATGTTTATGTATGTGTGTCTATGCTGTTGTATGTTTATGTATGTGTGTGTGCAGGTGTATGTGTATGTGTGTGTATGCAGGTGTATGTTTATGTATGTGTGTCTATGCAGGTGTATGTTCGTGTGTGTGTATGCTGGTGTATGTTTGTGAATGTGTGTGTATGTAGGTGTATGTTTGTTTATGTGTGTGTATGTAGTTGTATGTTTATTTATGTGTGTCTATGCAGGTGTATATTTATGTGTGTGTGTATGCATGCATATGTTTATGTATGTGTGTCAACGCAGGTGTATTTTTATGTATGTGTCTTTGCAAGTGTATGTGTATGTGTGTGTATGCAGGTGTATGTTTATGTATGTGTGTCTATGCAGGTGCATGTTCGTGTGTGTGTATGCTGGTGTATGTTTGTGAATGTGTGTGTATGTAGGTGTATGTTTGTTTATGTGTGTGTATGTAGGTGTATGTTTATTTATGTGTGTCTATGCAGGTGTATATTTATGTGTGTGTGTATGTATGCGTATGTTTATGTATGTGTGTCAACGCAGGTGTATTTTTATGTATGTGTTTTTGCAAGTGTATGTGTATGTGTGTGTATGCAGGTGTATGTTTATGTATATGTGTCTGTGCATGTGTATGTTTATGTAAGTGTGTGTGCAAGTGTTTGTGTATGTGTCGGTGTGCAAAAGTATGTTTATGTATGTGTGTCCATGCAGGTGTATTTTTACATGTGTGTGTGCAGGTGCATGTTTATGTGCATGTGTGTGTGTCAGTGCATGTTGATGTGTGTTATTCTATCCAGGTGTATTTTTATGTGTGTGTGCACAGGCACATTTTTGTGTGTGTGTAGGCTGGTGTATGTTTGTGTAAGCATGTGTATGTATGTGTACGTTTGTGTATGTTTGTGTATGTAGGTGTATGTTTATGTATGTGTGTCAATTCAGGTGTATTTTGAGTGTGTGTTTATGCAGGTGTGTGTGTATGTGTGTGTGCAAGTGTCTGTGTATGTGTGTGTATGCAGGTGTATGTTGATATATGTGGGTGCAAGTGCATGTTTGTGTGTGTGTATGCAGGTGTATGTTTGTGTATGTGTGTTTATGTAGGGTTATGTTTATGTATGTGTGTCTATGCAGGTGTAGGTTTGTGTGTGCAAGTTTATGTGTATGTGTCTGTATGTAGGTGTATGTTTGTATAAGTTTGTCTATGCAGGTGTATGTACATGTGTGTGTGTGCAGGTCCATGTTTATATGCATGCGTGTGTGCAGGTGCATGTTGATGTGTGTTTGTCTATGCAGGTGTATGTGTATATTTGTGTATGCAGTTGTATGTTTATGTATGTGTCTCTATGCAGTTATATGTTTGTGTGGGTGTATGCATGTGTATGATCGTGTATGTGTGTGTATGTCGGTGTATGTTTATATATGTGTGTCTATGCACGGGTATGTTTATGTGTGTGTGTGCGGGTGCATGTTAATGTGCATGTGTGTGTATGTAGGGGTATGATTGTATATGTGTGTGTATGCAGGTGTATGTTTATGTATGTGTGTCTGTGCATGTGAATGTTTATGTATGTGTGTGCAAGTGTAGGTGTATGTGTGTGTATGTAGGTGTATGTTTATGTATGTGTGTCTGTGCAGGCATATGTTTATGAATGTGTGTGTGCAAGTGTATGTGTATTTGTGTGTATGTACGAGTATGTTTATGTATATTTGTCTTTTCATGTGTAGGTTTATGTGTGTGTATGCAGGTGTATGTTTGTGTATGTGTGCATATGTAGGTGTATGTTTGTGTATGTGTGTGTATGTAGTTGTATGCTTATGTTTGTGTGCCTATGCCATTGTATGTTTATGTGTGTGTGTATATGCAGGTGTATGTTTATGTATGTGTCTATGCAGGTGTATGTTTATGTGTGTGTGTATGCATGTGTATGTTTATGTATGTGTGTCTTTGCAGGTGTATTTTTTGTATGTGTGTGTGCAAGTGTATCAGTATGTGTGTGTATGCAGGTGTATGTATATGTATGTGTGTCTATGCAGGTGTATGTTTATGTGTGAGTTTGCAGGTGCATGTTTATTTGCATATGTGTGTGCAGGTGCATGTTGATATGTGTTTGTCTATACAGGTGTATGGTTATGTGTGTGTATGCAGGTGCAAGTTTTGTGTGTGTATGCAGGGGTATATTTTTGTATGTGTGTGTATGTAGGTGCATGTTTATGTATGTGTGTCTATGCATGTGTAAGCTTATGTATGTGTGTGTGCAAGTGTATGGGTATGTGTGTGTATGCAGGTGTATGTTTATGTATGTGTGTATATGCAGGTGTACGTTTGTGTGTGTGTATGCACGTGTATGTTTGTGTATGTGTGTGTATTTAGGTTTATGTTTATGGATGTGTGTCTACGCACGTGTATGTTTCTGTATGTGTGTGTGCAAGTGTATGTGTATGTGCTTGTATGCAGTTGTATGTTTATGTATGTGTGTCTATGCTGGTGTATGTGTGTGTGTATGCAGGTGTATGTATACGTATGTGTGTGTATGTAGGTGTATGTTTGTGTATGTGTGTTTATGTATGTGTATGTTTATGTATGTGTGTCTATGCAGTTGTATGTTTATGTATGTGGGTGCGCAAGTGTATGTGTGCGTATGTTTATGCAGGTGTATGTTTATGTATGTATGTCTTTGCAGTTGTATGTATGTGTGTGTATGCAGGTGTAAGTTTGTGAATGTGTATGTATGTAGGTGTATGTTTATGTGTGTGTATGTAGGTGTATGTTTATGTATTTTTGTCTATGCAGGTGTATGTTTATGTGTGTGTGTATGCAGGTGTATGTTGTGTATGTGAGTGTGCAAATGTATTTGTATGTGTCTGTATGTAGGTGTATGTTTATGTATGTGTGGCTATACAGGTGTGTGTTTATGTGTGTGTGTATGCAGGTGTATCTTTGTGTATGTGTGTGTATCTAGGTGTATGTTTATGTATGTGTGTCTATGCAGGTGTATATTTATGTGTGTGTGTGTGTATGCATGTGTATGTTTATGTATGTGTGTCTGTGCAGGTGTATTTTTATGTATGTGTGTGTATGCAGGTGTATGTTTATGTATGTGTGTCTATGCAGGTGTACGTTTATGTGTGAGTGTGCAGGTGCATGTTTATTTGCGTATGTGTGTGCAGGTGCATGTTGATGTGTGTTTGTCTATACAGGTGTATGGTTATGTGTGTTTATGCAGGTGCAAGTTTGTATGTCTGTATGCAGGTGTATATTTATGTATGTGTGTGTCAAGTGTATGTGTATGTGTGTGGAAGTAGGTGTATGTTTATGTATGTGTGTCTATGCAGGTGTGTGTTTATGTGTGTGTTTTGCAAGTGTATGTGTATGTGTGTGTACTCAAGTGTATGTTTATGTATGTGTGTCTATGCAGGTGTAGGGTTATGTGTGTGTGTGCAGGTGCAAGTTTATGTGCATGTGTGTGTATGTAGTTGTATGTTTATGTATGTGTGTCTATGCAGGTGTATGTTTATGTATGTGTTTGTGCAAGTGTATGTGTATGTGTGTGTATGCAAGTGTATGTTTATGTATGTATGTCTATGCAGGCATATGTTTGTGTGTGTATGCTGGTGTATGTTTGTGAATGTGTGTGTATGTAGGTGTATGTAGGTGTATGTTTATGTGTGTGTGTCTATGCAGGTGTATGACTATGTGTGTGTGTATGCAGGTGAATTTTCATGTATGTGTGTGTGCAAGTGTATGTGTATCTGTGTGTATGTAGGTGTATGTTTATGTGTGTGTGTCTATGCAGGTGTGTGTTTATGTGTGTGTGTTTATGCAGGTGTGTCTTTGTGTATGTGTGTATGTAGGTGTATGTTTATGAATGTATGTCTATGCCAGTGTATGTTTATATGTGTGTGTGTGCAAGTGTATGTGTATGTGTGTGCATGCAGGTTTATGTTTTGTATGTTTGTCTATGCATGTGTATGTTTATGTAAGTGTGTGTGCAAGTGTATTTGTATGTGTGTGTATGCAGGTGTATGTTTATTATATGTGTGTATGCAGGGGAATGTTATATGTGTGTGTGCAGGTGCATGTTTATGTGCATGTGGGTGTGCAGTTGCATGTTGAGGTGTGTTTGTCTGTGCATGTGTATGTTTATATGTGTGTATGCAGGTGCATGTTTGTGTGTGTGTATGAAGGTGTATGTTTATGTATGTGTGTCTATGCAGGTGCATGTTTGTGTGTGTGTATGAAAGTGTATGTTTCTGTATGTGTGCGTATGCAGGTTTATGTTTATGAATTTGTGTCTACTCACTTGTATGTTTTTGTATGTGTGTGTGCAAGTGCATGTGTATGTGCTTGTATGCAGGTGTATGTTTATGTATGTGTGTCTATGCTGGTGTATGTGTGTGTGTATGCAGGTGTATGTACTTGTATGTGTGTGTATGTAGGTGTATGTGTATGTGTGTTTATGTATGTGTATGTTTATGTATGTGTCTATGCAGTTGTATGTTTATGTATGTGGGTGTGCAAGTGTATGTGTGTGTGTGTGTATGCAGGTGTATGTTTATGTATGTATGTCTATGCAGTTGTATGTATGTGTGTGTATGCAGGTGTAAGTTCGTGAATGTGTATGTATGTAGGTGTATGTTTGTTTATGTGTGTGTATGTAGGTGTACGTTTATGTATTTTTGTCTATGCAGGTGTATGTTTACGTGTGTGTGTATGCAGGTGTATGTTGTGTATGTGAGTGTGCTCGTGTATTTGTATGTGTCTGTATGTAGGTATATGTTTATGTATGTGTGTTTATACAAGTGTTTTTATGTGTGTGGTTATGCAGGTGTATCTTTGTGTATGTGTGTGTATCTAGGTGTATGTTTATGTATGTGTGTCTATGCAGGTGTATATTTATGTGTGTGTGTATGCATTTGTATGTTTATGTATCTGTGTTTATGCAGGTGTATTTTTATGTATGTGTGTGTGCAAGTGTATATGTATGTGTGTGTATGCTGGTGTATGTTTATGTATGTGTGTCTATGCAGGTGTATGTTTATATGTGAGTGTGCAGGTGCATGTTTATTTGCATATGTGTGTGCAGGTGCATGTTGATGTTTGTTTGTCTATACAGGTGTATGGTTATGTGTGTTTATGCAGGTGCAAGTTTGTGTGTCTGTATGCAGGTGTATATTTATGTATGTGTGTTTCAAGTGTACGTGTATGTGTGTGGATGTAGGTGTATATGCATGTGTGTCTATGCAGGTGTATGTTTATGTATGTGTTTTGCAAGTGTATGTGTATGAGTGTGTATGCAAGTGTATGTTTATGTATGTGTGTATATGCAGGTGTAGGGTTATGTGTGTTTGTGCAGGTGCATGTTTATGTGCATGTGTGTGTATGTAGTTGTATGTTTATGTATGTGTGTCTATGCAGGTTTATGTTTATGTATGTGTTTGTGCAAGTGTATGTGTATGTGTGTGTATGCAAGTGTATGTTTATGTATGTGTGTCTATGCAGGCGTATGTTTGTGTGTGTGTATGCTGGTGTATGTTTGTGAATGTGTGTGTATGTAGGTGTATGTTTGTGTATGTGTGTGTATGTAGGTGTATGTTTCTGTTTGTGTGTCTATGCATGTGTATGACTATGTGTGTGTGTATGCAGGTGAATTTTTATGTATGTGTGTCTGCAAGTGTATGTTTATGTGTGTGTATGTAGGTGTATGTTTATGTATGTGTGTCTATGCAGGTGTGTGTTTATGTGTGTGTGTATGCAGGTGTATCTTTGTGTATGTGTGTGTATGTAGGTGTATGTTTATGTATTTGTGTCGATGCTGGTGTATGTTTATATGTGTGTGTGCAGGTCTATGTTTATGTGCATGTGTGTGTGCAGGTGCATGTTGATGTGTGATTGTCTATGTAGGTGAATGTTTGCGTGTGTGTATGCTGGTTTAGGTTTGTGTATGTATGTGTATGTAGATATATGTTTGTGTATCTGTGTGTATGTAGGTGTATGTATATGTGTGTGTGTCTATGCAAGTGTATGTTTGTGTGTGTTAATGCAGGTGTATGTCTGTGTATGTGTGTGTATGTAGGTGTATGTTTAGGTATGTGTGTCTATGCAGGTTTATGTATATGCATGTGTGTGTGTATGCAGGTGTATGTTTATGTATGTGTGTGCAGGTGCATGTTTAGGTGCATGTGTGTGTGCAGGTGCATGTTGATGTGTGTTTTTCTATGCATGGTATGTTTATGTGTATGTAAGCAACTGCATTTTTGTGTGTGTGTATGCAGGTGTATGTTTGTGTATGTGTGTGTATGTAGGTGTATGGTTATGTGTGTCTGTCTACACAGGTGTAAGTTTATGTGTGTGTATGCAGGTGTATGTTTGTGTATGTGTGTTTCTGTAAGTGTATGATTATGTGCGTGTGCATGTAGGTGTATGTTTATGTATGTGTGTCTATGCATGTGTATATTTATGTATATGTGTGCAACTGTGTGTGTATATGATTTATGCACGTGTATGTTTATGTGTGTGTGTCTGTGCAGGTGTATGTATATGTGTGTGTGTGTATGCAGGTGTATGTATATGTATGTGTGTGTGCAAGTGTATGTGTATGTGTGTTTATGTAGGTGTATGTTTATGCATGAGTGTCTATGGAGGTGTAAGGTTTTTTTTGTGTGTCTATGCAGGTGCATGTTTATGCTTGTGTGTGTATGTAGGTGTATGTTGATGTCTGTGTGTCTATGCACTTGTATGTTTACGTATGGGGGTGTGCAGTTTATATGTATGTGTGTGCAGGTTGGTGAATGTTTATGAATGTTTATCTGTGCAGGTGCATGTTTGTGTGTGTATGCATGGGTATGTTTGTGTATGTGCCTGCATACACACACAGAAACATACACCTGCATATACACACATACATAAACATACACCTGCATACACACACACAAATAAACATACACCTGCATAGACACACACATATAAAAATACATCTGCATACACACACAGGAACAAACATACACCTACATACACACACATACACAAACTTACAGCTGCATACAAACACACACATAAACATACACCTACAGACACAAACATACACATACACTTGCAGACACACATACATAAACTTACACCTGCATATACACACATACAGAAACATACACCTGCATAAACACACATACACATACACTTGCACACACACATACATAAACATAAACCTTCATACCCACACACACATAAACATACACCTGCATAGACACACATAGAAAAACATACACATAAATACACAAACATACACCTGCATACACACACACAAACATACATCTGCATAGACACACATACATAAACATACACCTGCATACACACACATAAACATACACTTGCACACACACATACATTAAAATGCAACTACATACACACAAATACACAAACATGCACCTGCACACACACACATAAACATACACCTGCTTAGACACACATACCTAAAAATACACCTACATACACACACATACACATACAAGTGCACAAACATACATAAACATACACATGCATAGACACACAAACCTAAATATACACCTACATGGACACACATACATAAACAGACACCTGCATACACACACATAGATATACACTTGCACAAACACATACATAAACATACACTGACATTGACACATATACATAAACATACACCTACATACACACATACACAGACATACACCTACATACACACACATACACAAACATACACCTGCATACACACACACATAAACATACACCTGCATAGACACACATACAAAAACATCCACATACGTACACACACATAAACAAACATACAGTACATACACAAACATGCACATAAACATGCAGTGGCACACACACACATAAACATACAACTGCATAGACACACATACATGAATATACACAAACATACACCTGCATACACACACAGAAATATACACCTGCATAGACACACATACATAAATATACACCAGCATAGACACCCGTACATAAACATACACCTACATTCACACACATACATATAAACTTGCACACACACATAAATAAACATACACTTGCATACACACACAAACAAACATACAAATGCAAAGACACACATACATAAACATACACATACATACACACACATGAACAAATATACAACTACATACACACACATACACAAACATACACCTGAATACACACACACAAACATACAGCTGCATGGACACACATACATAAACATACACCTGCATAGACACACATACATAAACATAAACCTACATACACACACATACGAAAACATACACCTACATACACACACACAAATATAAACCTGCATGGACACACATACTTAAACATACACTTGCATACACACACATACACATACACTTGCACACACACATACAGAAACATACACCTGCATAGACACACTTACATAATCATACACATACATTCACACACATACACAAACATGCACCTGCACACACACACATAAACATACACATGCATAGACACACATACATAAACATACACCTAAATACACACACATTCACATACACTTGCAAAAACAAATACATTAAAATACACCTGAATATACACACACATTAATATACACCTGCATAGACACACATATATAAACATATACTACATACACACACATACAAAAACATAAACCTTCATAAACAAACATAAACATACACCTGCATACACACACATATAAACATACAATTGCATATTCACACATTCATAAGCATACCACTACATACACACACATGCATAAACATAAAGCTACATACACACACATACACAAACATACACATGAATACACACACATAAACATACACGTGCATTGACAAACACACATCAACATGCTCCTGCATACATACATGCATCATAAACATGCATCTGCACACACACACATAAACATACACCTGCATAGACATACATATATAAACATACATTTACATACACACACATACACATACACTTGCACACACAAATACATAAATATACACCTGCATAGACACACATATATAAACATACACTTACATACACACATACACATACACCTGCATACACACACACTAACATACACCTGCATACACATACATAGACATACACTTGCACACTCACATACAGATACATACACCTGCATAGAGACATATGCATAAACATATACCTACATACACATACATACAAAAACATACACCTCCATACACACACAGGCACCTGCATAGACAAACACATATCAACATGCATCTGCACAGACACATGCGCATAAACATGTACCTGCACCAAAAAACACATAAACATATACCTGCATAAACACGCATACATAAACATACACCTGCATAGACACACATACATAAACATACACATGCATACACCCACAGAGACATACACTTGCACACACACATACATAAACATACACTGGCAAAGACACACAAACATAAACATACGCCTACATACACACACATACAAAAACATACACCTGCATACGCACACAAAACATACACCTGCATAGACACACATACATAAACATAAACCTGCATACACACACATACACATACACTTGCACACACACATAGATAAGCATACACGTGCATACACACACATGCATAAACATACACCTAAATACACACACATACACAAACATACACCTACATACACACACATACACAAACATACACCTGCATAAACACACACAAACATACACCTGCATAGAGACACAAACATAAACATACACCTGCATACACACACATACACAAACATGTGCATAGACAAACACACATCAACATGCACCCGCACACACACATGCACATAAACAGGCCGCTGCACACACACACATAAACATACACCTTCATAGACACACATACACAAACATGTCCCTACATACAAACACATACACATACACTTGCCCACACACACACAAAAATACACCTGCATAGACACACATACATAATCACATACCTACATACACACACATTCACAAACATACACCAGCATACACACACACAGACACCTGCATTCACACACATACACATACACTTGCACACACACATAGATAAACATACACGTGCATACACACACATAAATATATACCTCCATAGAAACACATACATAAACACACACATACATACACATACACCCACATACACACATACATAAACATACACCTGCATAAACACACACAAACATACACCTGCTTACACACACATACACGTACACTTGAACACACACATACACAGAGATACACCGGTATAGGCACCCATATATAAACATACAGCTACATACACACACATACACAAACATAAACCGCATACACACACAATAATACACCTAAATTCACACAAATAAACATACACTTGCACATACTCACACCACAAACATAACCCTGCATAGACACACATACATAAACAAGCATCTGCAAACACACACAGAAACATACAACTGCATAGACACACATATATAAACGTACATCTACATACACACAGACACAAACATACACCTGAATACACACACACAAACATACACCAGCATACACATACATACATAAACATACACCTGCAAACACACACAGAAACATACAACGGCATAGACACATATATATAAACGTACATCTACATACACACACAGACACAAACATACACCTGCATACACACACAAACATACACCAGCATACACATACATACGTAAACATACACCTGCATACACACAGTACACATACACTTGCACACTCACCTACATAAACATACAGCTGCATAGAGACACAGGCATAAACATATACCTACATACACACACATACATAACATACACTTGCATACACACACAGAAAAAGGCATCTGCATACACACACATAAACATAAACCTGCATAAACAAACACATATCAACATGCACCTGCACACACACATGCACATAAACATGTACCTGCAGAAAGACACACATAAACATACACCTGCATAGACAAACATAAACATACACCTGCATAGACACACATACATAAACATAAAATTGCATACACACGCAAGAACATACACTTGCACACAAATATACACAAACATACACTGGCATAGACACACATACAATAACATACAATTAAATACACACATACACCAACATAAGCCTACATACATACCCATACACATACACCTGCATACACACATACTTTAACATACACATGCACAGACAAACATACATAAACATATACCTACATACACTCACACTCACAAACATACACCTGCATACACACACAGAAACATACACCTGCATAGACACCCATATATAAACATACACCCACATACACACACATACACAGACAGTTGCACACACACATACATAAACATACACATGCATACACACACACATAAACATACACATGCGTAGACACATACATAAACATACAACTACATACACACACATACACAAATATACAACTACACACACACATACAAAAACATACACCTGCATACACACACACAAATATACAGATGCATAGACACACATACATAAACATACACCTGCTTAGACACACATACATAAACATACACCTACGTACACACACATACACAAACATACACCTGCATAGACACACCTACATAAACTTACACCCTCATAGACACACATACATAAACATACACCTGTAAACACACACATAGACATACACTTGCACACACACATACATAAACATACTCTGGCATAGACACACATAAATAAACATACACCTACATACACACACATAAACAAACATACATCTACATACACACACATACATAAACATACACCTGCATAGTTACCCATACATAAACATACACCTACATACACATACACTTGCAAACACACATAAATAAACATACACTTGCATACACACACACACATAAACATACACCTGCATAGACATACATTCCCATACTCTTACACACACATACAAAAACATACACCTGCATACACACACACATAACATACACCTGCATAGACACACATTCATAAACATACCCCTACATACACACACATACATAAACATAAACCTACATACACGCAAATACCCAAAATTACAAATGCATACACACACATAAACATTCACGTGCATAGACAAACACACATCAACATGCACGTGCATATATACATGCACATAAACGTGCACCTGCACACACACAAACATACACCTGTATAGACACACATATATGAACATACGCTTACATACACACACATACACATACACTTGCACACACAAATAAATAAACATACACCTGCATAAACATACACTTACATCCACACACATACACAAACATAAACCTGGATTCACACACACAAACATGCACCTGCATACACATACATACACATACACTTGCACACTCACATACAGAAACATACACCTGCATAGAGACACATGCATAAACATATACCTATATACACACACATACAAAAACATACACAGGCATACAAGCACACTGGCACCTGCATAGACAAACACATATCAACATGCACCTGCACACACACATGCACATAAAAATGTACATGCACAAAAAAACACATAAACATACACCTGCATAGACACACATACATAAACTTACACATGCATACACACACATTGACATACACTTGCACACACACATACATAAACATACACTGGCAAAGACACACATACATAAACATACACCTACGTACACACACATACACAAACATACCCCTGCATACACACACATACATAAAAATACACCTACATACACACACATATATAAACATACACCTACATAAACACACATACAAAAATATACACCTGCATATTCACACACAAACATACAACTGCATAGTCACACATACATAAACATAAACCTGCTTACCCACACATACACATAGACTAGCACACACACATACAGAAACATACACCTGAATAGACACACATACATAATCATACAACTATATTCACACACATACACAAACATACACCTGCACACACACACATAAACATACACATGCACAGACCAACATACTTAAACATACACCTACATACACACATATAAACATACACTTGCACACACACATACATAAACATACAACTGCATAAACACACACACGTAAACATACACCTACATACACACACATACATAAACTTAAACCTACATAAACACACATACACAAACATACACCTGCATACACACCCATAAACATACACATGCATTGACAAACACACATCAACATGCACCTGAACACATACATGCACATAAACATGCACCTGCACACACACACATATACATACACCTGCAAGGATACACATACATAAACATACACCTACATACACACACATACATATACACTTGCACAACAACAAACATAAACATTCACCTGCATAGACACACATATATAAACATACACCTGCATACACACACATTCAAAAATATACACCTGCATACACACAAACATACAACTGCATTCACACACATACACATACACTTGCACACACACATAGATAAACATACACGTGCATAAACACACACATAAAAGTACACCTGCATAGAAACACATACATAAACATACACCTAAATACACACACATACACAAACATACACCTACATACACACACATACACAAACATACACCTGCAAAAACACACACAAACATACACCTGCATAGACATACAAACATAAACATACACCTGCATACACACACACGTGCATAGACAAACACACATCAACATGCACCCGCACACACACATGCACATCAACAGGCCCGTGCACACACACACATAAACATACACCTGCATAGACACACATACACAAACATACCCATACATACAAACACATACACATACACTTGCACACACACACAAAAATACACCTGCATAGGCACACATACATAATCATACACCTATACACACACATTCACAAACATACACCTACATACAAACATAAACACACATCTACATACATACACATACATAAACATACGCATACATAGGCACACATACATAAATATATATCTACATACACACACATACAAATACATGCACCTACATACAAAAACATACACCTGAATACACACATACATAAACATACATTTACATACATACATAAACATACCCACATACACACACATACATAAACATACACATACATACACACACATAAATAAACATACATCTGCATACACACACATACATAAACATACACCAACATACACACAAATACATAAACATACACAAGCATAGACAAACATACATAAATATACACCTACATAAACACACATAAATAAAATACACCTACAAACACACATACATAAACATTCACAACATACATACGCCTATGTCAACATACACAAACATGCACAAACATACGCCTACATACACACACATACGTAAACATACATCTACACCAATAAACATACATTAACATTCACCTACATACACCTACATACACACACATACTCAAACATACATACACATACATAAACATAAACCCACATAAACACACATGCATAAACAAACACCTACATACACACACATACGTAAACTCACATCTACATACATACACATACATAAACATTTGCCTACATACACACGCATACATAAACATACACTTACATACACACACATACACAAACATACACACACATACACAAACATACATACACATACATAAACATACACAGACATACACACTCATCCATAAAAATACAACTGCATAGACACACATATATAAACATACACCTACATAAACACACACTCATAAATATATATCTACATACACACACATACATAAACATACATCTACATAAACACACATAAATAAACATGCACCTACATACACATACCCAGATAAACACACATCAACAAACATACATATACATAAACATACATTTACATACATAAACGTACAGAAACAGACACCTACATACACACACATACATAAACATACACCTACATACCCACCCATAAATAAACACACATCTACATACATACACATACATAAACAGACACCTACATACACACACATACATAAACATACATCTACATAAACACACATAAATAAACATGCACCTACATACATATACACAGATAAACACACATCAACAAACATACATATACATAAACATACATTTACATACATACACGTACAGAAACAGACACCTACATACACACACATACATAAACATACACTTACATACCCACCCATAAATAAACACACATCTACATACATACACATACATAAACAGACACCTACATACACACACATACATAAACATACAGCTACATACACACCCATAGATAAACACACATCTACATACATAGACATACATTAACAAACACCTATATACACAGACATATATCAACATACACTTACATACACACACGTACAGAAACATACACACACATACACAAAAATACAGACACATACATAAAAATACATCAACATACACACATACATAAACATACTCTTACATACAAAATCATACATAAACATACATCTACATACATACACATACATACACATAAACCTACATAAACACACATATATAATCATACAGTTACATACACACACACACAAACATACACAAACATACACAAAAATACTCACACATCAATAAACCTACATTTACACACATACATAAACATACACACATACATACACATACATAAACAAACGCCTACATACACGCACATACACAAACATACAATGGTATAGACACACATACATAAACATACACATACATAAACACATATACACAAACATGCACACACATACACAAACATATATGTACGTGCACACACACATAAAATCATACACCAACATACACACACACAAACATACACAAACATACACAAACACACACAATCATACAACTACATACACACACTTACATAAACATACAACTACATATATACACACACATAAACATACACCTGCATAGTCACAAATATATAAACATACACTTACATACACACACATACACATACATACACACACAATCACAAATATACAACTACATACACAATCACAAATATACAACTAAATACTCACACATACATAAACATACATCTACATACATGCACATACATAAACATACACCTGCATAGACACACATATGTAAACATAAATTTACATACACAAATATACACACACATACGCAAACATACAAATATGTGGAAAAACACATATAATCATACACCTACATAGACACACACAAAAATACACCTACATACACACACATACATAAACATACATCTAAATACATACACATACATACAGGTAATCCTACATACACACATATATAAACATACACCTACATACACCCACATACATAAACATACACGTACATACACACACATAGATAAACACACATCTACATACATACACATGCATAAACATATGCCTACATAGACACACATACATAAACATACACTTATATAGGCACACATAACCAAACAAACACAAACATACACATACATACATAAACATAAATCTGCATACATACACATACATAAACATACACCTACATACACGCACATATATAATCATACACCTACATGCAGACACTCACACAAATATACACGTACATAGACACACATACATAACATACAACTGCATACACACAAATGTATAAACATACACGTACATAAACACACTTACATAAACATACACCTACATACACACACATAGATAAACATACACTTACATAAACACACACACATAAACACACACCTAATTACACACACATATATAAAAATACAACTTCATACATAAACATACACCTACATATATAAACATACACCTACATACACACAGGTACATAAACTCACACATACATACACACACACAAATAAACATACACCTGCATACATATACATACATAAAAACACACCTACATACACAAATATATATAAACATACACCTACATAAACACACATATATAAACATACACCTACATACACAAATATACATAAAAATACACCTACATACACATACATAAACATACACCTACATACTCACAGATAAATAAACCTACAACTACATATACAAACATACATAAACATACACCTACATACATAAACATACCTGAACATACACCAACATACATAATCATACACAAACATACATGATTCCCTGACTGGGGCATGCAGGAAGACCTTATTTCATGGAAAATACACGGAATCCAAAGGCAGTTTGCTTCCCAGGCTGAGATGAGGTAGTTTTGCTCCTGCAGTTTCCTTAATGCTGGACTAAGACCTATTGGCAGCACACTTATCTCTGGGAGTTAGAGTACATACAGAAAGGACAGCTTTGTACTGCAATGTTTACTATGTTTTCCAGAACCCATTTAGGTGGTTGCATGACTCCTTGACTGGGGCATGCAGGAAGGCGTTATTTCACAGAAACTACACGGAGTCCAAAAGCACTTTGCTTCCCAGGCTGAGATGAGGCAGTTTTACTTTTGCAGGTTCCCTTAATGCTGGAGCAAAGACCTATTGGCAGCACACTTATCCCAGGGAGTTAGAGTACATACAGAAAGGACAGCTTTATACTACAATGTTTACAATGTTTTCCAGATCACATTTAGGTGGTTGCATGATTCCTTGAATGGGGCATGCAGTAAGGCCTTATTTCACTGAAAGAAAACGGAATCCAAAGGCAGTTTGCTTCCCAGGCTGAGATAAGGCAGTTTTGCTCATGCAGTGTCCCTTGACGCTGGAGCAAAGACCTGTAGGCAGCACACTTATCTCTGGGAGGTAGAGTACCTACAGAAAGGACAGCTTTGTACTGCAATGTTTACGATGTTTTCCAGATCACAATATGCGGTTGCATGATTCCTTGAATGGGGCATGCAGGAAGGCCTTATTTCACTGAAACTAAACGGAAACCAAAGGCAATTTGCTTCCCAGGCTGAGATGAGTCAGTTTTGCTCCTGCAGCTTCCCTTAATTCTGGAGCAAAGACCTATTTGCAGCACACTAATCTCTGGGAGTTAGAGTACATACAGAAAGGACAGCTTTGTACTGCAATGTTTACGATATTTTCCAGATCACATTTAGGTGCTTGCATGATTCCTTGAATGGGGCATACAGGAAGGCCTTATTTCACTGAAACTCAACGGAATCCAAAGGCAGTTTGCTTCCCAGGCTGAGATGAGTCAGTTTTGCTCCTGCAGTTTCCCTTAATGCTGGAGCAAAGACCTATTGGCAGCACACTTATCTCTGGGAGTTAGAGTACATAGGGAAAGGACAGCTTTGTACTGCAATGTTTACTATGTTTTCCAGATCACATTTAGGTGGTTGCATGATTCCTTGAATGGGGCATGCAGGAAGGACTTATTTCACTGAAACTAAACGGAATCCAAAGGCAGTTTGCTTCCCAGGCTGAGATGAGGCAGTTTTGCTCCTGCAGTTTCCCTTAATGCTGGAGCAAAGACCTATTGGCAGCACACTTATCTCTGGGAGTTAGAGTACATACAGAAAGGACAGCTTTGTACTGCAATGTTTACTATGTTTTCCAGATCACATTTAGGTGGTTGCATGATTCCTTGAATGGGGAATGCAGGAAGGCCTTATTTCACTGAACTAAACGGAATCCAAAGGCAGTTTGCTTCCCAGGCTGAGATGAGGCAGTTTTGCTCCTGCAGTTTCCCTTAATGCTGGAGCAAAGACCTATTGGCAGCACACTTATCTCTGGGAGTTAGAGTACATACAGAAAGGACAGCTTTGTACTGCAATGTTTACTATGTTTTCCAGATCCCATTTAGGTGGTTGCATGATTCCTTGAATGGGGCCTGCAGGAAGGCCTTATTTCACTGACACTAAACGGAATCCAAAGGCAGTTTGCTTCCCAGGCTGAGATGAGGCAGTTTTGCTCCTGCAGTTTCCCTTAATGCTGGAGCAAAGACCTATTGGCAGCACACTTATCTCTGGGAGTTAGAATACATACAGAAAGGACAGCTTTGTACTGCAGTGTTTACTATGTTTTCCAGATCACATTTAGGCGATTGCATGATTCCTTGAATGGGGCATGCAGGAAGGTCTTATTTCACTGAAACTAAACGGAAACCAAAGGCAGTTTGCTTCCCAGGCTGAGATGAGGCAGTTTTGGTCCTGCAGTTTCCCTTAATGCTGGAACAAAGACCTATTGGCAGCACACTTCTCTCTGGGAGGTAGAGTACATACAGAAAGGACAGCTTTGTACTGCATGTTTACTATGTTTTCCAGATCACATTTAGGCGGTTGCATGATTCCTTGAATGGGGCATGCAGGAAGGCCTTATTTCACTGAAACTAAACGGAATCCAAAGGCAGTTTGCTTCCCAGGCTGAGATGAGGCAGTTTTGCTCCTGCAGTTTCCCTTGATGCTGGAGCAAAGACCTATTGGCAGCACACTTATCTCTGGGAGTTAGAGTACATACAGAAAGGACAGCTTTGTACTGCAATGTTTACTATGTTTTCCAGATCCCATTTAGGTGGTTGCATGATTCCTTGAATGGGGCCTGCAGGAAGGCCTTATTTCACTGAAACTAAACGGAATCCAAAGGCAGTTTGCTTCCCAGGCTGAGATGAGGCAGTTTTGCTCCTGCAGTTTCCCTTGATGCTGGAGCAAAGACCTATTGGCAGCACACTTATCTCTGGGAGTTAGAGTACATACAGAAAGGACAGCTTTGTACTGCAATGTTTACTATGTTTTCCAGATCACATTTAGGCGGTTGCATGATTCCTTGAATGAGGCATGCAGTAAGGCCTTATTACACTGAAAGTAAACGGAATCCAAAGGCAGCTTGTTTCCCAGGCTGAGATGAGGCAGTTTTACACCTGCAGTTTCCCTTACCGCTGGAGCAAAGACCTGTTGGCAGCACACTTATCTCTGGGAGTTAGAGTACATACAGAAAGGACAGCTTTGTACTGCAGTGTTTACTATGTTTTCCAGATCACATTTAGGTGGTTGTATGATTCCTTGAATGGGGCATGCAGGATGGCCTTATTTCACTGAAATTAAACGGAATCCAAAGGCAGTTTGCTTCCCAGGCTGAGATGAGGCAGTTTTGCTCCTGCAGTTCCCCTTAAGGCTGGAGCAAAGACCTATTGGCAGCACACTTATCTCTGGGAGTTATAGTACATACAGAAAGGACAGCTTTGTACTGCAATGTTTACTATGTTTTCCAGATCACATTTAGGCGGTTGCATGATTCCTTGAATGGGGCATGCAGGAAGGCCTTATTTCACTGAAAGTAAACGGAATCCAAAGGCAGTTTGTTTCCCAGGCTGAGATGAGGCAGTTTTACTCCTGCAGTTTCCCTTACTGCTGGAGCAAAGACCTATTGGCAGCACACTTATCTCTGGGAGTTAGAGTACATACAGAAAGGACAGCTTTGTACTGCAGTGTTTACTATGTTTTCCAGATCACATTTAGGCGTTGCATGATTCCTTGAATGGGGCATGCAGGAAGGCCTTATTTCACTGAAACTAAACGGAATCCAAAGGCAGTTTGCTTCCCAGGCTGAGATGAGGCAGTTTTGCTCCTGCAGTTTCCCTTAATGCTGGAGCAAAGACCTATTGGCATCACACTTATCTCTTGGAGTTAGAGTACATACAGAAAGGACAGCTTTGAACTGCAATGTTTACTATGTTTTCCAGGTCACATATTGGTGGTTGTATGATTCCTTGAATGGGGCATGCAGGAAGGCCTTATTTCACTGAAACTAAACGGAATCCAAAGGCAGTTTGCTTCCCAGGCTGAGATGAGGCAGTTTTGCTCCTGCAGTTTCCCTTAATGCTGGAGCAAAGACCTATTGGCAGCACACTTATGTCTGGGAGTTAGAGTACATACAGAAAGGACAGCTTTGTACTGCAATGTTTACTATGTTTTCCAGATCACATTTAGGCGATTGCATTATTCCTTGAATAGGGCATGCAGGAAGGTCTTATTTCACTGAAACTAAACGGAAACCAAAGGCAGTTTGCTTCCCAGGCTGAGATGAGGCAGTTTTGGTAATGCAGTTTCCCTTAATGCTGGAACAAAGACCTATTGGCAGCACACTTATCTCTGGGAGGTAGAGTACATACAGAAAGGATAGCTTTGTACTGCAATGTTTACTATGTTTTCCAGATCACATTTAGGCGGTTGCATGATTCCTTGAATGGGGCATGCAGGAAGGCCTTATTTCACTGTAACTAAACGGAATCCAAAGGCAGTTTGCTTCCCAGGCTTAAATGAGGCAGTTTTGCTCCTGCCGTTTCCCTTAATGCTGGAGCAATGTCCTATTGCAGCACACTTATCTCTGTGAGTTAGAGTACATACAGAAAGGACAGCTTTGTACTGCACTGTTTAGTATGTTTTCCAGATCACATTTAGGCGGTTGCTTGATTCCTTGAATGGGGCATGCAGGAATGCCTTATTTCAGTGAAAGTAAACGGAATCCAAAGGCAGCTTGTTTACAAGGCTGAGATGAAGCACTTTTACTCCTGCAGTTTCCCTTACTGCAGGAGCAAAGACCTATTGTATGCACACTTATCTCTGGGGGTTAGAGTACATACAGAAAGGCAGATTTGTACTGCAATGTTTACTATGTTTTCCAGATCACATTTAGGTGGTTGTATGATTCCTTGAATGGGGCACGCAGGAAGGCCTTATTTCACTGAAACTAAACGGAATCCAAAGGCAGTTTGCTTCCCAGGCTGAGATGAGTCAGTTTTGCTTCTGCAGTTTCCCTTAATGCTGGAGCAAAGACCTATTGGCAGCACACATATCTCTGGGAGTTAGAGTACATACAGAAAGGACAGCTTTGTACTGAAATGTTTAGTATGTTTTCCAGATCACATTTAGGCGGTTGCATGATTCCTAGAATGGGGCATGCAGGAAGGCCTTATTTCACTGAAAGTAAACGGAATCCAAAGGCAGTTTGCTTCCCAGCCTGAGATGAGGCAGTTTTGCTCCTGCAGGTTCCCTTAATGCTGGAGCAAAGACCTACTGGCAGCACACTTATCTCTGGGAGTTAGAATACATAAAGAAAGGACAGCTTCGTACTGCAGTGTTTACTATGTTTTCCAGATCACATTTAGGCGATTGCATGATTCCTTGAATGGGGCATGCAGGAAAGCCTTATTTCACTGAAACTAAACGGAAACCAAAGGCATTTTGCTTCCCAGCCTGAGATGAGGCAGTTTTGCTCCTGCAGTTTCCCTTAATGCTGGAGCAAAGACCTATTGGCAGCACACTTATCTCTGGGAGTTAGAGTACATACAGAAAGGACAGCTTTGTACTGCAATGTTTACTATGTTTTCCAGATCACATTTAGGTGGTTGCATGATTCCTTAATGGGGCATGCAGGATGGCCTTATTTCACTGAAACTAAACGGAATCCAAAGGCAGTTTGCTTCCCAGGCTGAGATGAGGCAGTTTTGCTCCTGCAGTTTCCCTTAATGCTGGAGCAAAGACCTATTGGCAGCACACTTATCTCTGGGAGTTAGAGTACATACAGAAAGGACAGCTTTGTACTGCAATGTTTACTATGTTTTCCAGATCACATTTTAGGTGGTTGTATGATTCCTTGAATGGGGCATGCAGGATGGCCTTATTCCACTGAAATTAAACGGAATCCAAAGGCAGTTTGCTTCCCAGGCTGATATGAGGCAGTTTTGCTCCTGCAGTTCCCCTTAAGGCTGGAGCAAAGACCTATTGGCAGCACACTTATCTCTGGGAGTTAGAGTACATACAGAAAGGACAGCTTTGTACTGCAATGTTTACTATGTTTTCCAGATCACTTTTAGGTGGTTGCATGATTCCTTGAAGGGGGCATGCAGGAAGGCCTTACTTCACTGTAACTAAACGGAATCCAAAGGCAGTTTGCTTCCCAGGCTGAAATGAGACAGTTTTGCTCCTGCAGTTTCCCTTAATGCTGGAGCAAAGACCTATTGGCTGCACACTTATCTTTGGGAGTTAGAGTACATACAGAAAGGGCAGATTTGTACTGCAATGTTTACTATGTTTTCCAGATCACATTTAGGTGGTTGTATGATTCCTTGAATGGGGCATGCAGGAAGGCCTTATTTCACTTAAACTAAAAGGAATCCAAAGGCAGTTTGCTTCCCAGGCTGAGATGAGTCAGTTTTGCTCCTGCAGTTTCCCTTAATGCTGGAGAAAAGACCTATTGGCAGCACACTTATCTCTGGGAGTTAGAGAACATACCGAAAGGATAGCTTTGTACTGAAATGTTTACTATGTTTTCCAGATCACATTTAGGCGGTTGCATGATTCCTAGAATGGGGCATGCAGGAAGAACTTATTTCAATGAAACTAAACGGAATCCAAAGGCAGTTTGCTTTCCAGGCTGAGATGAGGCAGTTTTGCTCCTGCAGTTTCCCTTAATGCTGGAGCAAAGACCTATTGGCAGCACACTTATCTCTGGGAGTTAGAGTACATACAGAAAGGACAGCTTTGTACTGCAGTGTTTACTATGTTTTCCAGATCACATTTAGGCGATTGCATGATTCCTTGAATGGGGCATGCAGGAAGGTATTATTTCACTGAAACTAAACGGAATCCAAAGGCAGTTTGCTTCCCAGGCTGAGATGAGGCAGTTTTGCTCCTGCAGTTTCCCTTAATGCTGGAGCAAAGACCTATTGGCATCACACTTATCTCTGGGAGTTAGAGTACATACAGAAAGGACAGCTTTGTACTGCAATGTTTACTATGTTTTCCAGGTCACATTTAGGTGGTTGCATGATTCCTTGAATGGGGCATGCAGGAAGGCCTTATTTCACTGAAACTAAACGGAATCCAAAGGCAGTTTGCTTCCCAGGCTGAGATGAGGCAGTTTTGCTCCTGCAGTTTCCCTTAATGCTGGAGCAAAGACCTATTGGCAGCACACTTATCTCTGGGAGTTAGAGTACATACAGAAAGGACAGCTTTGTACTGCAATGTTTACTATGTTTTCCAGATCACATTTAGGCGGTTGCATGATTCCTTGAATGGGGCATGCAGGAAGGCCTTATTTCACTGAAATTAAACGGAATCAAAGGCAGTTTGCTTCCCAGGCTGAGTTGAGGCAGTTTTGCTCCTGCAGTTTCCCTTAAGGCTGGAGCAAAGACCTATTGGCAGCACACTTATCTCTGGGAGTTAGAGTACATACAGAAAGGACAGCTTTGTACTGCAATGTTTACTATGTTTTCCAGATCACATTTAGGCGATTGCATGATTCCTTGAATGGGTCATGCAGGAAGGCCTTATTTCACTGTAACTAAACGGAATCCAAAGGCAGTTTGCTTCCCAGGCTTAAATGAGGCAGTTTTGCTCCTGCAGTTTCCCTTAATGCTGGTGCAAAGTCCTATTGGCAGCACACTTATCTCTGGGAGTTAGAGTACATACAGAAAGGACAGCTTTGTACTGCAATGTTTACTATGTTTTCCAGATCACATTTAGGCGGTTGCATGATTCCTTGAATGGGGCATGCAGGAAGGCCTTATTTCAGTGAAAGTAAATGGAATCCAAAGGCAGCTTGTTTCCCAGGTTGAGATGAGGCAGTTTTACTCCTGCAGTTTCCCTTACTGCTGGAGCAAAGACGTATTGGCAGCACACTTATCTCTGGGAGTTAGAGTACATACAGATAGGACACCTTTGTAATGCACTGTTTACTATGTTTTCCAGGTCACATTTAGGCGATTGCATGATTCCTTGAATGCGGCATGCAGGAATGCCTTATTTCACTGAAAGTAAAAGGAAACCAAAGGCAGTTTGCTTCCCAGGCTGAGATGAGGCAATTTTGCTCCTGCAGTTTCCCTTAATGCTGGAGCAAAGACCTATTGGCAGCACACTTATCTCTGGGAGTTAAAGTACATACAGAAAGGACAGCTTTGTACTGCAGTGTTTACTATGTTTTCCAGATCACATTTAGGCGATTGCATGATTCCTTGAATGGGGCATGCAGGAAGGCCTTATTTCACTGAAACTAAACGGAAACCAAAGGCATTTTGCTTCCCAGTCTGAGATAAGACAGTTTTGCTCCTGCAGTTTCCCTTAATGCTGGAGCAAAGACCTATTGGCAGCACACTTATCTCTGGGAGTTAGAGTACATACAGAAAGGACAGCTTTATACTGCAATGTTTACTATGTTTTCCAGATCACATTTAGGCGGTTGCATGATTCCTTGAATGGGGCATGCAGGAAGGCCTTATTTCACTGAAAGTAAACGGAATCCAAAGGCAGCTTGTTTCCCAGGCTGAGATGAGGCAGTTTTACTCCTGCAGTTTCCCTTACTGCTGGAGCAAAGACCTATTGGCAGCACACTTATCTCTTGGAGTTAAAGTACATACAGAAAGGACAGCTTTGTACTGCAGTGTTTACTATGTTTTCCAGATCACATTTAGGCGATTGCATGATTCCTTGAATGGGGCATGCAGTAAGGCCTTATTTCACTGAAACTAAACGGAATACAAAGGCAGTTTGCTTCCCAGGCTGAGATGAGGCAGTTTTGCTCCTGCAGTTTCCCTTGATGCTGGAGCAAAGACCTATTGGCAGCACACACTTATCTCTGGGAGTTAGAGTACATACAGAAAGGACAGCTTTGTACTGCAATGTTTACTATGTTTTCCAGATCCCATTTAGGTGGTTGCATGATTCCTTGAATGGGGCCTGCAGGAAGGCCTTATTTCACTGAAACTAAACGGAATCCAAAGGCAGTTTGCTTTCCAGGTTGAGATGAGGCAGTTTTGCTCCTGCAGTTTCCCTTGATGCTGGAGCAAAGACCTATTGGCAGCACACTTATCTCTGGGAGTTAGAGTACATACAGAAAGGATAGCTTTGTACTGCAATGTTTACTATGTTTTCCAGATCCCATTTAGGTGGTTTTATGAT
>JAVSCE010018561.1:0-127682 GCA_032199065.1 Smutsia gigantea | reverse complement strand
AGAGTTTTATGGTTTCATGACTTACATTCAGTTCTTTGATCCACCTTGAGTTTACCTTTGTGTATGGGGCTTGACAGTAGTCCAGTTTCATTCTCTTACATGTAGCTGTCCAGTTTTTCCAACACCAGCTGCTGAAGAGGCTGTCATCTCCCCATTGTATATCCAAGGCTCCTTTATCAAATATTAATCGACTGTATATGTTTGGATTTTCTATTCTGTTCCACTGGTCTGTGGGTCTGTTTTTGTGCCAATACCAAATTGTCTTGATTACTGTGGCTTTCTAGTAGAGCTTGAAGTCAGGGAGCATAATTCCCCCTGTTTTATTCCTCCTTCTCAGGATTGCTTTGGCTATTCGGGTCTTTTGTGGTTCCATATGAATTTTAGAATTATTTGTTCCAGTTCATTGAAGAAAGCTGTTGGTAGTTTGATAGGGATTGCATTGAATCTGTAGATTGCTTTAGTAGTATAGCCATTTTGACAATATTTATTCTTCCTAGCCAAGAGCATGGGATGCATTTCCATTTGTTAGTGTCCTCTTTAATTTCTCTTAGGAGTGTCTTGTAGTTTTCAGAGTACAGGTCTTCACTTCCTTCGTTAGGTTTATTCCTAGGTATTTTATTCTTTTTGATGCAATTGTGAATGGAATTGTTTTTCTGATTTCTGTTTCTGTTAGTTCATCATTAGTGTATAGGAAAGCAACAGATTTCTGTGTGTTAATTTTGTGTCCTGCAACTTTGCTGAATTCAGATATTAGTTCTTGTAGTTTTTGAATGGAATCTTTAGGGTTTTTTATGTACAGTATCATGTCATCTGCAAATAGTGACAATTTGACTTCTTCTTTACTAATCTGGATGCCTTGTATGTCTTTGTTTTGTCTGATTGCTGTGGCTAGGACCTCCAGTACCATGTTGAATAACAGTGGAGAGAGTGGGCATCCCTGTCTTGTTCCTGATCTTAGATGAAAAGCTTTCAGCTTCTCGCCGTTAAGTATGATGTTAGCTGTGGGTTTGTCATATATAGCCTTTATGATGCTGAGGTACTTGCCCTCTATACCCATTTTGTTGAGAGTTTTAATCAGGAATGGATGCTGAATTTTGTCAAATGCTTTTTCAGCATCTATGGAGATGATCATGTGGTTTTTGTTCTTTCTTTTGTTGATGTGGTGGATGATGTTGATGGATTTTCGAATGTTGTACCATCCTTGCATCCCTGGGATGAATCCCACTTGATCATGGTGTATGATCCTCTTGATGTATTTTTGAATTCGGTTTGCTAATATTTTGTTGAGTATTTTTTTTTTTTTTTTCATCAGGGATATTGGTCTGTAATTTTTTTTTTTGGTGAGGTCTTTTCCAGGTTTTGGTATTAGAGTGATGCTGGCTTCATAGAATGAGTTTGGAAGTATTCCCTCCTCTTCTATTTTTTGGAAAACTTTAAGGAGAATCGGTGTTATTTCTTCTCTATGTCTGGTAGAATTCAGAGGTGAATCCATCAGGCCCGGGGGTTTTGTTCTTGGGTAGTTTTTTGATTACCAATTTGATTTCGTCACTGGTGATTGGTCTGTTTAGTTTTTCTGTTTCTTGCTTGGTCAGTGTTGGAAGGTTGTATTTTTCTAAGAAGTTGTCCATTTCTTCTATGTTTTCCAGCTTGTTAGCATATAGATTCTCATAATATTCTCTTATGATTCTTTGTATTTCTGTGGGGTCCGTCGTGATTTTTCCTTTCTCATTTCTGATTGTGCTTATGTGTGTAGATTCTCTTTTTCTCTTAATGAGTCTGGCTAGGGGTTTATCTATTTTGTTTATTTTTTCAAAGAACCAGCTCTTGGTTTTATTGATTTTTCTATTGTTTTATTCTTCTCAATTTTATTTATTTCTTCTCTAATCTTTATTATGTCACTCCTTCTGGTGACTTTGGGCCTCATTTGTTCTTCTTTTTACAATTTCAGTAATTGTGTCTTTAGACTATTCATTTGGGAATGTTCCTCCTTCTTTAAATAGGCCTGGATTGCAATATTCTTTCCTCTTAGAACTGCCTTTGCTGTGTCCCACAGAAGTTGTGGCTTTGTGTTGTTGTTTTCATTAGTCTCCATATATTCTTTGATTTCTGTTTTGATTTGGTCATTAACCCATTGATTAATTAAGAGAGTGTTGTTAAGTCTCCATGTATTTGTGAGCCTTTTTGATTTCTTTCTAAAATTTATTTGTAGTTTTATACATTGGTGATCTGAGAAGTTGGTTGGTAGGATTTCAATATTTTTGAAATTACTGAGGTTCTTTTTGTGGCCTAGTATGTGGTGTATTCTGGAAAATGTTCCATGTGCACTTGAGAAGAATGTGTATCCTGTTGCTTTTGGGTGTAGAGTTCTGTAGATGTCTGTTAGGTCAATCTGTTCTAGTGTGTTGTTCAGTGCCTCTGTGTCTTTACTTATTTTCTGTCTGGTTGATCTGTCCTCTGGAGTGAGTGATGTGTTGAAGTCTCCTAAGATGAATGCATTGCTGTCTATTTCCTCCTTTAATTCTGTTAGTATTTGTCTCACGTATGCTGGCGCTCCTTTGTTTGGTGCATATATATTTATAATAGTTATATCTTCTTGTAGGACTGACCCCTTTATCATTATGTAATGTCCTTCTTTATCTTTTGCTACTTTCTTCGTTTTGAAGTCTATTTTGTCTGATACAAGTACTGCAACACCTGCTTTTTTCTCTTTGTTGTTTGCATGAAATATCTTTTTCCATCCCTTCACTTTTAGTCTGTGTATATCTTTGGATTTGAGGTGAGTTTCTTGTAGGCAGCATATAGATGGGTCTTGCTTTTTTATCCATTCTTTTACTCTGTGTCTTTTGATTGGTGCATTCAGTGCATTTACATTTAGGGTGATTATTGATAGGTATGTACTTATTGCCATTGCTGGCTTTAGATTCGTGGTTACCAAGGGTTCAAGGGTTGCTTCTTTACTATCTAACAATCTAAGTTAACTTTCTTGTTAAGTTATTGTAAACACAGTCTGATGTTTCTTTCTTTCTCTCCCTTCCCTTCTTATTCCTCCTCCTCCATTCTTTCTATAATAGGTGTTTTATTCTTTGCCTTTAGTTGGTATTTGGATGGTCTGCCCTCTTTGCTATGATTTTTTTTTTCCTCTGGTGACATCTTTTTAGCCTTAGGTGTGCTTACCTCTAGAGCAGTCCATTTAAGTTATCCTGTAGTGGGGGTTTATGAGACGCAAATTCTCTTAACTTTCGTTTATCTGGAAATTGTTTAATCCCTCCATCATATTTAAATGATAATCGTGCTGGATACAATATTCTTGGTTCGAAGCACTTCTGTTTCATTACGTTAAATATGTCATGCCATTCTCTTCTTGCCTGTAAGGTTTCTGTTGAGAAGTCTGATGATAGTCTGATGGGTTTTCCTTTGTAGGTGATCTTTTTTCTCTCTCTAGCTGCCTTTAATACCCTGTTTTTATCTTTGATCTTTGCCATCTTAATAATTATGTGTCTTGGTGTTGTCTTCCTTGGGTCCCTTGTGTTGGGAGATCTATGAGCTTCGGTGGACTACGAGACTACTTCCTTCCCCAGCGAGGGAACGTTTTTAGCAATTATTTCTTCAAAGACACTTTCTATCCCTTTTTCTCTCTCTTCTTCCTCAGGTACTCCTATAATGCGAATATTGTTCCGTTTGGATTGGTCACACAGTTCTCTTAATATTCTTTCATTCCTAGAAATCCTTTTATCTCTCTCTGCCTCAGCTGCTCTGTACTCCTGTTCTCTGTTTTCTATTCCATTAACAGTCTCTCGCATCTCATCCATTCTGCTGTTAAGCCCGCCGATCGCTTGTCTGATTTCTGTATTGTCTTTCCTCAGTTCCCTCACTTCCTCCCTCAGCTCTTGCACATTTCTCTGTAGGTCCATCAGCATGGTTATGACTTTTATTCTAAATTCTTTTCAGGGAGGCTGTGCATTTCCATCCCTTCAGACTCCCTCTCTGGGGTTGTCTGGTTGATTTTGGTCTGAACCATATTCCTCTGTCTTTTCATGGCTGTATAATTTGGTCACTGATAGTTGCCACGTATGTCAGCTGGGCTCTTTAAGGCTTTAAAAAGAGAAGAAAAAAACAAGAGAGAAAGAGAAAAAAAAGGAAAAGTAAGAAAGAAAGAAAAAAAGAAAAAAAGAAAGAAAAGAAAAAACAAAAACAAAACAAAGCAAAACACCCACCGGACATAGATTCTGTGGGAATGCTGTAGGTGGCGCTATTGCCCCACTATTCCACAGCTGTGACTGCGCCGCTCTGCAGGGCCCTTTATCGCTCTGGCAGGGGTGGGAACGAATAGTAGGCTGTTGATCTCAGTGAGAAGTGTAAGTATGGCTACGCTTCCTCAGTCGCCAGCTAAGGCGTCTGAAACTCCCCAGGACACCCAGCCTGCTGGGCTGAGTGTGCTGGGGCGATCCGGCTCCTCCGCTGGGCTCCTGTCTCTTTAAGACCGCTGAAGAAAGCGCGCACTTTTTTTTTTTTCCTTCCAGGGAGCCAGCTTCAAGCACCCTGGCGCTTTCCCTGCTCAGATCCTGCCCCTCTGTCTCTCCAATCTCCGCTGCACTGTGCGATGTGGGTCAGCGTTCCCCGCGCAGATCACCGGGGCTGGCTACTTTGCGGGGTGCACTTCCACTCCCTCCCGGCTCTGAATCCTCTCCTCCTGCAGGTGCGCTGGGGTGGGGGAGTGCTCGGGTCCCGCCGGGTCGCGGCTCCGTATCTTACCCGCCTCTTGGGGTGCCGAGTCCTCTCGGGTGTAGCTGCACGCTGTGCGCTTTCCTGTGTATTCTCGTCTCTCTTTTAGGAATAGATGTATTTTCTGTGTTTTCGTAGATAAATATAGTGTTGGGAGGAGATTTCTGCCGCCCTGCTCAGACCGCCATCTTCCTGGAAGTCCAGTCTAAAGTGTTTATTTTAAATAGCTCCATAACATCACATTGTACTATAATTTGCTTAAATTAGTCTCTCTTTGAGCATTTAAGTTGTTCCCAGCTTTCTGCTTTTATAAATAATAGTGCTATTATAAATAAGAATGTATTTATAAATAACAATGCTACTATAGATAGGAATATCTGCCCCAAATAAATAATAACTTTTTGACAGTATTACAGGTAATTTATTAAGCCAGCTTCTTAGACTTATGGTGACAAAGGCTATTAGTACATATTGCCAGACTTTTCCCAGAAAGGTTGTGTGAATTTTAAGTCTTACCTGCAGTATATGAGAATGTCTGTTTTACTCAACTCTTACCAACCAGGGCTATTTACCTTAAAATTAATTTTTTCTTATTGATAGGCAATACATGTTGCCTATCTCATGCTAAAACAGAGTTTGGCAAACATTTTAATGTACTTTAAAAATTATTAGTGATATTGATTATAATGTTTGTTAACTGAATTTTCTGGTACAAATACTGAGCCTTTTTCTGTGAGCTGATAGTGTTTTTAGTTTTTGAGGTTTCATTTTTATAAACATGGAATTAGCATTTTATTTAGTATCATGTAATGGTGTATTTCCTTACTGATAATTTCCTTTAACTTTGGATTAAATAAATAATTTGGATTGAATTAATAATACATAATTTGTTTTAATTAAATAATTTCCTTTTTTTATAGATCTCTTTCGAGCTGACTTAAATTGTTTTGGAACCTGTAGGAATTTTTATGCCTTCCAGCTTCTACAAGTTTCCTCATGCTAAAACTCTGAGTTTGGCAAAGAATTCCTTAGCCATGTTTAATTACCTTTCCTTTTGTCACTTTCCCTTTAGCCTTTACATTCTCATACTGAAGAGTCCAGGCTTTTCAGTTGGTTTTCCTGAAGAATATCTTTTTCTCTAATACCTCTAGTTCTATTTGCAGAGATAGAAATACATGAAATATTTCCTATGATTTATAGAACTAGATCTCAGAATTAAGGTGGATATATGTTGAACATATCCAGGTGCATTTTATGCTTGTGAGCATATGAGATAAATTTAGATATTAGTGATAATTGGTTTATTCTCCACCTTTATGCCAAATAGTGGTGTTTTATCCCTGAACTGTGCCTAAGTGGTTGCCAGTCTCTTTGGCATGATAGTGCTATTGACTATTTTCATGGCTTCTATTTCAGTGTGTGCAAGGGAAATGAGGACAGGCTGAGAATCAGACTAGGATTTAAATCCCAACATCACAATTTACTTGCTTAGTAACCTTGGACAAGTCACCTAGCTCCACCAGGTTGTGGTCTTCTTATCTTTGAAGTGGGGGTGATAGTATTTACCTCTTAGAGTGCATGTGAAGATTAAATGGGATCTTATGATCCACCTTACTAGCTTGGGGTATAAATTTGGTCATGTCTTTAAAAAATTTCTAAATTAATCACTTGAATCCCTATGTTTCAGTAAGTTTAGGATCCTCTATTTAAAATATCCTTTGCAAATTGAACAAGAACTCAAGGGGCTTACTATTCCAAAGGAGTCTCCTACCCATCCCTAGGACAGAGAGAAACTCAGAAGAGCCTGACCCATCCACTGGTAGGCCCTGGTTTCAGCAGCTGCTGTTTTTTGCGGGGACCTTTTGAATGAATAGGTTCCACCCTGGCCAGTGGGCCCTTAATCACTGCTGCCATGCCTCTTCTAGTCCAGGTCCTTGCACACAATATGATGGTGCCCAAGCTTGGCCTCTCAAGGTAGCTTCTGTTCAGGTTACATCCACATATTCAGTCACTGTGCTCTGTGTCACCCTCTGACATCAGTGCCATGGTGACTGGATCCAGAGGAACTTGTCAACAAGTCCAGACACTCCTTCCTTTCATGGTGGGTAATTGGACATTAGTGTCTTTTCCTACCATTGGACCTCATTTGGAATCATCCCAATTCATTTGAAAATTCTGATTGAATTTCAAATAGGAAGTGTATTTAAAAAATACATCAAAAAGATCATCCATCATGACCAAGTAGGATTTATTCCAGAGATGTAGGATGGAACAATATTTGTAAATCAACCGATGTGATATACCACATTATCCAAAGTAAGGATAAAAATCGTGATCATTTCAACCTACTCTAAAAAAGCATTTGTCAAAATTCAATATCCATTCATTATTTTAAAAACTCTCAACAAAATGGGTATAGAGGGAACATACCTCAACATAACAAAGGCCACATCTGACAAACCCATAGCTAACATCATACTCAATGGTGAAAAGCTAAAAGATTTTCCTCTAAGATCAGGAATCTGACAAGGATGCCTACTCTTATCACTTTCATTCAACATACTACCGGAGGTCCTAGCCACAGCAATCAGACAAGAAAAAGAAATAAAAGGCATCCAGATTGGTAAGGAAGAACTTAAACTTTCACTATTTGCAGATGATATGATACTATATATAGAAAACCCTAGACTCCACCAAAAAACTATTAGCATAAATGGGTTCAGCAAAGTTACAGGATATAAAATCAATATACAAGAATCTGTTGCATTCCTATGTACTAATAATGAACCAGCAGAAAGAGAAATTAAGAAAACAGTTCCATTTACAGTTACATTAAAAGAATAAAATACCTAGGAATAAACCTAGCCAAGGAGGAGAAAGACCTGTACTCTGAAAACTAAGACATTGATGAAAGAAACTGAAAAAGACAAATAAATGGAAAACTATCTCATGGTCATGGATAGGAAGAATTAATATTGTCAAAATGGCCACCCTGCCAAAAGCAATTTACATATTCAGTGCAATCCTATCAAAATACCAATGGCATTTTCAATGAACTAGAGCAAATAATCCTAAAATTAATATGGAACCACAAAAGACCCTGAATAGTCAAAGCAATCTTGAGAAAGAAGAACAAAGCTGGAGGTATCAAACTCTCTGACTTCAAGCTATATTTCAAAGCTACAGTGATTAAAACAGTATGGTACTGGCACAAGAACAACCCATTGATTAATGGCACATAATAGAGAGCCCAGAAATAAGCCCACACATTTATGGTCAATTAATATATGACAAAGGAGATAAGAATATACAACGGGGAAAAGATTTTCTTCAATAAATGGTGTTGGGAAAACTGAACAGCTACATGCAAGAGAATGAAATTGGATTACTGTCTAACTCCATACACAAAAGTAAACTTGAAATAGATCAAAGACCTAAATATAAGACATGAAGTCATAAAACTCTTAGAAGAAAACATAGGCACATATCTCTTGAATATAAGCACGAGCAATTTTTTTCTGGACACATCTCAGGCGAGGGACACAAAAGCAAAAATAAGCAAGTGGGACATCAAACTAAAAAGCTGCTGTACATCAAAGGAAACCATCAGCTAAACAAAAAGACAACCTACAGTATGGGAGAATATATTCATAAAAATGATATATCTGATAAGGGGCTAACATTCAAAATATATAGGAACTCACATGACTAAACACCAAAAGAAACAAATAACCCTATTAAAAAATGGACAGAAGACCTGAATAGACATTTTTCCAAAGAAGACACACAGTAAGTTTGTGTATTAGTGATACTTCAATAATAATAATAATAAAGACATACAGATGGCCAACAGGCACATGAAAAGATGCTCCATATGACTAATCATCAGGGAAATGCGTATCAAAACCACAATGAGCTGTCACATCAGTCAGAATAGCAACTATCTAAAAAAGATAAGAAATAACAAATGTTGCTGAGGATGAGGAGAAAAGGGGCCCCCCATGCACTGTTGGTGGGAATATAAATTGGTGCAGCCATTATGGAAAGCAGTGTGGAGGTTCCTCAAAGAATTAAAAATAGAAATATGATATGACCTAGTAATTCCACTTCTGGGAATTGCCTTAAGAAAATAAAATCATTAATTCAAAAATATATATGTATCGCTATGTTTATCACAGCATTATTTATAGTAGCCAAGATATGGAAACAACCAAAGTATTTATGAATAGATAAAGAAGATGTGGTACATATATACAATAAAATATTATTCAGTCATAAAAAAAGAAAGAAATCTTGCCATTTGTGACAACCTGGATGGACTTAGAGGATATTATGCTAAGTGAAATAAGCCAGGCAGAGAAAGAGAAATACCACATAATTTTAGTTGTGAGTGGAACCTAAAAAAAAGCAAAACAAAATGCATAAAACAGCAATAGACACATAGACACTGAGAAGTGACTGGTTGTTACCATGGAGGAAGGGTTGGGGTGGGTGGGTGAAATAGGTGAAGGGGATAAAGTGGCATAAAATGTCAATCATAATGTAAATTAGTCAAGGAATGAAAGTACAGCATAGACAATATAGTCAATAATTCTGTAACATATTTCTGTGTTGGTAGTAACTACACTAGTTGGGGTGAACATCTAATAATGTAGATAAGTGTTGGATCACTGTGTTGTACACTTGAAACCCATATAATACTGTATATCAACTATACTTCAATAAAAAAATAGCAATAATGACAAAAGGAAGTGTTCCAGGTCACCTTCCTCTTCAAGAGGCTCCTCAAGTCCACTAAACAAATTTAGCCCACTCCTCCCATCTATCAGAGCTGAATACCAAGCAAATCACAAAAATTCCTATCACATTGTCCTCTATCAGGAATGGCTCACCAAACTTAAATTTGTATAACTAAGAAGAGCCATTCAAATGAGTCTTCTAAACATAAAGAAGGTCTACAAGGCACATTTTGATGTTATCCAGACAGAAATAATCTGAGACCTTCTCTTAATAATTAAGTAAAACAAAAGAAAAGCTTCAGCAGACACAGCCACATATGTGCGAAGTACCTAGCATACCCGTCACCTAGCAGGTGCTCAGAAAATGTTAGTTCTCTCCCTTCTCCGTTCCTCCTCAGCTTGATCACACACCTCTACATCATTCAGCTGGGAACATGTAATTTTCCAGAGACCTAACATTCCCAAGTGTTCATTTCTCTGCTACTCTGTAAATACAGGACAGATGATTCTGAATTGTCTTCTGCCAGGCTCACCAGGCTTGTAAATACTGACTTGTTCTCAGGCATGAAACAAGAGTTGGTGGCAGTAGGTTCTCCTGCTTACCTCTGTTGACCTCCAGCAAGGTTCTATATTCAGAGTTGCTTTTTGGGTATGTTTGCCTAAAGCAGTTCATACTTTCTTCAAATGGTTAATTTTATTTTATATTTGTGCTCAATTTGTGTTTTTATATAATAAACATGCCCAGAGCATTTTATCATGGAAAATTATTTGGTAATCCAAAAACAAGCAATGCATAGCTAGTATTCCTCTTAACAGAGAGAGAGGCGTTTATAAAGTGTGCGTTGTTACCGTTTGCCCCACAACATTCTGCATTCTTTGAGAAAGGGTGGGGTATCTCCATTTCAGAGGTTTAGTTTCATGGAACCATATTTTCCTTTTCTGGTTTTGTCAACGAAACATGTATCTGTGTGGTTAAGACACACAGGGGCCTTTGGGCCTTGTGGTCAGAGGCTGACCTCAGACTCTTGTCTCCAGACTTCCAGACAAACTCGTTATTACATTCCCTTGCAGAACTGCCAGACCTCACCACCAGGCCTTGTGGGTGTGGCATCTCAAAGCTGACTCTATTCTCCAAAAGAAAGTGACAGCTCTTTTGAATTATTTGGGGTACAGAAGAGTTTTCACATGATTCATGAGACAAATCAGGTGTTTATTACCATGTTATTGTGACAGGTATTTAATTATTGGCTTTACACACAAATTCTAACAGAAATAGAAAGAAGAAAAACAGACCAATTTCGAAGCTCTCTTGAAATTATCCTTAGTCCCTCCCACCATCTCTTGCACTGGCCTCCTTTTGCTTTAACATTTTCTCCAGAAATGCTTTGCTAATGCTCAGGTGTGGCTTTGGCTTAGCTGCCTTTGTTGGAAAGGGAAAACTTCCATTCTATAAAACATTGCATCCTGATTTTTTGAAATTCCCTATTAACTTGGAGAAATTATGTTTTGGCATCCAACCTACTTCTGGGAACACAGCATGATGCTGACGACATTGCCCAGTCACTCCACTTGACAAAATGTTTGTTTGTGTCATTTCACTTAAATATTCAGTGACGTGGAAGAACAGAAGTGGAAAACCTTACTTACCAGAGTTTATTATAGGTTTCATGTGGATGGTAATTACTTTTGAAACGCTACTCTGGATAAACTGATCACATTAGGATGAATCCTGGCTGGCCAGTAGCTATTGGAATGATTCTCCATGCATGACTATGTTGCATTATTACAAAATGTGGCAGGATAGACCTGCCCAGCCATTGCAGCAGATGTTCATTTGTAATCCTGCCTCAAGGAGATGAGGAGATGAGAGTGAATTGTTCCAGCAGCTCAGCCTGCCCTGCCAACAGTTCAGAGGAGCTGCCAGAGGAGCTGGAGGTGCCTGGGAACCTGGAACTTGTTTTCACCGTGGTGTCAGCTGCGATGACGGCCCTGCTCATGTTCTCCTTGGGATGCTCTGTGGAGGCCCAGAGGCTGTGGGCACACATCAGGAGACCTTGGGGCATTGCTGTGGGGCTGCTTTGCCAGTTTGGGCTCATGCCTCTTACAGCCTGTCTCCTGGCTGTCAGCTTCTCCTTGAAGCCAAGGCAAGCTGTTGCTGTTCTCATCATGGGGTGCTGCCCGGGGGGCACCATCTCCAACATTTTCACCTTCTGGCTCGATGGAGATATGGATCTCAGGTAAGTTACACTAGGGAAGATCAGCAGTCTTCCCTCAGAGAACTTTGTCTTGGGGGATAACTGACACTTTTGTGTTGAAAACTCTATCAATCTTTAGGTAGAGATTTTCGTGGGAAACATTTTACAGAGACTTGTTCAATCCTGGAAGGGCTTTCCTTTCTGAGCTTAAAATTTACTTTGCTGTGATCATCCTCTGTTGTACTTGCAGCTACTTCTCTGAGTAGTGGGGTTTGCTTGCTTCCTATGTTTAGTGGAGGCAGGTCTCCTCCCTTCCTAAGCATGAACTTGTTCTCGCGCACAGTGGCAGCTTGAACCACAGCCTCCTAGCATGCAGGCTGGGAATCCCAGGAAGCTCGTGGCAATGGTTTGATAGCTGGCATGTGGTGGCACCGGCGTAATGTGAATGATGAGGCCTGTGTAGTGGTCAGCAAGTGTTGTCTGAGTACCTGCCTTATGAAGGAAGTGTTTTGGAGGACCATGTAAAGGAGCTTCAGGGCATGTATAGACATACCATGTTTTAAGTGCTGGTGGTGGCCTATTGAGAGGACTTGGGCAGCAACATAAAGACTTTTATGACTGAAAGTGTTCTTTCTTGTTGCTTTGCAGATGCTTAACATTCATCACTAGACTCAGTCCTTTCATTTAAGCAGTGACCTTATTCCAATTATGGTGTAAACACACACCCTGGGAGAGACAGTGTTTTTATCAGTCATTTACACTTTAATGAGGATAAATTAATCACATATATTTTTGGAGTACAAATTTTGAAGGGGAAAAAAGAGAGTATGAGCAAAGAATAGAGGAGTCACAATTTGGAAAGATAAAAGATTTAGAGACAGTGGTCTTCCTAGGTTCTTTGCTTACTTATGAACAAAGTTTTCCACCTCCTGCTCTGGGAAAGAACTACATATAAATTCAGATCTTTGTTCAATGTGATGTCATCTGGTTGAGATTTATTCTACGATGAATGAACAGATTAGAGGTGCTGACTGTGCTGGGAGTTGACGTTAGTGAGTCACCTGTGGGTCTGGGTTTCTGGTTTCCGGCATGTGCTGAGTGTTTGGCATATGGAACATATTTCACCTATAACTTTTAATGAGTTCATGCCATGCAGACCAATAATTAATTTTCATATAGCAATGTTTTAGTTACCCACTTATCAGGGATTGTAAAAGAAACATTTGATGCATTGCTAATTCAATTTCAAACAAAGATCATCAGCATAGTAATTGGGAAATGATAAATATTCTTTGCACAAAGTCCACCTATCAGTGATAACTTCGGTGACCTGAAAGGTTTTGGAAAGAAAAAGGAAACATACTGATTGAGTAGCCTGAGAGGCATGAGGTAGGTGCTTTCATGTATCCTTTCTCTTCATTCTTGGCTTTCATAATAACTTTGTAAATGACCTTTTATTATTCTGAATTTATAGCTGAGAAAATTGTGACTCAGATTGGGTAAGTAGGTTGCCAAATGCTACAGATGAGTGTGGCAGAACTCAGACTTGAATTCACATCTGTTTCTCATCAGTCTGCAATTTAGACACTTTCTTCCATACTATTTATTAAGACAACTAGCTTTTCTATTCTGAGAAGGAGCATAAACCCTTAACCAGTGTTCTCAAACACTTCTGGGAAAGAGAACATTTATTAACTTCATCTTTTATTAGCCACTGTTATAATAAAAATACCAATGAATAGGAAGTCTATAAGAGACAAAGCTTATTTTACTTCCCTTTGCTAACTCTATCCTTAATTGGCTTTTAACTTTGGTCAAATCATTTAACCTATAAGCCTCATCTCCTGATTGTAATATGGGGTAAAATTACTTATTTCTTACAAGACTGTATTTTAAGGAGGAAATACATTTGCAGCAGGCCAGGCACATTGTAGGTGAGTAATAAATATTAGCTACTCTCTCCTTTTCTTTTAAAATTTTAGAGTCTCACAAACTAAAACAGACGAGCAAAAAAAAAATGAATTATAACATGAAATTTACAAATGGGGACTAAACATTAGATTTTCAAAAGCTTATAGATTCAAGAATAATAAAATCTTAACTCCCAGTAAAAATTACAAATAGGAGAAAATTCAGTGTTATTGAGGAAAATGATATCCAAGCTCATAACATTTCTTCCTACTTGATTACCAACAAAAATAAATTTTAAGCAAAATTCAGTAGATGGTCACTGATAGGAATTCTGTTTTTCATGCTGGGCAAAATCTAAGAGCATCTACTTCATCTTCATTTTACAAATGAGGAAATTGAGATTTAGCTCTCTGCAGATCTCCCCAAATATGTTTCTTGTGCCTTAACTCTGTGCTTCATTCAGTCTACCCCAGTTCTCTGTGTGTTCACCCCAAACATGGCATGTCAGAATCAACATGTTTGAAGCAGTTTCTGCATATCTGGTGATAACACCAGTCATTCTCCCAGTTACCTGGGCCCATTATCTCAGCCTTCCCCTGTGACTCCCTTCATGCCTCACCTCATTCGCTCAATCTGATGTCTAGTCCTGTAGCCCTCTTGCTTGTCACTCATAGCTACGACCTCTGATTTATCTCCACTGCCATTTCCTCAGGTCAGGCCCTCACATTTTCTTTCTTGGTCAGTTGTAATATTTTCACAATGTTTTGCCACCTTCAGTCTCTCTATCATGGTTTTGTAGTAAGTGGATAAGGCAGGCTCTGGGGCAGATTATATTTAAATCTTGACTTGGGACTTCTTTTCTGCAACTGGAAATCATAACACTTCCCTTATGGTACTGTAAAGAGAAAATGAACATGCTCTGCATATATAAACTTTCTCTATACCTACTAAACTGAATAGAAGCTAAGTCAGGTGTAACCTACTCCTACAGGTTTATTTCCTATTAAGCACAACTAGTCTACAGTCAAAATAGACTGACTACTCACTATTCTCTAAACATACCCCATGCTTTTCCAACTTTCTTCTGCCCATGTTGTTACCACAGCCTGGAATGCCAACTGGTCTGATTCTATACCCTCTAGTCATGATATCATTTTTCATTATAAATGTTCTGGAAAGCACTTGGCCGGCATATATGAAGAGCCTAAAAAGTTATCCTGCCCCTGGACTGAGCTCAGCTGATCTTGGCTGGGCTCTCTCCCATGTTTGGGCACTGGCCTTGGATGGCCTCAGCTGGGACAGCTGGGCTCTCCTCCACATGCTCTCTTAGATTCTCCAGCAACCTTATCACGTGACAGTGGCAGGGTTCTTAAAAAGTGAAAGCATGCAAGGTCTCTTGAGGCCTCAGTTTAAAACCAGTTCATCATCATTTCTGCTAGATTCCATTGGCCAATGTAGATTGTAAGGCCAGCCCAAATTCAAGGGATGGAGAAGGGGATTCTGCCTCTTGGTGGGATGAGTGGCAAAATCACACTGCAGAGGGCATGGATCAGAGAGGGGTGAAGAATTGGGGATACTTTTGGAATCTACTGTCCTAAGGATGGGAAGAATTCTTGCCTTTGAGGGTAGGACATGAAAACTAAATCTGACAGTAAAGTGTAGTAATTAAGTGCACTACTCTGAAGCCAGTAAGTAGAACTGTCACTTATTAGCTGGGTCATCTTGGCAGATAATGTAAATTCTCTGTGCTTCAGCTTCCTTACTTCTAAAATAGGGAGAAACATAAGCTATCTCATGGGTTGTTGTGAGGATTAAATGAATTAATATATATAAAGTGCTTTCACTCTCACCTAGCATAAAATGCTATATGATTTAGTATCATTATATGGGGCAGGAAAAAGAGTATGGTGTCAGGGGTCTAGCCCAAGGAATGTGAGCCTTTGAGCAATTTACCTCTCTGGACCTCAGTGTCCTCATTTGTAAAATCAATGGGTTAGACTCTCTGAGCTCCTTTTTTCTTTTGTGGTAAAATATACATGACATAAAATCTACCATTTTAGCAATTTTTAAAGGTACATTTCAGTGGCATTAATTGCATTCATACTGTTGCATAACCATCACCACCATCCATCTCCAGAACTTCTTTTCACCCTCTCAAACTGAGTCTCTGTACCCACTGAACACTAACTTCCCATCCTCTTTGCCCCGGCTCCTGGAAGCCCCCATTATACCTTCTGTCTCTGAATTTGATTACTCCAGGTCCTCATAAAAGTGGAATCATATTTATCTTTTTGTGTCTGGCATATTTCATTTAGCATAATATCTTCAAAGTGCATCCATATCATGGCATTTGTCAGAATTTGTTTTCTTTTTAAGGCTAAATAATATTCCATGGTATGTACGTATCCCATTTTGTTTATCCATTCACCCATCGATGGACACTTGGGTTGTTTCCACTTTTTGGCTATTGTGAATAGTTTTGCAATGAGCATGGGTGCGAATCTATTGTATTCCCCTGCTTTTAATTCTTCTGGGTGCAAATCAGAAATGAATCTGTGGTCATTTAAAGTTTTAAGAATTTTGTGACAATAGGGAGAGAAAAGCAAATTATGAAGTCTAATTGTCTCCCTCCCCCACTACAGTTTTCAATGTTTCTTCTGAAACTATTTGACAGAGATGCCTCTCCTCTCTGTCTCCACAGCACCAAATACGTAATTCTTTCTTGTCTTCCATTGGAAGGCCTTGCAATGGCTGGGCTCCTTACCTGCGTCATCCACTAGGTCTGTAATCTCCTCGAGGGTTTGTTCCTCTTTGCATGCTCATTGCCAGCCTGGAGGTGGTAGGTGCTTGGTACACATGGAATGATTGACTGAAGGGAAGTTTCTAATTGCTTGTGTGTGTTACAAAAACTGCTCTTAGGACAGCTCCCATTGTCTTTAGTTTGACAGCTTTTAATATACAGAGGTTCATTCTTCCCTGAGGATGTATCAGTGTCCTCAGCTGAAGAGAAAGGATTTTGACCAAAGGTGGGGATGGAGCCTGAGGAGTTCAGTGGCTAATTCTGACTTTTGAACTTTAAAGAAACTCTTGGTCCTTCTGCAGACACACTGGAAATAGGACCTCAGATTCTTCAGCTCTGTCTGACATTGCTTGGTGGAGAACTAAAGATCATCTTTAAGGGACAGAACTTAGAATGAATCCATGTGACTTTGTGTAAGTTTCTATAACACTCTGTACCTTAGTTTCCTTGTCTATAAAATGGAAATAATACTGACACATAGGGTTATTGTATAGATGAAAAGAGGCAATGTTATCTAAAAGCATGAGGTATAATATTTAGCAGGTAGTTCTCAACAGATGCTAGTTATTTTTATTGAGATGCAGCAGACAGGAGTAACATTTATATTTGGGGATGGAAAACCTGGCCTTGAACTCTTTTCTAGGGCCGAGTCTGCTGCCCTGATCTTAGAATATACTTCATGTCCACCTGCCTAGCCACATAACTTTTAATTTTTTTCCAGTGGAGAAACACGTGTGTACTTTCATAGTTTTGAGTGTCAGAATTCCTGATTTTACCAGTATGAAATTAAAACATTTGAAAAATTTAAACCTAATTGTAAAATGGTATACTTATTGATACTACATTTTAATATAATGCATATATACATAATTTCCTTCTTTTAAGGGAGGTTCAAGATTTACCTGTTTGTCCAGACTTGCTGAATCTGTCTCATTATTCTCTGTAATAGTTTGGGGATTATGATGCCATTCTTCTGAGTTCAAGTGGACACTTATTATGTTGAAATCAGATTTTGCCAACAGTCTTCCTATATGTGAGCAGAGCAGCCAAGAGACCCAGTTAGCTACATCCTCTGTTTATGCGACATTGGAATTTCATGGCAGTAAAACAAAAGGTATGAGTTTCCACTGTGTTCACACATGTGGACTGTGCTTCTCCAGCTTTGTTGGTATTTATAACAGTTAGCAGAGCACTGTCTATCAGGTATCATGCTTGAACATTTGTATAAAGGATGGAAACAGAAACCTATATAATCAAGGATATAGACTCAGTCTGATACAGTTCTTATATTGTGCATCCCAGTCATGAATCTTACCTTCCTGCTGTTTGAGTCAAAGCCATATAGAGGAAAATGCTGTGTTAGTTTTCTAGAAGGTCAAGAGTAAAATGATGTAGTATGGAATCTGGTGCTAGGAAGAGCCAAGGAATGTGGCATTATCAAAGGCTGAGAATTTGGAGAAGCTTCATGTGTACTCTTTTTTTGGATACAGAGGTTTGAGAACTGTGGCAATCTGCTCTTCTTCTTTTATCTGCTCTTCTTCTTTTATCTGCTCCCTTGCTAGGAAGATGTCTTTGTACAAAGTAAGCATTCCTAATAGGAAAAAATTATTTTAAATTTCATATGGAATAAAATATATGCAAGAACTGCTAAGAAAGGCTTGAGAGGAAAAACTTATGTGAAAGTATTTGTTCTATCATATGCAAAAACACTATGAAAACACTGTAATTGAAACAGTCTGGTATTTGCCTACAAGAAAAATAACATTTTGAATACACATGGACATTTAACATATAATAAAGTTGGCACTTCAATTTAGTGGTAACTTACTTAGTAAATAATGTTGACACATTTGTCTCTCAATGTAGAAGACAATAGATTAATGTCATACCTTACACTGTATAAAGTATAATTTTTAAATGAGCTAAAAGTATAAATAGAAAATATCAACCTATAAAAAAATTAAAAAGTGGCGGCAACATTTGTATGCCCTCAAGATAGGGAAAAATCTTTAACAAGACAGGAAACTCAGAAGCCATTAAAAAAAAAAGGGCAGATTTGAGTATCTCATTGTTAATCATTTATTATGGCAAAAGTCTTAAGTATAGTAAAAAATATCCAATAAGCTTGGCAAAGATATTTGCATTACACATGATGTTACATACCCTAATTTTAAAAGAGTTTCTACAAGTAGAGAAGAAAAAGTAAGACAAGCAAAGTCATTTAGAGAGAACATCCAAGAGGTCAGTAAACATGAAAAAAAAAAGCACAGCCTCATAGAGAGTCAGTTGTATAACAAAATAATAGCGAGATGCATTTTTCAATGTTCTCATGAGAATTAAAAGGGATGGATCATATCCAGTATAGGCAAGATTGTGAAATGCAACACTGTTTTGGAAAATAATCTGTCAGTATGTATATATTAAATTAAACAACAGACTTTTGACATAGCTATTCTACTTTGGGGGATGTATTCCACAGAAATGAAAGAATTATTTCAAGTAAAATACATATAAGAAAGTTTATGAAATTGTTTATAGTAGAAAAACTCTCAAAACAAATGATTTATTATTGATGAAGAAATTATGGCATATTTGGATTATGGTGTGCTCTGCAGTTCTTTAAAAGAATGAGCTGATATATATGCACACCTATGTTCATTGCAGCATTTACAACAGCAGAGATATGGAAGCAATCCAAGTATCCATCAACAGATGAATGGATAAAGATGACGTGGTTCACATACACAATGGACTGTTACTCAGCCATAAAAAGAAGGAAATCTTGCCATTTGTGACAGCAGGGATGGACCTAGAGGGTATTATGCTAAGTGAAATAAGCTAGGCAGAGAAAGACAAAAAACCATATGATTTCACTTACATGTGGAATCTAAAAAACAAAACAAGCAAACAAACAACACAGACCCATAAATATTGACAACAGACTGTTGGTTACCACAGGGAGGGGAGCGGGGAGGTAGGTGAAGTAGATGAAAGGGATAAAGAGATACAAACTAAAAATTGTAAAAAAAATTAGTCATTAGAATGGAAGTAAAACATAGAGAATATAATCAAATAATATTATAATTTCTTGGCATTTTCAGAGGGAAATATACTTATTGTGGCAAGCATCAGTAATAAATATAATTATTGAGTCACTATGTTGTACATCTGAAACCAATATAATATTGTATATCAACTTTATTCCAATTTAAAAAACAACAACAAAAAAAGAATGAGTTGAAGCTATATGTATTGCCTTGAAAGGATTCTATTAAGTGGAGAAAAAAGAAAAGTAACCAAGCCGTAGTAAGGTGTATTGTGTGACTGTGTTAAAAACAACAACAAAGAAAAAGCCTCTATTCATCAAACAAGAAAATATGAAATAGGACTGCCTAAAAAGAACTTAAACTTTAAAAACTTAAAAGAAAATGGAAGGATTGCTTAAAGGAAATAAAAGAGAAGAGATGTATATATAATCACTTGCAAATTACCTCAGTCTGGATTTCTAAAAAAGGCACCAATCAGCTAAATATTTGCTCTTTAAAATGTTATTCACATTTGTACTTGAAAGTGCATGACTTAGTTATTTGTTAATAGAAAGTCTCTGTTCCTCTGGATTGCTACTGGGACTGTCTACCACTTGAATTCAGTGTAAAGGGTTCACTTCACTAAGATTTCCAAGGTTCACATGCAGACGTTTGACATATGAGGAAAGCAGAGAGAACATTTTCCTAGCAGCAGTGTACAGACATATTGATTCATTCTTTCCTTAGCTTTCATGGAAGGTGAGCTCCTAGCTCTTTGCCCACTGCCCTATCTGTTCTGTCTGGATGTGCCCAGTGGGCTCTTCTCCCTCTCCCCAGTCCAGAGCAGGAGGGGTCCTTCCAAGGCTCTGCTCCCCAGGCCCTGCGTCTCTCATTATACATACATGTTTCCATTGCACTGAAGTTACACATTTTATTATGTAACTCTTTTTCTCCAATTAAGAATGTAAAGACTTCAAAAATAGGACTTTACATATTTGGAAAAAGAAAGAAACAATATATTATAAATTATGAAGCAATAACATTTCATACACTGCAATAAAAGTATAGTGATCAAAATACAAAGTTTTTGAAGGTTCTAAACTTTTTTCCTCCAAGATATTATATAGCTGCAAATCCTGAAGATGCTGGGCACAAAATTTGTTAGGCTTTTGACTTAGAGACAATCATAATAATAACAAAGATAAACCAATTGTCTAGTAGTAATCATTCCAGATTTGTTCAACAAAGACCAAGACTCTGATTATTCCCATTCATTTTCCTGGTACAGCTGTATTGCATGGCTATTGGCCAGACTGTGTTTGATTCATTCAGCTCACGTACCTACTTTTCACCCCCAACATGGTAGACTTGTATCTCTAGTGATGGCAGCAGCTGTTGTTCTGAGGTCACTTTTCCTTTTCCTATCTAGAATTATTTTCCTATCTAGAATATTCCCATTATCACCTCTAACTTAACAAGTCCTCTCAAACTGATGCTAAGTGACCCCATTCTTCTGTCAATCACAGCATCATTTTGAAGTCTAGAAATCTTACTTTTTATTCTAGCTCATCACTCTACTACTCCTATTTCTAATCATGGGATCACACAATATCAGAATTAAAAGAGAACTTTTAATTTAGTCTAGCAGCCCATACCAGTTCTCTTTTGCTATGGTTCTGCCCCTTCTCTGGCTCTGTCCAGCTTGCTCTGTTTGAGGATCAGTGCTGTGGGGTCCCTTCTCTATCCATTGGGACTTTTATGGCATTTGAGTGACTTCTTCCTGATATTTAATAACACTTCACACTGAGTAAACACAGCTTTGTGGCAAACTTGCCCTATTTTCATCCCCTGGGTACCAAAAACTAGACAGAGATATCACAAGAAAACTACAGACCAATATTCCTTATGACTATATATGCAAACGAAATTTTTTAGTGATATACAGTCTTATGTTAGTTTCAAGTATGCAACACAGTGGTTCAACAGTTACCAATATTATTAAATCCTCACCCCCACTAGTGCAGTTTCTATCTGTCAACATAGGAAGATGTTACAGAATCACTGACTATATTCTCCATGGTGTACTACTATCCCCATGACCAAAATAGATTACGATTGAGAATTTTTGTGCCCCTTTATCCCCCTCACCCTTTCCCCACATACCTACCCTAACCCCTCCCCTGTGGTAATCACCAGTCACTTCTCAGTGTCTATAAGTCTACTGCTGTTTTGTTCATTCTGTTTTGCTTTATTTTTAATTCCACAAGTAAGTGAAATCGTATGGTATTTGTCTTTCTTCACGTGACTTATTTCACCAAGCACAGTACCCTCTAGACCCATCCATGTTGTTGCAAATGGGAAGATTTTTCTTTTTATGGCTGAATAATATTCCACATCTTCTTTATCCATTCATCTACTGATTGACACTTAGGTTGCTTCCATATCTTGGCTATTGTAAACAATGCAGCAATAAACATAGGAGTGCATATATCATTTTGAATCAGGATTTTGTTTTCCTTGGGTAAATTCCTAGAAGCAGAATTGCTGGATTGAATGGTATTTCTATTTTTAGTTTTTTATGGAACCTCCATACTGCTTTCCACAGTGGCTGCATCAATTTGCATTCCCACCAGCAGTGTAGGAGGGTTCCCTTTCTCCACATCCTCGTCAACACTTGTTATTTTTTGTCTTTTCGTTAGTGGCCATTCTGACTGGTGTGAGGTGATATCTCATTGTGGTTTGGATTTGCATTTCCCTGATGATTAGCGATGTGGAGCATCTTTTCATGTGCCTGTTGGCTGTCTGTGTTTCTTCTTTGGAGAAATGTCTGTTCAGGTCATCCACCCATTTATTAATTGGTTTATTTATTTATTTATTTTTTGGTGTTGAGGCATATGAGCTCTATATATTTTAGATGTTAACCCCTTATCAGATAAATCATTTACAAATATATTCTCCCATACTGCCCATACTGTAGGTTGCCTTTCTGTTCTGCTGATGGTGTCCTTTGCTGTACAGAAGCTTTTTAGTTTGATGTAGTCCCACTTGTTCATTTTTTATCTTGTTTCCCTTGCTTGAGGAGACGTGTACAGGAAAAAATTGCTCATATTTATGTTCAAGAGATTTTTGCCTATGTTTTTTTCTAAGAGTTTTATGGTTTCATGTCTTACATTCATGTCTTTGATCCATTTTGAATCTGTTTTTATGTATGGACTTAAATAGTAATAGTTTTATTTTCTTGCATGTAGCTGTCCAGTTTTCCCAACACCGGCTATTGAAGATGCTGTCTATTCTCCATTGTATATTCATGGATCCTTTATCATATATTATATGTGTGGGTATCATCATATACCATATATGTGTGGGTTTATATCTTGACCCTCTATTCTGTTCTAGTGCCACACCATATTGTTTTGATTATGGTAGCTTTGTAGTATAGCTTAAAGTCAGTATAATGCCCCCAGCTTTGCTCTTCTTTCCCAGGATTGCTTTGGTTATTCAGGGTCTTTTGTGTTTCCATATGAATTTTAGAACTATTTTTTCTAATTCATTGAAAAATGCTGTTGGAATTTATTAGGGAGTATATGCAAAAATTCTTAAGAAAACTTGTATATTGATGACAGGTTTATAAAATGCTGCAGCTGTTTTGGAAAACTGTGGAATTTCTTCAAAAAGTTAAACTATGAGCAAGCAAGTCCATTCTTGGTGTACACCAAGACAAAGGAACACATATGTCTGCACAAAAAATGTGCACAAATATTCATGGCAGCATTATTCATATTAGGTAAAAAGTAGAAACATCTGAAGTATCCTTCAGTTAATGAATGGACAGAAATGATGTGGCATATCCACACAATACAATATTATCATAAATAGGAATGAAGAACTGATACATTCAAAAAATGGATGAATCTTGACAATATTATGCCAGACACACAAAAAAATGCCACATACTGTATGGTTGTATTCATAGGAAATGTCCAGGATAGGCAACCCTATACTGACAGAAAGTAGATTACTGGTTGCCAGGGGCTGGGGAAGAGGGACTGGGGAATGACTGCTTACGAATAGGGTTTCCTTCTGGGGATAAAGAAAATATTCTGGAAATAGTGCTGCTGTTGCACAGTCTTGTGAATATACTAAAAACACTTTAAAATGATGAATTTTATGGTCTATGAACTGTATCTCAATAGAAAAGAACTGTATAAGGAAAAAAATCCTCATAGTTCCTAGTAGCATGTTTAGGACAAATATATCCTCAGGTAAATATGAGTTAATTGACATGTCAAGAACTGCAAATACATCCATCATTTGCTGAATAAGAAGACAGGAGCGAGCTTCAAGGAACTTAGCCTCTGAAATCTCAAAGGAGTTGTGTCCCAGGAGTTGTTTTTGGTAAGGACTAAATTCTTCATTTCAAACTCTCCCTCTTAAACATCATTTTAACTTGACTTTCAGCATTAGTATGACAACCTGTTCCACAGTGGCTGCCCTGGGAATGATGCCACTCTGCTTGTATCTCTACACCTTGTCCTGGAATCTTGAGCAGAATTTCACCGTTCCATACCAGAACATAGGTCTGTATTGGGCTTGTGAAATGGAATAGTCATAGTCATGATGATGGGGATAGTATCTATTGTTTACTATGTGTCTCATTTATGCAGGATTTTAGATATATTACCTAATTTAATTCTCTAAATAACTCTACTATAGATTCTATCACTAGTTCCATTTCCTTGATTTTCAGGATTATAGAGATTAAGTAACTTGACTGAGGTCTTGTAGATGGTAAGTATAGAACTAGGATTCTGACTGCAAAGTCCAGCTCTTAACCCCTATAAGAGTTCACTTTTAAAAATAAAGAAAAACATGGAACTCACTTATTTAAAAAAAAAAAAACCAAAACCCAACTAATTCACTGTAAAGCAATAGGACTTGTAATCCAAAGATCACTGGAGCACAGTGGCTCTAATGAAAATTTAGTTTCTGTAACTCCACCTTTTATATTGCCAGTGAGCCTTGACTTCTTTACTGATTCAACATGATTGATTCCTATTAATTATTAAAGCATATCCACATGTCATTAATATATTGTTTTGAAAATATATCCTGAGAGGAACTGGTAAACAATTAAAGAGCAAATGCTATGGGCAACTCCTATAACTTTGGAGTCAGTATTGCAGGCATTTGGCCAAGTTTGGAAAGTACACTAGAAAATGTCAGTGAATGGATCCTCCTAGTAGACCTCTACCCTACTAAGCCTGCTTTTAATGACTTTATTCACTTGTGTAAATTAAAAAACATTTTTTTCTATCCATTTTTGGGTTACCTGGCTACGCTTGGGGAATATGAGAAATTGCTTTGGTATGTATAACAAATGCTGTTTCTATGTCTGTAATAGGTATTCTTTACTTTGTGAAGCAAGTGACCCCACTGGCTTTCCAGTAGGAAAGTAATAGCTATGGTTGTAGAGGAGTGACCCCATACATAGCAACCAAAAAATTTCATCCTTAAAATGGTCATCCTGTTTTCTGATCTTTACATTTCTGGTTGTCTTTACAATTTCATGTACTTGGTAGAGGGATTCTGACAGAGAAGTGAAGGACCAGGTATGGTGGCATTTACTACGATCATACGTCCTTCAAAAACTGTCTTTCAAAGACTTTTTTTTTTATATTTGGAGGTGGATGCAGAAAAAAATAGAGTTTTAACAAAGCTTTTGTCTAATTGAAATAGAAATGAGCAGTGGCAGTTAGGGTGAGAAGGTATACCATCTGACAGATTTTTCTTACCGTAGGAATTACTCTTCTGTGCCTGACGGTTCCCGTGGCCTCTGGTGTCTGTGTGAATTACAGGTGGCCACAGCAATCCAGAGTCATTCTCAAGGTAAGCAGCTCCACACGGCGGTGAGCCCATCCTTAGACCTAGACACTTGAAACGCAGACATACACAATGACTGCAACACACGGGCCAGCTGAATACAGTCCCAAACCCAACAATTTTCCTTACATATCCTGCGCTTTTAGATCCAACCTCCACATTTCCTCTGCTTCTCGAAGCCTTGCTCTGTCACTCCCATAGGCCATACACTGAGGTGTATGACACACTATAAGGCATGTGACTTGCTTTAGTGACAGAAAAGCTAAGTAAGGCCTGTGTGTGGCCAGAGAGAACCCAGGGACCATCCATGTCCAAGGCTTCACACAGGTTCTCTCAAGGTGAAGGCTGTTCTAGTCCATGAAACGGAGCCCCAATGTTTAGGAGTATGGCTGGTTTCACGGAAACGTAGGACGAAGGGCCGTCTTTCAGAAGCATTCCTGGAGGAGCTCCTAAAATCATGGTTTGTACACATGAGCAACGGCTGCTGACCACATGAATAAGTGACAAAACAAAATCAACACAGTGAGGAGTCTGGCCATGGAATGATGATAACTGGAATCTCTTACCTCCTCTTGACTTTCCAGTGGTGTCTTTTGTCTGCTGGAGAAACAAGCAAATGTCCTTGTTAAATGACTTTTAAAAATATCTAGCTAGAGAGGAGGCATTTTCGACAATGGTGTTAATATCCTAGGGTGTTTTCAAGTTTTCCAACTATGTATGGTTTTAGAAGATCTGAAATTGTATTATTTGTGCTTCATGAAGATTTAAAAAATATTTGTATTTTACATTTCTAAAGAAATAAACTTGGGGCTAATTGAGTGTTCAGCAAATATATCTCAGTTCATTTTAGTTTGGAGTTTATGGTTTGGTTCAGTTTAAGCTCTGGCTGTTTGATCTGCCTAACAGAACACTGCACCCACTTGCCTGAACAAATGTGTGCTGCTTTCCCAGGCTGGCACAAGACTGAACAATTCCCACCATTCCTCTAGTGAGATGAGGAAGAAGGGTTGACAAGCAGACAAATCAGCTTGGCCCTGAGAGCTGAAGGAAGGCTTAAAAGTTGTGCATTTGGATTGCACAGGGATGATCTTGTTATTTCAGCAGGAGAAAATTTCCAGTGTGGCAGCTTATGGCTATAGTTTTGTTTACAAAACAAGAAGAGAGAGCATGATCATGGGAACCTCCTACTTTTCAATACTCTTATCTTAAAAGGATATCTAACAAAAAATCCTAATGTTGGTGTTCCAAATCCTCAATTAGTCCATCAGTGTCAATGGAGAAATCAGATAAATTTTCTGTATGTCAATCCCTTGGTTATTTTATAAGATTTGCAGCAGAAAATATTTAATAATATGCATAAATATTCTGAGCAACTTAGTAAAAAGCTAGCCTAATCTGATCATTATTTTGGCATATTTTCAGTCTCCTTTTTTTAGTCTTCTTTTAATTTTATATCTGAACATTTTCTGAACATATAGCTCTTGGTAAATTTTCAAACTTTGAAGTCCCTTTTTGGGATTGATGAAGAGGACTCTTTACAATTGAGGCTTTCTCGGTGTGTCCCAGCATCTTCCCATTAGGTAGGGGCCCAGTCTGTCCCTGTATCTGAGCTGTAAAATAATCCCCAGAGCACATCTGTGGTACCTGGGGATCATGTTAATTCTTTGCCTTGGTTCCTCATGACCTCCTTCCTCCATACCCTGAATCATTTCAAATTCAAGGTTGATGCTATAGCTAGGTGCACAGTTTGCTGTCTACATGGTATGAATGGGAGCTTGTCAAAGTCCTAGTTTTCCCAAATATTCTGAGTCTTGCTTCCTTTCTATCTGATCTAAAACTTAAAACTATTGGAAACCTTTTTTGTTTTTGTTGAATAACAAAATTAAGAACAGTATTCATTTGGGAGGGGATAGAGGTATCTGTCAGTACTTCTTATATTAAAATATTAGCTCAGATTATCTAATGAAGAATGGGTAGGTTTCATTTGGAGGAGAGAAGGGAAGGCATCAGAGAAGTAAGAAGCCATTGGTGGTTGAAGGGTGGTGGGAAGAGAGTGGCAGATGGCCAGGCAGGGCAGGTCTCACACAGAGGTTGCCAGTGAGGGGTCTAACAGTTGCGTGTAGGAGTGTTGGAATGCTCATTGTCAGATTCACCGATTTTACAAATTTGTCCTCTCCAAGGGAAACTCTACTACCCAGTTCTTCTGGCCAAGTCCTCTACTTGAAGGGAAAAGATGCTGATCATAAAATAAGACTTAGATTTGTGTTTAGCCTTACCAATTTCTGGCTTAGCCAAATCACTTTGACCGCTTTGGAACTCGGTTTCTTCTCTGTAAAATGAGATTGGATTTGGTAGTTTCTAAGTCCTCTCTTTGTTCTAAAACTTCTAGGCTCCAAGCCCCTTACGGTAGAGATGAGCTTTGCGTCATAGAGCAAATAGACTGTATTTATTCTTCCTAGCCAAGAGCATGGGATGCATTTCCATTTGTTAGTGTCCTCTTTAATTTCCCTTACGAGTGTCTTGTAGTTTTCAGAGTACAGGTCTTTCACTTCCTTCGTTAGGTTTATTCCTAGGTATTTTATTCTTTTTGATGCAATTGTGAATGGAATTGTTTTTCTGATTTCTCTTTCTGTTAGTTCATCATTAGTGTATAGGAAAGCAACAGATTTCTGTGTGTTAATTTTGTATCCTGCAACTTTGCTGAATTCAGATATTAGTTCTAGTAGAGCAAATAGACTGATGTTTACCTGTACTTATTCTATTGGTTTGCTCTAGATTGGGGCCATTGTTGGTGGGGTCCTCCTCCTGGTGGTTGCAGGAGCTGGTGTGGTGCTGGCGAAAGGATCTTGGAATTCAGACATCACTCTTCTGATCATCAGTTTCATCTTTCCTTTGATTGGCCATGTCGCAGGCTTCCTGCTGGCAATTCTTACCCACCAATCTTGGCAGAGGTACAGTTAAATTATCCATATGCTTTTCTAAGGAGGATAAATTAAACATGCTGCCACTGGCAGGCTTTGCTGCCTGGCTGTGTCAGGAGACATTAAGAGTTTTGACTTAACATGGTGGATGGAATAGATGATATTAATTCTTCACGTAACTGAAAGCAAAGGTCAAATTGATGGGAAATTATAATCTTTAAAGTTAGGTCATGGTGTTAATACCACTTGTTGAAATCTGGACACATTTCTTATTCTAGTAATTAAATAGGAGGGGTGAGATGGTTTCATAAATATAGAGATCAAAGTATGGCATGCACAAGATTCAAGAGATTAAGCATTTATCCACTGTTTGTGCCAATTTAAAGAAAGTAATAATTATGAGAAAGGATAAACTTGAGAAATAAGATAGAGTTTACTTTAAATATTATAGTTACAAGTTGCACCATATAATTTATAAATACCATGAAATATTAAAAATTATTTTCCATGTTGGTATGTCTATAGATGAGATGAGCATTATTGTACAGTGATAGAGGGAGCATAAATTCACACAAATTCTCTGGAAGGTAATTTAGTCATGTCAATAGCCTTATAAATATTTATAGCTGTTAACTCAGTGATTTTACTTCTGAAAATCTGTCCTGAAGCTAGGATTATCAGAGAAGGCCCTGAATATTGATGTGCAAGGATGCTAATTGCAGTGCTATTTATAAATACAAAAAATAGAAACAATGTAAATATCTAATAATAGGGAGACATTTAATTCATGATGAGCCTATGTATGAAATATGATGCATTGATTTCAATGCTTTTGGAAAATACTTTAGAGAGAAACTGAAGTTGAGAAAATAGAAAACAGTATGCATTTTGATTCCCATTTTGTAGAAGAGAGCAAAAGACTTTATGTATGGGAAAATACTGGAAAAAATAACAGTGTTTAATTTTGAGTAGTGGAATTAAGAGTAACTTAATTTAATATTCCATTGGCATATTTTCTTTATTTTTCAATCAGTATGTACTATTAGAGACAGAAAATTTTTGAAGAAAAGTAAACTAGGCAGTGAATTCCAAAGGTGAAATTTAGGAAATTTTTAATTGGCATTATGCTGTTTCTAGTCCATTTGGGGACCTTTAGGATTGTACCAAGCCCAGGGTGAGGCTCTGCCGAATGTATCTCATTTACTTACTACCAGCCTGAGAAGTAGATACTATTAGTACCATTATTCAGCAGATGAGCAAACCTTTCAGAGAAGTTAAGCAACTTAACCTTAAGTTCATAGAGCCAGAATGTGGTGGAGTTAGAATCTGGGCCTGGGTTTGTTTCTAAGGTCAACAATTATGAGCACAGATTGTTGAGCGGTTGAAATATAATTGGATCTGGACAGAAGGTATTCCTATGGCAAAATATAGTTAGTTAACAAACTTGTTTTTTTCATACCTGATGGCTTCAGGAAGATCAGAACTGATATACTGCATTTGTCTTGTGAATGGTCCAGGTGTGACGTTCAGCTTTGTAGTTTAATCATATCAAGACAGTGACAGGGATCTCGAAGTGAGGGTAGTATGAAGAAGCATAGCAAGCAATAGGAAAAATAGAAATAAATTAAGAGCCACAGAAATCACCCTTACTAATGACAATATATTTTCATTCCCACATTACACACCCTTGTTACTTCCATGTTTCAATCTAGCTTGCATAGGGATGCTGGTTTATTTTTTGAAACACCTCTTTCCTCTCTTTACTATCATCTATAAAAACCTGAAGTCTCTTTTATAAATTGGAGACAGAAGAAACTGCTTAACTCAGCTCCCAAGATCCTGCTTATGTCTTCCTTTTTCTCTCTTCTGCTTTTTCTTTTAATGAACTTCCTCCCCTTCTCCCTCCCTCCTTCCTCCCTCCCTTTGCTCTCTCTTCCTCCCTTCTCTCCCTCTTTCTTTGCAATTAGAAAACCAATGAAATACAGAGAAGTAGAAAGTAGAAAAAGCTTATTACTAAACCCTTTCACTAAAGAAACCATTTTAGACATTGGGTTTTCATTTAGTTTTTTTTTTCAAGTATTGTTTAGTTTATACTGTTTCATAATTCTAACTCAGTTTTCCATTCTCCTTCAACCTCCACTCTGCTCAGGTTGGCTTCCAACGCATGCAGTGCCTCCTAAGAGGCCATGCACATACCTGCCCCTGCAACTTTAATGTCAATCACTGTCACTCTTGACTCTTTCCACCCTTCCATCCTGCTCTTCCCCTGTGAGGCCTTCTCTAGCTGCTTATGCCACTTTTTTGAATTTCTACAGCACTCCCTGACCCTGGATTATCCTCTGTCTTGTGCTGTCACTGAACCTTTCCTGTGTGTGTATCTTTGCACCCAGATTCCTATGGCAGGATTCATAGGGCCCTATTCTGAAGTGCCTCTCAGGAGACTATCTACATAGTAGGCACTCAACAAATAATTACCGAATGAGTAAACATTTTCAGTGGCCTAAGCTCATAGTGTACATTTATTGCTATATATAAGAAAAAATTTAGGAATAGTCCTTATTGCTGGTATGTAACTCTTGGAAAATGTTTTCACCGTTAGGTGCAGGACAATTTCCTTAGAAACTGGAGCTCAGAATATTCAGATGTGTATCACCATGCTCCAGTTGTCTTTTGCAGCTGAGCACCTGATCCAGATGCTGAGCTTCCCATTGGCCTACGGGCTTTTCCAGATCTTGGATGGATTACTCATTGTTGCAGGTGGGTAGAGCCCCCACTGGGTAGACTTGATTGAAAATTGTCGACCCAACTTACTGACTCCTTTTTCAATCCAAATATCCATGTACTACCCTTTTGATACATTTTTAGTCTGACATTTCTGGGAAAAATAAAGTGTATAAACAAGATCCTTTGCTACAAGTGGAAGTTTCACAGAAAAATATTTAAAAACCATGTAAAAGCTTATTATTATAAACAAATGTGCTTCATAAAAAACAATGCACTATCAGAACTTAGATTCCAGAATTCGATAACTCTCTGTGAATAATAATTTATCACAAAAATGACATTTGTTATGTTTCATCAAGAGCCTTGAAGTCTTCCAAATGCCAGATCATTTAAGTGCTTCAGTAACTTAAGAATTTTTCTGAATGACTTTGAAATATTTTTCAACTATAAAATAGAAAACATACCGAACATCCAAAAGACAAGGAACAGCAAATGTTGGCGAGGATGCAGAGAAAGGGGAATCCTCGTACACTGTTGGTGGGAATGTAAATTAGTTCAACCATTATGGAAAGCAATATGGAGGTTCCTCAAAAAACTAAAAATAGAAATGCCATTTGACCCAGGAATTCCATTCCTAGGAATTTACCGGAAGAAAAGATCACAGATTCAAAAAGACATATGCACCCCTATGTTTATTGCAGCACTATTTACAATAGTCAAGACATGGAAGCAACCTAAGAATGTATAATGAAGATGTGGTACATATACACAATGGAATATTTGCAAAAACATGGATGGAGCTAGACAGTATTATTCTCAGTGGAATAAACCAGGCAGAGAAAGACAAGTACCAAATGATTTCACTCATTTGTGGAGTATAACAACAAAGCAAAACTGAAGGAACAAAATAGCAGCAGACTCACAGATTCCAAGAAGAGACTAGTGGTTATCAAAGGGAAAAGGGATGGGGAAGGTGGGTGGGGAGGGAGGGAGAAGGGCATTAAGGGGTATTATGATTAGCGCACATAATGTAGGGGGGGCACAGGGAAGGCAGTATAGCACAGAGAAGACAAGTAGTGACTCTACAGCATCTTACTATGCTGATGGACAGTGACTGCAATGGGGTGGGGGAGGAACTTGATAATATGGGTGAATGAAGTAACTACAATGTTGCTCATGTGAAGCCTTCATAGAATGTATATCAATGATACCTTAATAAAAAAATAGAATACATACACAGACATTGAAATACTGTATGTATATATGCATACCTATCCATACGGCCAAATATACATCATTTTGGAGTCAGTCAATATGTAGGTTTACACCAGGTTGAGTTAAAAAAATGTGGATAGATAGGTGTGTAGACATAGACATACAGATTTTAACCATAGGCCATTGTAAATTTTTGCTGTTGTCAGGGAACAGATTCTAAGTAAGGCTCAATGATTACTGATATAATTGACCATATACTGGTTACTGATATAATAATCAATATGAGGAATACTTGAAGTTTAATTTTCCCACCAGATAAGAGAAATCCTAGCAGAATAAATCTGGTTTTAGATCCAAGCTTTAATTCCTTCTCATGGTGAGACCGTGAGGGAAGGAAAGCGTCTGATTCTTTCCTAGCTTTCTCACAGCACCCAGGAGAGCACCAAGCTGATAGCAAGCACTCCACAGGAGTTGCTAATTGACTCATTCAAGACAGCTACACATGATGATCCTGAATCACTTCCTCCCCCAGAGGTGGTGACACACCAAATCTACAGCTATCAATTTCCTCTGAAAAATAACTAAGAACTGGAGGAGCAACTCCTTCACATCAGGCCAATGAGAGGAAAACCATACTGAAGCAGGCAGGAAAGGCTGAGACACAGTCTCAACAATCGCAACTCCTGTGAGTTTATACATCCATTGCCCAGAGCAAGCAATCCCCCAATGTACTGACAAGTATACAATGCCACTGAATTATATTCTTTGCTAAAGTGATTTTTTAATACTTGTATATTTTAACACCTAGCATATAAGATGTACAAGAGGAGACTGAAGAATAAACCCAGAGAAAAGAACTCAGGTTGTGTAGAAGCCTACCATAAGAAGAGATCCACTTCTCCCAAAGAGACCAGTGCTTTCTTGGAGGTGAATGAAGAAGTCGCCACTGTAACACTTGAGCTATTAGGACCAATGGATGTCCACAGGGCTCTTGAGGCAACCGGCCACATCTCTTCCATGCATAGTAGGGGCTTGCAGCCAGTAAAGACAGTGCAGAGCTGATGCATAAGTCTCATTGGCAGGGTCTGTGGGAATATTTGAATATTTATACTTTTGTGTGTATTGTGAATTGTCATAGGATTCTTTTTGAGAATGTATTTTGCCTATTTCAGGGAGTTCTTTTGGGGGTTCACACAACATATTTACTATCTGCTTTGTGTTCTTGTCGTCTCATGTAGTGGTAAGTAATACTCATTGTTATGTGAAGTTATCCCCACATTATGGATTTTAATCTCACAACAGTCAGGACTCGGTAGAGGAGATGTCACTTCATACTGCAGGGTAAGGACCGAGTCTGCACTTGATTTCTCAACTTTGGGCAGGTCCTTTGGAGCATCAGGGAGGAAGCATATAGCTCTTATAAAAAATGGGGCCTTGTCTCAAATGATTGTTATTTTTTAAGGGCTTGAAAATAGTATTGGATAATGGAATTAGAGGAAATTCGATGAAAATTTGAGATTAACAGGTGAATGCCCCATATTCTCACTCCCTAAATAGGTATATTTATAGCCTTCTAATTTTTGTTTATATGTTACATCATTTAAAAAACATATAGTATAGAGTATATCAAGTCACTTAGACATATAATGGAGCATCTTTACATGTAAGTCTATCTAATCCTTTAGAACAGTGGCTTTGTGGAAGTATTCCATTGTGAGGAAGGACTGCAATTTATTTACCATTCCTTATACATGGACATTTAGAGAGCTCTCAACTTACTGAAATTACACTGCTGCTACAAATACCCATGCCCTTGAGTAAGTATTTCTGGAGCATCACTTTCTATGACTTGAATTGCTAAATCAATTGCACATTGGGATGTGGGACACATTGCTCTCTGGCAATGTTGTGTAGCAGAGCTGGAGAGGGCATGCCTTCTCGTACTCATACCAGTCTAAAGAATGATCAGTTCTGGTTTGTGAAAATATCTTGTTTAATATTGCATTTCAAAAATTATGAGTAAAGGAGAGTATTTTTCATGGTGTAATCATGTCCTTCGCCTGCTTTTCTACTGAATTTTTTTTCCCTTTTGACTGATAGATTTGAACATATTATGGATAGTGACACTTTGTCCTATGCTTTGTTAACATTTTATCTACTCTTATTTTTTGTTCTTCTCTAATGTATTTTGATGTATAGAACTTTTATATTTTTTATATATTCAGCTTTATTAGTCAAAAGCCATCCTGTAAGACAAAACAACACAAATCAATGTAAGGGTTTGAAAACTGTCACATCAGAAATGGTTTGTCAGTGTGTTACTGAACTGGAAATAGTCAAGTTGTCCATGAGGCCCTACATTATTATTAGGATGAGGAATGTAACTAAATAAGAGCTCTAACTGAATAAATGGTATTCTGACTGATCTAAATAATTATGAGTTTATCAAAGCTAGGGGCTTATATGAAGCTCAGAAAAGTGGGGCCAGAGAAATAATGTTAAGCACAATGAGTCCAGCTCTATGTCTGGCAAAGAGCGAGCTGGATAGTTGAGGCAGGATAGTATAGTGGGAAGAACATGGACTTTGCCTGAACTACTTGTTGAGGTAAGATGCCTGTGTGGTGTGGGCTGAATTCAGGCAGATGTGGAACTGAATCCCAGCTCTGTTATTTGGCCAACCTTGAGCAAGTGACAATCTGTCTGCACTTCAGTCTCCTTTCTTAAAAAGGATGATAACATTCAATCCTAGACACTCTGATAAGTAGATGTTAACCTGAAAAATAAAAGTTATTTTACCAGCAAAAATGGGTTTATTCAGGAATAGCAGAGAACTGCAATTCGGGACAGTCAAGCTAAGGCAAAACCATAGGCATGTCCAGAGGAATAGGAGAGGAATGCTCTTTTATAAGGAAAAGGCAGGGTTGGAAGGGCTGTTTTAAACTGAAAGTCCATTGGAGGAAACTGGAAGCTCCATATATCATGGTTTCTCATTGGCTGGGCTCTTTCCAGGGTGGCAGGAACCTTCCTTCTTCCAGCTGAGTAGTAAAGTGCCTAAAATATCAACTTGCAAGGTGTCTTCTGCTGGGGTCTGCAGTCGGAGGCGTAGCGGGTGTGAGTGCTCCCCCTGCTGGCCTCCTGACTCCACTTTAGCGTGGTTTCCCTTTCTTAATTTTCACATTTCCGCCTTTTGATCAAGATCTTTTCTTGAAAGTATGGCAGAACAAGAGTCAGGTTTTCTGTACTAGTGGTTTTATCCCTTAGAGCCAGGAAGGACCTTTCCTGGTTGCCATGTCCTGTATCAGAAGGAAAGTGCATAGCAGGTGGGAACCACTTTGGCCACACATGAGTAACAAGGAAGATTCGGAAGGAGAACTCTTAGGCACTTTCCATCTATAGTCCTTATTTATGAAGATCGTAAGCACTGGAGGTTTCCTTATTATTGGGTACATCACTTTCTATAAAAGTTCAACAGGGAACAAAATACAAAACTGAAAATAATTATACAAAACAGAAGAAGTTACATGACAATTCCAAATTGCATGATGGTCCTAAACCAGGACGCTAGGTCTGAAAATAGCCAACTGAAATATTTATTGGCTCTTATCCCAACTCAGGGAAGGAAAGTTCTTCCTACAGAGGCAAACCTGGAGTCGCGTATGCCTCCTAGAAGTCCCTCTGTGAAGTGGCCATGAGAGCAGGATAGTGAACACCCAAACAGCACACTGCAAGAAATTAATCAAGGGTATTTGGGTAGATACAGTCCAGGTATAAACATGAAGCAAATAGCTGGTGAACTTTTTACAAGAATAACAAAACTTCTAAGATGTATTAAAACAACATTGTTGTCTCAAATTACTGTTGAAAAATAAATTCCAATAATATAGCCTGTAAAAGTGCAAATATGGAGAACGTGACTTTGGATAAGAACCTAGAGGCAGACAATAGTACAGATGAAAGAAAGGCTTGTGCCTTCTGAACCTTCTTACCCATCAAAAAGCTTACAGATCATAATGGGGCTGTTTGCAAAAGGCCATCATCAAAAGAAGAGGTTTCCGCCTTTTGCAAGGGCTTGGGAAAGGCAGGTAAGGGCGTTTTCTTTCCATGGAAGAGAGAAGCAGCAGTGAGAAAATGGTATACAGGCCTGGTCCAGACATCTTGGAAAAGCTGTCTCACCTCATGTCATCCGCTTCAATTCTGAGAAATCTTTATTTTCAGGTCACCATATGGAATGTAGTCCAGTCAGGGTTTGGTGCTTTCTTTAGATGTGCACGTGAATCCAAGAATGTATTCCTTGGAGTTTGGTGGTACAAGGGTGGGTTATAAGTACCTGATAAGGTCGTTTCCATCAAGGTTGAAGATACTCTTTCTGGAGGTATCTTTTCTAATAGACAAAATCTCCACGTGCAAGGTGTAATGCTTGTCTTCATCCCCTGGGAGTGCATAGTAAAAAGATTGCTCTACCAAAACATGGTTATTAAAAAAATTTTTGTTCTTTTACAGTTGGTATAGATTTTTTTAATTGAAGTATCATTGATATACAATCTTATTTTGGTTTCAAATGTACAACACAGTGGTTTAACAGTTATCCATATTATTAAATCCTCATTAAAACCTCAGATAGTGTGGTTACTATCAATGTATAAAGATGTTATAGCATCATTAACTATATTCTCCATGCTGTACTACCATCCCCATGACCAACTTATATTGTGACTGCAAATTATTGTGCTCCTTTATCCCCCTCAGCACCTCCCCCAATGACCCAAACCCTGCCCCATCTGGGTAACTACTAGTCGTTTCTCAGTGTCTATGTCTACTGCTGTTTTTTTCCTTCTGTTTGCTTTGTTTTTATATTTCACAAATAAGTGAAACCATATGGTAGTTGTCTTTCTTGGCCTGGCTTATTTCACTGAGCATAATACCCTCTAGATCCATCCATGTTGTTGCAAATAGCAGGATTTCTTTTCTTTTTATAGCTGAATACTATTCCATTGTGTACATGTACCACATCTTCTTTATCCATTCATCTACTGATGGACACTTAGGTTCCTTCCATATCTTGGTTATTGCAAACAGTGTGGTAATAAACATAGGGGTGCATGTATCTTTTTGAATCAGGGATTTAGTTTTCCTTGGGTAAATTCCTAGAAGTGGAATTACTGGATCAAATGGTATTTCTATTTTTAGTTTTTTGAGGAACCTCCACACTGCTTTCCACAGCAGTTGCACCAATTTACATTCTCACTAACAGTGTAGGTGGTTCCCATTTCTCTGCATCCTTGCCAACATTTGTTATTTCTTGTCTTTATGATAGTGGCCATTCTGACTGGTGTGCAGTGATATCTCATTGTGGTTTTTATTTGCATTTCCCTGATAATTAGTGATGTGGAGCATCTTTTCATTTGCCTGTTGGCCATTTGTATTTCTTCTTTGAAGAAGTGTCTACTCAGGTCCTCTGCCCATTTTTAACCAGGTTATTTGTGTTTTGGCTGTTGAGGCTTGAGTTCTTTATATAAATTGGATGTTAACCCCTTATCAGATGAGTCATTTACGAGTATATTCTACCATACTGTAGGATGCCTTTTTATTCTGCTGATAATGTCCTTTGGTGTACAGAAGCTTTTTAGTTTGAAGTAGTCCAATTTTTTATTTTGTTTCCCTTGCCTGAGATGTGTCCAGGAAAAAATTACTCATATTTATGTTCCAGAGATTTTTGCCTATATTTTCTTCTAAGAGTTTTATGGTTTCATGTCTTATATTCAGGTCTTTGATCCATTTTGAGTTTACTTTTGTGTGTAGAGTTAGGCAGTAATTCAGTTTCATTCTCTCACATGTAGCTGTCCAGTTTTGCCAACACCAGTTGTTGAAGAGGCTGTCATTTCCCCATTGTATGTTCATGGTTCCTTTATCATATATTCATTGACCATATATGCGTGGGTTTATATCTGAGCTATCTTTTCTTTTTTTTTTAAATTAAGGTTTTATTGATATACACTCTTATGAAGGTGTCACATAAAAAAACTATGTGGTTACTACATTCACCCATATTATCAAGTGCACCCCATGCCCCACTGCAGTCACTGTCCATCAGTGTAGTAAGATGCCACAGATTGACTATTTGCCTTCTCTGTGCTACACTGTCTTCCCCGTGACCCCCATGCAATGTGAACTAAACAAATACACCTCAAACCCCTTCTCAACCCCTTCCCACCCACCCTCCCACACCTATCCTATTTGGTAACCACTAGTCCCTTCTTGGAGTCTCTGAGTCTGCTGCTATTTTGTTCCTTCAGTTTTGCTTCGTTGTTATACTCCACAAATGAGGGAAATCATTTGGCACTTGTCTTTCCTGCCTGGCTTATTTCACTGAGCATAATATCCTCCAGCTCCAACCATGTTGCTGCAAATGGTAGGATTTATTTCTTTTTTATGGCTGAATAGTATTCCATTGTGTATATGTACCACCTCTTTATCCATTCATTTACAGATGGACACTTAGGTTGCTTCCATTTCGTGGCTATTGTAAATAGTGCTGTGATAAACATAGGGATGCATATGTCTTTTTCAAACTGGGCTCCTGCATTCTTAGGGCACATTCCTACTAGTGGAATTCCTGGGTCAAATGGTATATCTATTTTGAGTTTTGTGAGGAACCTCCGTACTGCTTTCCACAATGGTTGAACTAATTTGCATTCCCACCAGCAGTGTAGGAGGGTTCCCCTTTCTCCACATCCTTGCCAACATTTGTTGTTGTTTGTCTTTTGGATGTTGGCCATCCTTACTGGTGTGTGATGATATCTCATTTTGGTTTTAATTTGCATTTCTCTGATGATTAGTGATGTGCAGCATCTTTTCATGTGCCTGTTGGCCATCTGAATTTCTTCTTTGGAGAAGTGTCTACTCATGTCCTCTGCCCATTTCTTAATTGGATCATTTGCTTTTTGTTTGTTGAGGTGCGTGAGCTCTTTATATATTTTGGATGTCAACCCCTTATCAGATATGTCATTTATGAAAATATTCTCCCATACTGTGGGATATCTTTTTGTTCTACTGATGGTGTCCTTTGCTGTACAGAAGCTTTTCAGTTTCATATAGTTCCACCTGTTCATTTTTGCTTTTGTTTCCCTTGTCCGGGAGATATATTCATGAAGAAGTTGCTCATGTTTATGTCCAAGAGATTTTTGCCCATTTTTTTATAGAATATTATGGTTTCATGACTTACATTCAAGGCTTTGATCCATTTTGAGTTTACTTATGTGTATGGGGTTAAACAATAATCCAGTTTCATTCTCTTACATGTAGCTGTCCAGTTTTGCCAACACCATCTCTTGAGGAGGCTGTCATTTCCCCATTGTATATCCATGGCTCCTTTATCATATATTAATTGACCATATATACTTGGGTTAATATCTGAACTCTCTTTTCTGTCTCACGGGTCCATGGGTCTGTCTGTTCTTGTGCTTGTACAAAATTGTCTTGATTACTGTGGCTTTGTAGTGGAGGTTGACATTGGGAAGTGAGATCTCCCCTGCTTTATTCTTCCTTCTCAGGATTGCTTTGGCTATTCGGGGTCTTTTGTGGTTCCATATGAATTTTAGAACTATTTGTTCCAGTTTGTTGAAGAATGCTGTCAGTATTTTGATAGGGATTGCATTGAATCCGTAGATTTCTTTAGGCAGGATGGCCATTATGACAATATTAATTCTTCCTACCCAAGAGCATGGGATGAATTTCCATTTATTAGTGTCTCTTTAATTTCTCTTAAGAATGTCTTGTAGTTTTCAGGGTGTAGGTCTTTCACTTCCTTGGTTATGCTAATTCCTAGATATTTTACTCTTTTGATGCAATTGTGAATGGAATTGTTTTCCTGATTTCTCTTTCTGCTAGTTCATTGTTAGTGTATAGGAAAGCAACAGATTTCTGTGTATTGATTTTGTATCCTGCAACTTAGCTGAATTCAGATATTAGATCTAGTAGTTTTGGAGTGGATTCTTTAGGGTTTTCTATGTACAATATGTCATCTGCAAACAGTGACAATTTAACTTCCTCTTTACCAATCTGGATGCCTTTTATTTCTTTGTGTTGTCTGATTGCCGTGGCTAGGACCTCCAGTACTATGTTGAATAAAATCTGGGAGAGTCGGCATCCTTGTCTTGTTCCCAATCTTAAAGGAAAGGCTTTCAGCTTCTCGCTCTTAAGTATGTTGGTTGTGGGTTTGTCTTATATGGCCTTTATTATGTTGAGGTACTATACCCATTTTGTTGAGAGTTTTTATCATGAATGGATGTTGAATTTTGTCGAATGCTTTTTCAGCATCTATGGAAATGATCATGTGGTTTTTGTCCCTCTTTTTGTTGATGTGGTGGATGATGTTGATGGATTTTCGAATGTTGTACCATCCTTGCATCCCTGGGATGAATCCCACTTGATCATGGTGTATGATCCTTTTGACGTATTTTTGAATTCGTTTTGCTAATATTTTGTTGAGTATTTTTGCATCTAAGTTCATCAGCGATATTGGTCTGTAGTTTCCTTTTTTTGTTGTGTCTTTTCCTGGTTTTGATATTAGAGTGATGTTGGCTTCATAGAATGAGTTTGGAAGTATTCCCCCCTCCCTCTATTTTTTGGAAAACTTTAAGGAGAATGGGTATTACGTCTTCTCTAAATGTCTGATAAAATTCTGCGGTGAATCCATCTGGTCCAGAGGTTTTGTTCTTGGGTATTTTTTTGATTACCGATTTCATTTTTGATTCTGTTTATGTGTGTAGACTCTCTTTTTTTCTTGATAAGTCTGGCTAGGGGTTTATCTATTTTGTTTATTTTCTCAAAGAACAAGCTCTTGCTTTCATTGATTCTTTCTATTGTTTTATTCTTCTCAATTTTATTTATTTCTGCTTTAATCTTTATTATGTTCCTCCTTCTACTTACTTTGGGCCTCATTTGTTCTTCTTTTTCTAGTTTCGTTAATTGTGTGTTTAGACTCTTCATATGGGATTGTTCTTCTTTCCTGAGGTTGGTCTGTATTGCAATATACTTTCCTCTTAGCACGTCCTTGCCTACAGATTTTGCAGTATTGAATTATTGTTGTACTATGTCTACATATGTTGCGTGATCTCTTTTTATTTGGTCATTGATCTATTGGTTGTTTAGCAGCATGTTGTGAAGCCTCCATGTGTTCATGGGATTTTTTGTTTTCTTTGCATAATTTATTTCTAGTTTCATACCTTTGTGGTCTGAGAAGCTGGTCGGTACAATTTCAATCTTTTGGAATTTACTGAGGCTCTTTTTGTGGCCTAGTATATGATCTATTCTTGAAAATGTTCCATGTGTACTTGAGAAGAATGTGTATTCTGTTGCTTTTGCATGTTGAGTTCTGTAGATGTCTGCTGGGTCCATCTGTTCTAATGTGTTGTTCAGTGCCTATGTATCCTTACTTATTTTCTGTCTGGTTGATCTGTCCTTGGAGTGAGTAGAGTGTTGAAGTTTCCTAGAATGAATACATTACATTCTATTTTCCCTTTTAATTCTGTTAGCATTTATTTCACATATGTAGGGGCTTCTGTGTTGGGTGCATAGATATTTATAATGGTTATATCTTCTTGTTGGATTGACCCCTTTATCATTATGTAATGTCCTTCTTTGTCTCTTGTGACTTTGTTTGTTTTGAAGTTTATTTAGTCTGATACCAGTACTCTAACTCCTGCTTTTTTCTCCCTATTCGTTGCATGAAATACCTTTTTCCATCCCTTCACTTTTAGTCTATGTATGTCTTTGGGTTTGAAGTGAGTCTCTTATAGGCAGCATATAGATGAGCTTGTTTTTTTATCCATTCAGTGACTCTATATCTTTTGATTGGTGCATTCAGACCATTTACATTTAGGATGTTTATCAATAGGGGTGTACTTATTGCCATTGCAGGCTTTAGATTTGTGGTTACCAAAGATTCAACAGGGGTTCCCCTGGTAGGTATAATCTTTACTAACCAATTTTAGCCACAGAAGAACCATTGGCCTCTCTACAAAGGAAAGCTTCAGTCCATTGAGAAAGCAGACAAACCATGACAAAACATATTTATCCATGAGATGGAGAAGCTGTATGAAATTCATTTGCCAAATCTTCAATGGCCCACTGGGCAATTTAAAATGCCTGGGGGCCACATAAGACCTGTGGGACAAGTGAGGTAGGCATTTTCTGTGGCCTTATTAGTATTTCTCTGCCAATACTTGTTCATGAATGCTATCATTTTGTCTGTAGAGCAATGGTTTAATGAAGTGGTAAGTAGAGGGAATTTTAGAATTTCTGTTAGGGCTGGATTGTTATTTGGTTCAAACCAGAGTTTTCTCTTTTTATCAAACCAACAATGATTAGGTTTCCAATGTTGTTTTTCCCTCTCTGGGCCAGTTGTTGGTTATCTCATAAAATTTTCCAAATTATCATTTAGGAGAGCATCTTTTTGGAACTTTACAGAGGTTTGGCTATTTATTTCCTTGAAAGCAGTGTTTTTGGTGGGAATATAAGCAAGGTAAGTAACTTTGTCATCTGGGGAGTTGAGTCAAGAATGCCCAGGAACCTCAGTAGAGCCACTGGCAAAAGTATGGCATCTAATACATTTTGGACATAGGAGCCATTTTCGATTTTGTCCCCATTGGAGGTTAGGAAACTTCATTGTTTCCATAACATTCCAAAGTCATGAGCTACCCCATTGGCATACTGACTTTCAGTATAAATGTTTGTGGTTTTATCTTTGTCTTAAGGTATAAGTAAGCGCATTTGACAGACTGTTGGGCTGAAGTAGCCAAAGGTAGAGGTGTTTTCTCAATGACTTTAAATGGAGTTACAAGAGCATACCCAGCATGACATTTACCATTTTCACCCTTTAAATTAGAACCCTCAGTAAACCATGAAAAGTCTGCACTGAGTAGAGGAATTTCCTGTAAATTGTCATGGGGAGTCAAAAAGTGATCAGTCAGGATTAAGCCGTTGTGAAGGGTTTCACCTGGATCCAAATTTAGTCTTATTCTTAGGTCAGATGCCCTGACTATGGAACCTGAGTTTGAGCAACCTGCCATTTTTCTTTGGAGACTTTATGGCCCATTAAAGTCAAAAGTTTTAACAGGTGGATGCTGTCTTCCTAAGAAGAGGTTTGAGAAGGGGAGCAGAGAAGCAGATCATGTAGATATTGTACAAAGTACAGCTGAAAAATTCTTTGCATTGTCCAAATCAGCTCTTACACTTTGTGAAAAGTAAGAACTCTCTGAAACTGGAGCATCACTGTCCAGTTGTATTTCCATTCTTCCCAAGTGAAGGTGCAAAGATATTGGCTATCCTTATGAACTGGAATACTTAAGAAGGCACTGCATAGATCAGTTACAGTGAAAAATTTGCTTTCAGTAGGAATGGATGTCAGCAGCGTATAGGGGTTAGAAATAACAGGGTGCCGAGGATGACAATGTTGTTTATTGCTGGAGGCCCTGGACAAACCTTCATCATCAGCCATTGGGTTTTCTCACAGGTAAAATAGGGGTATTAGACTAATTCAGGGGATAAGGATTCCCTGAGCATTGATTATCATCTTCTATTATGGGCATGATGCCTTGAAAGGCTTCTTTATTTATGGGGTATTGATTGATTCTGGGGAGAGGTTTTGAGGGATCTATTTGAATCTTGATGGTAGGTGGATATGGATTCTGCCAATATCAGTTGAAGATTGTGCCCATAAAAAAGGATGGTAGCTGACCCAATACGAACAAATGATCAGTGTTCCCAGACTCAGCTAAAGTGCTGTCAAAGATGGAGCAAATAAAAGATGTTTAAGGGTCATTCAATTCCCCTGGTTGGCTATTTTGATTACTGTTGCCAAATTCTAGAATGATTTCCCCCTTTTAGGAGGAAGAAATTCTGGCATGATACATCTCTCTCTCTCTCTATCATCTTTCATCTATTTTATAGAAATTTTGGCCCAATAAATGAATAAGGAAGACGGACTAAGGCGAAAAGGGTATATTATCTCCCAAGGGCCTAAAAAGGGAATAGGTGCAGAGACAGGAACCTCCTGAGGTTTGTTTGAGACCCCCACTATCTGAACTGCTTTAGTACTCCAAGGCAGGGGCTGCTTACTAGCGGTGGGCTTGAATACTAACAGCATAGCTTTGGTGTCAATAAGGACAAAGATTTACTTCTATTCTGGAGAGTGATTTCTCTAAACCAACCAAGAGGGAGGACTGGGAAGGCACCTGCAGCTCCTTGGAGCCTGGCCTTTGGGAGTTAGAGGACTTTGGTAAGGCTACCCAGAGGGCTGGGGGCACCCGAAGTGCCTAAACTTGTAACGATCTTTTTTCCAGTGTCTGGACTGTTTGCAGTGATAGCAAAAGCTAGGAGGTTTTGAATTTGTTTAGGGGCCTTCATTTGCTGGAGTTGAAAGTCAAGAATCTTAGTGGCCTTTCATTTTAGGTGACTCATCTGGGGTGTGAGGCAAGCTGGTTTGCCAAATTAACTAAATCCAGAGTGGACATAGTTTTCCATTCTATCCTGGCCTTTTTTTTTTTTTTTGGTATCTTTAATCTACAATTACATGTGCAACATTATGGTTACTAGACTCCCCATATTATCAAGTCCCCTCCATATACCCCATTACAGTCACTGTCCCTCAGCGTAGTGAGATGCTATAGAATCACTACTTGTCTTCTCTGAGGTGTACAGCCCTCCCTTTGCCCCCCCAACATTACATCTGCTAATCGTAATGCCCCTTTTTCCCCCTTGTCCCTCCCTTCCCACCCTTCCTCCCCAGTCCCTTTCCCTTTGGTAACTGTTAGTCCCTTCTTGGGTTCTGTGAGTCTGCTGCTGTTTTGTTCCATCAGTTTTTTTTTTCTTTGTTCTTACACTCCACAGATGAGTGAAATCATTTGATACTTGTCTTTTTCGGCTTGGCTTATTTCGCTGAGCATAATACCCTCTAGCTCCATCCATGTTGCTGCAAATGTCTGGATTTGTTTTCTTCTTATGGCTGAATAATATTCCATTGTGTATATGTACCACATCCTCTTTATCAATTCATCTACTGATGGATACTTACATTGCTTCCATTTCTTGGCTATTGTAAATAGTGCTGCAATAAACATAGGGGTGCATCTGTCTTTTTCAAACTGGGCTGCTGCATTCTTAGGGTAAATTCCTAGGAGTGGGATCCCTGGGTCAAATGGTATTTCTATTTTGTTTTTTGAGGAGCCACCATACTGCTTTCCACAATGGTTGAACTAATTTGCAGTCCCACCAGCAGTGTAGGAGGGTTCCCCTTTCTCCACATCCTTGCCAACATTTGCTGTTGTTGGTGTTTTGGATGGTGGCCATCCTAACTGGTGTGAGGTGATATCTCATTGTGGTTTTAATTTCCATTTCTCTGATGATTAGCGATGTGGAACATCTTTTCATGTGCCTGTTGGCCATCTGAATTTCTTCCTTGGAGAACTATCTATTCAGATCCTCTGCCCATTTTTTAATTGGATTATTTGCTTTTTGTTTGTTGAGGTGCGTGAGTTCTTTATATATTATGGATGTCAACCCCTTATCGGATATGTCATTTATGAATATATTCTCCCATACTGTAGGACCTCTTTTTGTTCTACTGATGGTGTCCTTTGCTGTACAGAAGCTTTTCAGCTTGATATAGTCCCACTTGTTCATTTTTGTTTTTGTTTCCCTTGCCCGGGGAGATATGTTCATGAAGAAGTTGTTCATGTTTATGTCCAAGAGATTTTTGCCTCTATTCTGGCCTTTTTAACTAAAAAAAGGAAAGATCCTGGTTCAGCCTGTTAATAAACGGTGTTAAGTGCTACCCAGGTGGATTCAAAATCTAAAGGAAGACCAGAATTGTTTTTTTTTAAACCATCTGAAGTAGATTGTAATAGTTATGAACAAGTTCATCAGGCTTTGTCAAGCCTGAACTTTATTCCAGTCAGCAGACTTAAGAAAAAAGCTATTGATATTTCCAGTGAGTGTTCTAGCATTTTGCTAAAAGTTAGGGATTCTGTTCTTCTAAGTCCTTTTTAGGGTTTTCCCATTGAGCTGGTTTCATCCAATGCTTGACCTGGCCTTCACCAACAAGCATGTGGATTAACTGATATAAATCTAAGAAACCAAGTTGGTAGATTTGAATATGTTAAATTCTTCAGTAAACCCATGGGCATTCTTAAATCACTTTTGGAACTCTTTAACTATGGCTGGCATTTTGGCCCTTGTTCGGGGAGCATAAGCAGCTTGGGGTTATTTAGATCCTCATAAGCCTTACTTTAAAGGGATAGGTTTTAATAGGTTCAGGAGAGGAGGGTGTAGATGAGGTGGGGGGACAGTGCAGAAAGAATGGAGGAAAATGGTGCCAGAGGCAGGCCTGAGTACAAAGTGGCTGCCATGTGTCTGCAGAGAAGGAAGGTGGGGGAAAGGAAAAGAGGCCGCACAAGTGACTTTGGCTTCTTCCAATGGTTTGTCTGCCTCAGTTACCTTAGAAAGAGCATTTTACAGAGGCAAACTTAGAATCCTGAAAATGTTTTGAAGCATCAAGATATAAATTAAAATAGGCATCCTATTCGGTTGTAGTTTTTTTTTGAACTGTGACTTTCTAATTTAATTTTGAGAAAACAAGTTTGGGGAGATTGAAAGTTCTGGATAATGGTCACTGGTGTTCTAAATTTCTTTTGGTTAAGTCAGTCCATTTAGTTAGATATGCAAATGAGGGGGGACCATAATGTTTAAACATAAAGCCAGCTGGGGTCCTAGACGAAGGGGTGCTCTCAAAGTATTCTGATGATTGAGATCTCACTTCTTAGAGATTTTTCTCTACAACAAAGAGAAAAATTCCTAAGCAGCAGAGTTTTAACAGCAATAGTCTGGTTCTAAAAGGAATCAGACTAAAGGCTAGTGCAGTTCCAAGAGGCACAGTGCCGGTAGGAACTATACAATCCCCAAAAGGATACAGACCAAAGGACTGTACAATTCCAATAGCAACAGTCCAGTTCCAAAGAAGATGCAGACTGAAGATTAGCACCGTTCCACAGGAACTGTATGGTTTCTGAAAGAAATCATATTGAAGGCCAAATGGCCTTCAATAAAGACCTTAAGTAGATCTCAACTAAAGCCTGGAGAGCTCAAAAAGGCAAAAATTGCGGAGCTCAAAATCCAGGAGACTTACCCTCAAAATCCAGGGTTGGCAAGAAAGCTCAGTAGGTTCTGTGGGTACTGGCACCTGTTTGCTCACCAGCCAAAGTTGTTGAGGGTCATTGCTGGATCCCACTTTTGACACCAAGTAATGTTAGCCTTAAAACTAAAAGTTATTTTAGCAGCAAAAAATGGCTTTATTCAGTAGCAGCAGAGAATTGCCATTTGGGACAAGCAAGCCATGGCAAAACCATAGGCATGTCTGGAGAACAAAGGAGAGGAATGCTTTTATAGAAAAGGCAGAGTTCAAAGGGCTGTTTTAAACAGAAAGTCCATTGGAGGAAACTGGGTGTTCTATGTGTCATGCTTTCTCATTGGCTGGCCCATTTCCCATGGAGGCAGAAACCTTCCTTCTTCTTGCTGGGTAGTAAAGTAGCTAAAACAGTATTGACTTACAAGGTGTCCACCTCTTCTGGTGGCATCCGCAATTGACAAGGAGTGTGAATATGAGAACTCCCCCTGCCGGCCTCCTGACTCCACTTCAGTGTGATTTTCCTTAAATTTTCACACAGATAATGTGAAAACACTTGGTTCAATGCATGGGAAGAAATGTGTTCTGCCCCCTTCTTTTTCCTGGTATAGTCATAGTTCCAGTGTAGAAAGGGTAATTCAGTCTAACCCTGTTTAATGATCACATTTCAGCTTCTAAGCAACTTTCTGACCAGCTTTTTGTGTACTTTACCCACATGGAGGAGCCCAACCTGAGTGACCAGGTCTATTCATTTTTCTAGATAGAGCCAATATGTTGGCAACATGCTTCATCAGCGTGTACTGAGCGTTTGCTTAGTGTGATCCTTAGAATATACTCAATTTTGGGTTAATAGATAAAATTATGTTTCTAAACCTGCAAAGCTGAAGACTACCTCAAATACTTCCTACCTGGAAATGTTTTCAACAGTTACAAAAACAGATACTCTGTGGTCGAGATCTTCAAATACTGATACATTGTTAGCTACTGAGGAATTGTGAAAACTGGCAGAACTGGAAAGGCAAACACTGCTTGCTGCTACCCAATATCTGTTGTTTCCTTTGTTCTTAACAACAGAACCAAGATTTTGATTAGGACAGCAATATGACTAGCTCAAAATAAATTTCTTAAAGCAAGAGATGGCCGTGTGACAAAGTTGTTGCTAATAGGATAGAAGTGGACCTCTGCTTGTGATTTCTGGAAAATTTTGCTTTTTTTGCCCTTGGCACTGGCTTAGCCTTTTTATTTGTCAATTCCTCCTATTCCCATTATGGAATGTGTATGTAATAGCTGGAGCTGCACCAGCCATTTCCAGACCATGAAGGGAAGGCCAGGGTATTTATATATCTGTTGACATTCTTGAACTGTAGAATCAATGGCAACAATGCATGCTTCTGAACTTGTTTTCTTAAGGAAAGAGATATCTAATTTGTGTAAGCCTGTTTGGTTTTTTGTTAATTGCAGTCAAATGCAATTCCAAATCGATATGTTAAAATTTAAATTGGCTTTAAAACATCATACAGGTCAATGCCCATTTGTTACATTTTCCACCATAACAAGGTACACTATTTCTGAATTGTGTAAAATGGGAACACATTCTTGCACAGCCAAGGAGTCAATGACCAGTGGATAGTTTCAGTTAGCTGTTCTTTTATTAGATTCATCACATTACATTTAGGTAACTAGTCATTTTAAAATCAAGAGATCTAGCAGGTTATCTGGAACCACAGATGTGAACACCTTATCTTTTCTCCACAGCCATTTCTGACCTTTTTATCATCTCAGAAATATTTCTACTAATGACACCTACCAACATATTGATTTGGGGACAAAATGTTTCTAATCCTGAAATGCTCAGGACTATACTAAGATACCAAGCTTTAAGAATATACAACTTTAGTTCAGTTTTATGAATAGATTCCATCACACTTTGGGCCTCCCCTTCTGTAGCACAGAGTTGTGTTTTGGTGAAACCTCTGCTCAGCCAACTCATTTCCCAGCTTCTGTGTACTCAGAGGCACCATTTGACTGGCTCTTGCTGATGGGACGAGTGGCACTGGTGTGCTTTGCTTCCAGACTTGCCCAGCTGATAAAATCCCTCTGTAGGTAGCCCTCCATGCTCTTTCCCGTCTGGCTGGGGGAATGGAGATGACTTCCAGGATGATCTTTGTAGCTATGGGTTGGTTACAGAACCTCATCAGTCTGGTTTCCTAAAAATTGGAGGGTGGAGAGCTGCCTTGCTGAGCTATTCAACTGCTCAGAATTGTTACATAAACTAGAAATAAGCTTCTATTATGTTTGAGCCATTATGTGTCTGGGTGTGTATTTTATAGTACTTAGCTATCTAATATGTGTTAAGAGCCAAGTTGTATGTATTCATTCACTTGATAGTTGAGTATCTCCATCTGCCATCCTGTATCTGTGGCCTTGTCATGCTTTTTGACAAAAGTGGCCCTTGCAAATGGCTCATGACATTCCATGGTAGTGGAGCCAGTCCCAGATGAGGTGGTAACATCTTGGAGTTTCCATTCAGGGGTTGTAAATTGAAACTGGCATTTTCTTTCCATAGTTTCCATTTCCTAGTTTCATTCTTTCCAGAAAAAGGATCCTTCTTCAGCTTTCCCCCTTTCCCATTTCTGTTGACTTCAGATGGTAATTAATCACTTCCAGCTGTACTGGCTCCTCGTTTCCTGTGCTTATGACAGGAAAACAAGGCCTCAAGATTCCAACTCACTCAGATCAGGGGTTTCCAATATCTTTTTTAAAAAATAATTTATTTTGGTATCATTAATCTACAATTACATGTGCAATATTATGGTTATTAAACTACCCCTTCATCAGGTCCCCCCCCCCAACCCCATTACAGTCACTGTCCATCAGCGTAGTGAGATGCTATAGAGTCACCACTTGTCTTCTCTGAGTTGTACAGCCCTCCTGTTTCCAGTATCTTTTAAAGCAACAGAATCTTTTGTCAAATGAAATCTCCAGCTACAACCCAATCTATAAAAACTGTTCTGATTAAAGTGAATGCTGGTGGTGATGCTTCTGACAGATTTGGATCTACTTCTGACCAGGTGGCGAGTCAAACATCAATGGGGGCCTTTGTGCATTACAGAGTCTTTTGCCCTCATATGGTCTCATATTTGGGAATAGGTCCCAGCAAACCATTGCGACTGGGCAAGATCAGGAATTCAAATTAAGTAGCTCAGAATCAGTCAATCCCATGAGGGCGAACTAAGCAGTTTCCCGGGTCCTGCAATGGCATCACTCACAGCGGAGTGAAGGAGGGGTGCTGTCAGAACTGGACACAGTGGGACATGCTCAGTATGGAGAATCAAGCAGGTTTCTTGAGGCTGATCTTTCACTTCAGGCAGAAGCAGATATAAACATTCCACGTAGTATATTGTTTTCTGTGATTACTGCTCGTCAGCTGAGATAGTCTGGGTTTTACCACACTGAGGAGTTGTAACTATTCTGATTTATGTATCAGGTAGGCACAATAAGCTGGCACCACTCACAGGGAGGCAGGAGGGGAGACGGAATTTCTTAGCTACGGTTAGCCAATACCTGACCCTCATGTTTGACCTTGAGGAAAATCGCTCAGGGTTTCTGACAACATTCCAAGTCTGTGTGGATGGCATGATTGGGACCAAGTGGGGACACAGGAAGTTGGGACGTTCCTGCCTTTGCAGGGGCCTAGGTGTTGCTAAAAAATAACACTCTGAAAATGTTTAATTTGTCTGCAGACACTTTGGCTTGTGCATATTTTAAAGTGTATTTTTTTTATTTACAATGTGAGATAATACATAACAAACAGATGATGCAGTTACAAACATATCTGGTAACTCCATTTTCATGAAAAAGTATATAAATACATTACAGGAAATTCTGTATAGTAAACAGTAGAAATTGATATAGTAAACATTTGCTACTTTTTTTCTATGCCAATATTACTGTCATTTAAAGCTTACATACTGGTTTCAAGTATCCCCTATAAAATAACTCTACTAAAATATTGGAAAAGAATTTTGCTATAAATATGATTGGTACATTAAAAATAGACTCAGTGTGTCTTTGTAACAATGTCAACTATAATCAAATGCTGCCTTAAACATCCCTAAGTTCTGCATTATTCATTTAGTATTAAAAATTTTTAAATAATGATCACTGGTTAAAGTAGCTGTAAAAATACAGCATTGCAACATTATTTACTGTTATGAAGGATGCCCCTCCTCTAAGGTAGAGGAGAATAAGCATAATGGTATTGTGTGGACTTGGCGCCCTGTCATCTTTACTTTAAATGGAGCAGGAGCATCTGTTGGATGTCAGGAGGGAAGTGGAGAGGCATCCAGAGGCTGTTCTCCTGTCATTTCAGAGGTTGGGGTTGTTCTTTTTGCTCCTCTTCAGCTTGAAGACGTGTCAGGACATAAAGGATGACTTGATAGCAGAAAATGTATTGATCCTACGGCCAAAAAAAGAGGAGGGAGGGAGAGCAGGAAAAGACTTCAGATACACAATGTTAATCTTTTATGGATATATAGCTCCACCACTATTGAAAGTGAAGTTTGAGTAATTTTGAAAATATGGAAATTTTTTTTGTAATGTTGAACATAAGAAGTGGAATATACGATTGTGAAGTGTCATAAAAATTATAAAATACAGTGATGAGATTGACAAAATTGGGGGTGGCTGGGTAGAAATATCCCAGAGTGCTAACTGAAGTTGTCTCTGATTGGTGGATCTGTTTTTGTGCTTTGGTAATAATTTATGATTTGCTTTTATAATGGAAAAATAAACTTCCTGAAAAATTTCTTCTGGATTAATTGAACTTAATCTTGCTGTTCTAAAATATCAAGAAAAAATACAAAATAATTTTCTTCCAATATTTTGGGACAAAAGAATATGGAAATCAAGGTTTTTCACAAATTAACTTTTTTGGCAAAATTACTCTCTATGAAGTTGCTGGTACAGGGATGTGAGTTTTCTTGTTATATGACAAGGAATTAATGAGCCTAAAAATAAATGATACACTAAATGGAAAGTAATAAACTAATAATGATAGTTGAATCTCATTTCAAATAGCTGTGTGAGTGTATGCACACCTATGCACATATGCAGACTAAGAAATATAAGAATGTTGACTAAAATGTTAAAAACTCTAGAGTAGGAATAGAAGCAACGCTTTTATTATTTTTTCTCATCTGAATTTTAACTTTCTACATTCTCCACATTTATCCTTAACTTTCATGACACAAACAATCCATTAGCAAACCCACTTTGCATAATATCCTCTTCTCCCTATATCCACACCCACCACTCCAGTCTGGGCCACCACTGCTTGTCCCCTATCTGACCTCCCTGCTTCTAATGCTGGACCCTTCTCCCCAAACTGGGTCTTGTTTTAACACAGAAGCCAGAGCAGGCCTTTAAAATATGAATCAGATCATGTCACTCCATCCTGACAATCCTGTGATGGCTCCATGTCACTCAGAGGAGAGCCCAAGCCCTGTCACCTCCCCTCCTTCTCCCTCCACTTCAGCCACACAGGCTGTGACCATTCTTAAACATCAAGACCCACGTCCACCCTGGACTTGCACGCAGGTGGTGCTTACTCTCAGATATCTACATGACACTCCTTCAAATCTTTGCTGAAGTGTTACTTTCTCAGCAGTGCCACCTTCTTTACAATAGCACCCCAACCTGCCACATGACCCATCTTCTTTACCCTACTTTTTCCCTCTAAAGCAAAGATCCTATATAATTTTCTTAGTGTGTTTATTATCTGCCTTTCTCAGCACTACTGCACTAGAAGATCTTTGTCACTCTGGCAGGATCTGCATTTTATTCATGGTGTGCTCCAAGCACCTAGAAGAGTTCTGGCACATGGCAGGTCCTCGATGAGTTGAACAAATGAATTTCCTGGGTCTAAAGAATAGCTCATTCTGATCAATGTTTTCTTTACTTAAAAATGTGACTAAATATTTAATATTTAGGAGATTTAATTAGAATAAAATGGTATATGAAATGTCAATGTATAGCTTCCACATCCCTCCCCTCAATATAAATAAAAAGGATAGTGGAACTACTCCGAACAGAGAGACACTCTAAAGGACGCCATCCCTGTGAAGGACACAGTCTATAGGTCATAACCTATGTGACATGACCCATGATTTGATTTTAGGTATAAGAAATGAAAATGATCACAACAGAGGATATACCATCCGATTCTCTGTAATCTATTCAGTATAGATACTTAATTTCCTTATTTTTTAAATTAAAAAGGCAACATATTTTAAAAAGCCTAGAAGTATTTTCTTTTTTTTTTCTGAATTAGTCCTCATGCATTAAAAAAATAAAGTCTATTACTACCATAAATCTTTGGTTTTGTACAATAATGTGGGAACCCTCAAAAAAGAGAACACTCAAAAAAGTGGTTTAACTGGAATGTTTAAATTATTGGTATCTTCATAAAAATCCTCATTAGAAAACAGCAACCAAGACTCACTTCTGTCTGAACCATTCCATGTCTTTGTAGTCTCATGCAGCGCACTAAATCAGAGATGTCAAACTGCCAAAGGAAACAGAGTGTATATGTTAGATAAAAAGGGTAACTGAATTTGAACCCCAAAGATTCACAGAGGAGGGGCTTATTCAGATTTCTGTACTCCATTCTCTTTCCCATCCTAGCAGTTTTGGTAAACTGTTCTGGACAAATGTTGGTGAACTGACTTTATCATCATTTGATAATTTATTTCAGATCTTTCTAAGAATTACGGAAGGTTATTCTATTTGAAAATCCCCAACAGAGATTCTCTTCCCTTTGAAGTTTGACTAAATTGTATTATTATTTTAAAAACAAGGCAAACTATTTTTCCTATATTTTGCTTTTCAGAATGAAATTCCTGATCTTTTTATTTTTCAGATATTTAAGAGCTTGAAACAAATAGACTATTTTGTTTTGTCCTTCTTAATTATTATGGTAGATAATATAGAGTGTAAAGAGCAAGATAGAACTCTCCTTAACTAAAAGTCTTTAAGAGATGATGATTTTAATTATATATATATATATATGTATATACTAAGATATTCTAACATTTTAAATAAGTCTTTTACTAACTTAGCTTTTAGGTAAGATTATACTCTTATTAGCTTTATTTATCTAGTAATAATATTTTTAATTGGGAGTTCTTGCTTAGAGATAGACTATTAGCATCAATTTGTTTAACAAAATACACATTTCCCACCTATAGGTAACAATAACCAAAAAGAAAACAAGCTTTCTCATTTAAAAAATAAACTTTCTTTTGTGCTTTAATATTTCCATCCCTAAAAGTGTGATAACACTGACATTATCTCATACAAGTCTACAGATGGTAAAGACTATAAAATGCAATACTGCATAAGGGGCTTTTGAGCACATGGTTAAAAAAACACAAGTAAAACCAATATAAATTTATAGTACTATTTCTTCTTGATTACAGTCTATACAGTTTTGAATGTTTACTAAAATATAATTCTCTGTAGTAAGAAAACTAAGGCTTTCATACAAACCAGTAAATAAAAAGTCCCAAGATCACAACACACACAAAATTAGATTTCATCATTATTTCCAGTCAAATACTTGTTCAGCCTGTTATTTTGTACTCACTTCAAGATCTTGACCAATTAACCCTAGAACCACGTCTATGCATATCAGGGTCCCGGAACGTCCAATGCCCGCGCTGCAGTGTGTTGTGATTGGGCCCGATCTGTGAATGTGTCTCATGTAAGAGATAAAGGTGAGCAAGTCGTCTGGCTGAGAAGGTGTATCGTGGTCTGGCCAGGCAGTGAAATTCAGATGAGAAATAGGTCGCACCTCTCCTGTCTGAAATTATACAATAGAATAAGTAAGGGCATACTATATTGTTCACACAGTATTAGTTCTTAATATTATTTTGTTCTTTCAAATTTGGACTTGTCTATTGGATCTGATCAAAGAAAAGTAGAAGAGAAAAAAAGACCCCACTAAACAACACACAGAGAGCCTTTATCAAGGAGGTTGCTAGATCCACATTTTAAATATTGGATAAAACAAGGATTCAAGATGGCGGTGTGAGAGGTGAGACAGAGAACTCCTCCCAAAACCATAGATAGTGTGAAAATATAGTTAATACAACTAACCCTAAAACAGCAACAGGAAAGAGGGCTGCACCAACTGCATACAGAACTCACTAAAAGAGCAGACCTCACAAAACAGGGTAACATACGAAAGCCTTGATCAGGTGGGACCCGAGCCCTTCCCCCACCCCAGCTCACTGGAGGGAGGAAGAGAAACGGAGTGGGGGAGGGGGGGAAGCCTGGGACTGCTGAACACCTAGTGTGGAGATCTGCTTTGTGAGCAGAAATCTACACTGTGTGGCGCTCTGGAGGAATGGGAGCTGGGACAGGCAGAGTGCTTGAGAGACAGATTCCGCCGTTTGTGGAGGACGGGATCCACACCTGGCCGCTCTGAGAAAAGGAAAAGGCAGGTCGTCTGAGAGGCTTCCTAGCAGCAAGAGGGCTGCTGAAGATGTGGGGTTTGCACGGAGCTTGCTGCGCAGGAGAAGGGATGCGGGACAAGGTTGTCCGGGTGTGCGCTGACCAGCAGACTGGAAACTTTGGGGAGCTTCAGGCACTCCATCCCCCTAGCTGGCTCCTCAGCTCCGAGGCTCCCCACTGTGATATGCAGCCTGCTGAGCCTTCCTCCTGACCTGACAGCACCAGCTGGCAAACCAGCAGTCACTGCTCTGGCATCAGGCCAACCAGAGGGAGAGGCCTCACCTACAACAGCTAGAGATGCCAAGCACAGAGGCTTACACCTCTGTGCTTGGCCCACTGGCTCTGATACTGGAGACCGGAACAGCAGACTGGAGTCAGGAAACAGATCTTTCCTCCCCCCAGGCACCAGCTCCGCTCCCATACGACCCCACCCTCACTCTAGGGGCTGAGCAGCTCCAGAGACTGGAGCTTCTGGGCACTAGAGGGCACCACACAGAAATATGAAATGTCAAAAGAACATTGTTCAGACCAAAAACTCACAAACCCCAGAAAAAGGGCCAAATGAAACTGAACTCACCAATCTTCCTGAAAGAGAGTTCAAAATAAAAATCATAAACATGCTTATGGAGGTACAGAAAAATATTCAAGAACTCAGGAAAAAATTTAAGATGGAGATTCAATCATTAAGAAATTCCATATCTGAAATGAAACATACAATAGAGGGATTTAAAAGCAGATTAGATGTAGTAGAAGAGACGGTAAATGGAATAGAAATGAGAGAAGAGGAATACAAAGAAGCTGAGGCACAGACAGAAAAAAGGATCTTTAAGAATGAAAGAATATTGAGAGAACTGTGTAACCAATCCAAATGGAACAATATTTGCATAATAGGGATACCAGAAAAAGAAGAGAGAGAAAAAGGGATAGAAAGTGTCATTGAGGAGGTAATTGCTGAAAACTTCCCCAATCTGGGGAAGGACATAGTCTCTCAAGCCATTGAGATGCACAGATCTCCCAACACAGGGGACCCAAGGAAGACAACAGCAAGATATATAATAATTAAAATGGCAAAGATCAAGGATAAAGACAGACTTTTAAAAGCAGCTAGAGAGAGAAAAAAGGTCACATACAAAGGAAAACCTATCAGGCTATCATCAGATTTCTCAACAGAAACCTTACAGGCCAGAAGGGAGTGGCCTGATGTATTTAATGCAATGAAGCAGAAGGGCCTTGAACCAAGAATACTCTACCTGGCAAGGGTATCATTTAAATTTGAAGGAGGGATTAAACAATTTTCAGATAAGCAAAAGCTGAGAGAATTTACCTCCCACAAACCACCTCTACAGTGCATTTTGGAGAGACTCCAATAGATGGAAGTATTCCTAAGACTAAATAGATGTCATCCAAGGGATAGACAAAGAATACAGAATATGATTCATAGCATACAAAGAAAGGAGGAGGAAGAAAAAGGAGGAAAAAAAGAATCTTTAGGTTGTTGTTTGTAATAGCATACAAAGTGAGTTAAATTAGACTGTTAGATAGTAAGGGAATTACCTTTGAAGCTTTGGTAACCACAAATCTAAAGCCTGCAGTGGCAATAAGTACATACCTATCGATAACCACCCTCAGTATAAATAGTCTGAATGCACCAAGCAAAAGACATAGAGTCACTGAATGGATAAAAAAACAAGACCTATCTATATGCTGCCTACAAGAGACTCACTTCCAACCCAAAGACATACACAGACTGAAAGTAAAGGGATGGAAAAAGATATTTCATGCAACTAATAGGGAGAAAAAAGCAGGAGTTGCAGTATTTGTATCAGACAAAATAGAATTCAAAACAAAGAAAGTCACAAGAGACAAAGAAGGACATTACATAATGATAAAGGGGTTAGTCCAACAGGAAGATATAACTATTATAAACATCTATGCACTCAACACAGGATCACCTACATATGTGAAACAAATACTAACATAATTAAAGGGAGAAATAGAATGCAATGCATTCATTTTAGGAGACTTCAACACACCACTCACTCCAAAGGACAGATCAACCAGACAGAAAATAAGTAAAGAGACAGAGGCACTGAAAAATGTATTAGAAAGATGGACCTAACGGATAACTACAGAACTCTACATCCAAAAGCAACAGGATACATACACGTTCTTCTCAAGTGCACACGGAACATTTTCAAGAATAGATCATATACGAGGCCACAAAAAGAACCTCAGTAAATTCCAAAAGATTGAAATTGTACAGACCAGCTTCTTAGATCACAAAGGTATGAAACTAGAAATAAAACACTCAAAGAAAATGAAAAATCCCACAAACACATGGAGGCTTAATAACATGCTCCTAAATAATCAATGGTTTAATGACCAAATAAAAACAGACATTAAGCAATATATGGAGACAAATGACAACAATAATTCAACACCACAAAATGTGTAGGACGCAGCGAAGGCCATGCTAAGAGGGAAATATAGCACAATACAGGCCTACCTCAGGAAAGAAGAACAATCCAATTTGAGCAGTCTAAACTCACAATTAATGAAACTAGAAAAGAAAGAACAAAAGAGGCCCAAAGTCAGTAGAAGGATGGAAATAATAAAGTTTAAAGCAGAAATAAATAAAATTGAGAAGAATAAAACAATAGAAAGAATCAATTAAAGCAGAAGCTGATTTTTTGAGAAAATAAACAAATAGATAAACCTCTAGCCAGACTTTTCAAGAAAAAAAGAGAGTCTACTCACATAAACAGAATCAGAAATGAGAAAGAAAAATTCACTATGGACACCACAGAAATACAAAGAATTATGAGAGAATACTATGAAAAATTATATGGTAACAAACTGGATAACCTAGAAGAAATGGACAACTTTCTAGAAAAATACAAACTTCCAAGGCTGACCCAGGAAGAAACAGAAAATCTGAATAGACCAATTACCAACAAAGAAATTGAATTGGTAATCAAAAACCTACCTAAGAACAAAACCTCTGGACCAGATGGTTTCACTGCTGAATTTTATCAAACATTTAGTGAAGACCTAATACCCATCCTCCTTAAAGTTTTCCAAAAATAGAAGATGAGGAATACTCCCAAATTCATTCTACGAGGCCAACATCACTCTTAATACCAAAACCAGGCAAAGACACCACAAACAAAGAAAATTACAGAGCAATATCCCTGATGAACATAGATGCAAAAATACTCAACAAAATATTAGCAAACCGAATTCAAAGATACATCAAAAAGATCACTCATCATGGTCAAGTGGGATTCATCCCAGGGATGCAAGGATGGTACAACATTTGAAAATCCATCAACATCATCCACCACATCAACAAAAAGAAGAACAAAAACCACATGATCATCTCCTTAGATGCTGAAAAAGCATTTGACAAAATTCAGCATCCATTCATGATAAAAACTCTTAACAAAATGGGTATAGAGGGCAAGTACCTCAACATAATAAAGGCCATATATGACAAACCCATAGCCAACATTATACTTAACAGAGAGAAGCTGAAACCTTTTCCTTTAAGATCAGGAACAAGACAAGGACGTCAACTCTCCCCACTTTTATTTAACATAGTTCTAGAGGTCTTAGCCATGGCAATCAGACAACACAAAGAAATAAAAGGCATCCAGATTGGTAAGGAAGAAGTCAAACTGTCCCTGTTTGCAGATGACATGATATTGTACATAAAAAACCCTAAAGAATCCATCCCAGAACTACTAGATCTAATATCTGAATTCAGCAAAGTTGGGTGATACATAATTAATACACAGAAATCTGTTGCATTTCTATACACTAACAGTGAACTAGCAGAAAGAGAAATCAGGAAAACAATTCTATTCACAATTGCATCAAAAAGAATAAAATACCTAGCAATAAACCTAACCAAGGAAGTGAAAGACCTATACCCTGAAAACTACAAGACACTCATGAGAGAAATTAAAGAAAATACCAATAAGTGGAAACACATCCTGTGCTCATGGATAGGAAGAATTAATATTGTCAAAATGGCCATCCTGCCTAAAGCAATATACAGATTCAATGCAATCCCTATCAAAATATCAGCAGCATTCTTCAATGAACTAGAGCAAATAGTTCTGAAATTCATATGGAACCACAAAAGACCCAGAATAGCCAAAGCAATCCTGGGAAGGAAGAATAAAGTGGGGAGAATTACGCTCCCTGACTTCAAGCTCTACTACAAAGCTACAGTAATCAAGACAATTTGGTACTTGCGTAACAACAGACCCATAGACCAATGGAACAGACTAGAGAGCCCAGATATAAACCCAAGCATATATGGTCAATTAATATACGATAAAGGAGTCATGGATATACAATGGGGAAATGACAGCGTTTTCCACAGCTGGTGTTGGCAAAACTGGACACCCACATGTAAGAGAAGGAAACTGGATTATTGTCTAACCCCATACACAAAAGTAAACTCAAAATGGATCAAAGACCTGAATGTAGGTCATGAAACCATAAAAGTCTTAGAAAAAAACATAGGCAAAAATCTCTTGGACATAAATATGAGCAACTTCTTCATGAACGTATCTCTCTGGGCAAGGGAAACAAAAGCAAAAATGAACAAGTGGGACTATATCAAACTAAAAAGCTTCTGTACAGCAAAAGACACCATCAGTAGAACAAAAAGACATCCTGCAGTATGGGAGAACATATTCATAAATGAAATATCCGATAAGGGGTTGACATCCAAATTATATAGAGAGCTCATGCACCTCAACAAACAAAAATCTGATATGCCAATTAAAAAATGGGCAGAGGAGCTGAACAGAAGCTTCTCCAAAGAAGAAATTCAGATGGCCAACAGGCACATGAAAAGATGCTCCACATGGCTAATCATTAGAGAAATGCAAATTAAAACCACAATGAGATATCACCTCACACCAATTAGGATGGCTGCTACCTGAAAGACAAACAACGACAAATGTTGGTGGGGATGTGGAGAAAGGGGAACCCTGCTACACTGCTGGTGGGAATGCAAATTAGTTCAACCATTGTGGAAAGCAGTATGGAGGTTCCTCATAAAACTCAAAATAGAAGTACCATTTGACCCAGGAATTCCACTTCTAGGAATTTACCCTAAGAATGCAGCAGCCCAGTTTGAAAAAGACATATCCACCCCTATGTTTATCACAGCTCTATTTACTATCACCAAGAAATGGAAGCAACCTAAGTGTCCATCAGTAGATGAATGGATAAAGAAGAAGTGGTACATATACACAATGGAATATTATTCATCCATAAGAAGAAAACAAATCCTACCATTTGCAACAACATGGATGGAGCTAAAGGGACTTATGCTCAGTGAAATAAGCCAGGCGGAGAAAGACAAGTATCAAATGATTTCACTCATCTGTGGAGTATAAGAACAAAGAAAAAACTGACGGAACAAAACAACAGCAGACTCACAGAACCCAAGAATGGACTAACAGTTACCAAAGGGAGAGGAACTGGGGAGGATGGGTGGGAAGGGAGGGATGAGAGAAAAAGGGGCATTACGATTAGCACACATAATGTAAGGCAGTATAACAGAGAAGACAAGTAGTGATTCTATAGCATCTTACTATGCTGATGGACAGTGACTGTAATGGGGTATGTGGTGGGGACTTGGTAATAGGGGGCGTCTAGTAACCATAGTATTGCTCTTGTAATGGTACATTAATAATAGCAAAATTAAAAAAAAAAAAAAAGAAACAGCTAAGGAGATGCTAGAAGCTGGAATGAGTCGTGAGTTTTCAAAAAACAAAACAAAATGAAGAGGTAAAAAAAAATATTGGTTAAAACTACTTTTTTGACATCCTAAAAGCAAATTACATTTTCATATGAATAACAACCTTCTTTTTTATGACCCACTTTCCAACACACCCCAAGTAAAATCCAGAGTCATTGTAATGGCTTAAATGACCTATGTAATCTGACCTAGGTACTTCTGAGACCTAACCTCTCTTCCTGGTCACTTCACTTTAGGGACCTCTCTGTGGTTTCTTTAAAAACACTAGGCACAATTCCGTGTCAGGGCATTTGCTCTCACTCTTTCTGGCTGAAATGCTCTTTCTGGCTGAAATGCTCCCCCTTCCCATGTCCCTGTGGCTCACTCAGTTTCTTCATTATTTTTTCCATAGCATCATCAACACCATAAGTCAGGATTTCTTTTTGTCTCTGCTATTAACTGCTGAATACTTAGATTCCATAACGGGACCCTAAGCTCTATAAGCATGTGTTGACTAAATAAACAAATCATTTAAGGAATACTGAACAGTTGTGCCAGCATAAATAATGGATAGGCTAGTGTAAATGAATAAGGAGGTATAATCTTTAATTCTTTGTAAAATCACAAATCAAAAATCATGAGGATATTTTCAGGCTATGTTTACATGCTACCAATAGAACTGAGCCAATATCCTGTTTGTATGAAAGTAAAATTACTCTGTTTCTTCAAGAAACCTAAAAGTGCAAGAGGAAATACATTACTCACACCTAGCTAATATGACTGGGATGGGTGAGTGAAACCGAGGAGCTGTGCAGGTGAGTAAGCAGTAGGAGCTTTACTTAAGATGTGTCCACTCACCCAATTCAAGCTAAACTTATTCAGTGGTTAGGTAGCTGCAGTAGAAATTACCTGAATAATAAATGTTCATGCTATAATTGTCCATATAGTATCAAATATGCTGTCTTTATGAGGGAATATTTTTTAAAGATTTTCTTAAAAACAGTTTTATAGAGTCTACTTAGAGGTTTGACCTTTTGAAAATGAATTTCTAGGACATAGCTTCCAAGACATTCTGTGCCATCTCTAAGCAAAGGATGGTGGATGATCACATTAGAAGTCCTTTATCCTCATTTTCATTTTAATACAGTACCTACTGGAGGGAACTGGTAGGATTCATGAAGAGGGTCACATTTAAGCTTTTATTTGATAAGAAAAAATAATAGGTGGTATTAGTTCTATTGAAATGGGAACCAAGAAGTAACTGGCTTTTATTTAGAAATACACTGATAACATTCATGGACAGACTAGGCCTGCATTCCAACTAGGAGATGAGTCTTGGTAAACAGAAAGACTTAACTCACTTACCTGAATATCTTCTAGGGTCATTGCCCTTACCACAAAGCCCTGAGCCTGCTGCATGCTCACGAGAGCCAGCCGAAGTCTGTCACTGACAATCGTCGTCTTGCCTAGGGTGTCAGGCCAATAGCGCTGGCATTTGATTTTTTCTCCTTCTACTTCTTGGGTCATCATGGCTATCACTGTGGACTTTTGTTCCCAAATCATCTGCCAAAAGTCTCCAACAGTTGTAGGGAGAGGTCCTTGGCAGGCAATGTAAAGGAATTCTTCTTTTCCCACTGATATCTTAATGAAACTGGCATTGATATATCCACCTTCATCCCCAAGAGGCACTCTTGTAGCATCATCTGTGAATTTCCCACCACAAAACAGACATCTACATCATGCATTTTTAAACAAGAGCCTTATGAAGAGGGTGAGTCAAAGATCATGAGAAATTCATCATAACCATAGATGAAGTTACAGACACATTTTAATAAGAACATTTTTTCAAATTGTAGTAAGGTCAAATAATTTTATATTTACTCATTCCACTCATATGTTACAAGTACATCTAAGATGTCAACCCTGAGTTTCTGACACAATATTCAATATTGATTATTTATACAGATTTACCTGAAGAAGTTAATATCAATAAATAAATGCATTTAGAACACTTTAATAAGTAACCAGAGAAACAAACACAACTTTGCTACTTCTTTTCCATCCATATTTCAATGATGATAATAATGAATTTAATAATGAAAGGTGAGGCCAATAAATTACTTCACAAAACAAAAAATTATTATTACAGTGAAAATATTAAAGCACTTAATACAAATACAATTGAAATAATTAACTCTTGCTCATCTAATTAAATTATATTCTTTATGATAAGCAGTCAGAAGATAAAAATACTACAATAAATAAAAAGGTAGCTCACTTTATTCTCCAGGCATATATGCTCTTGTCTTTGTCTATTGTAATTTTCTATGTCCAAAATGTAATTTTTCAAACCCAGCTGCCACAGTGAAAGTAAATATAAGCCACCTTATCCAAGAGAATTAATTCGTACTTAATACACTGGAAGTCATTTTTACTGCAAATATTTATAAATTTAACTGGTAATGTCTGCGATTACCAAATTAACACTCTTAGTGATAGGGTTTCAAAATTCTCCATCAGTTTTCCTTCAATTATTGACTTCTATCCCAGTCCAGAGAGACAAATATACTCAGTAATTTTGGATTCATAGCTTATCCCATTTTGATTTTGAAATACCAGTCTGTTCATTTATTTTTGCCTGAAACAATTCCCACCTACTTTGTGCCAAATAATGATCTATCTATTCTATTTTTAAAATGCTGTCTAAGAGTCACTTCTTTTTTCTTAATTCAAGTATAACTGATACATTCTTATGTTGGTTCAAGTACACAACACAGCGGTTCAACATTTACCCATGTTATGCACTCACCCCCACTATAGCAGTTACTATCTGTTGACACAGGAAGATGTTAACAGAATCATCGGCTATATTCTCCATGCTGTACTACCATTCCTGTGACCAACTTACATTATGATTGAGAATTTTTGTGCTGTTACATCCCCTGCTAAGATTCACTTCTTATAGGAAATTTTCTAAAATGAATCTGTGTCTTATATCTTAATTGAAGAAATTCAACTGTATTATTATTTATTGCATATGTCACTACTGGTCCTGTTATTTTTCTTTGGATTAATGACTTCCTGGCAAAGACAGGGTCAGTGTGTCATACGGTGTTATCCAATGTTCTAATACATAAAAATGTGGCTGATGATTACTATAAAAAGGTTGCTAGATGTTAATACTTTGGTTATATAAACATATTCATATATACTTAAAAAAAATCACATGTCGATTGGTGGTATGGGTAAAATGGGAAAAAAAAATAGCCTTTTCTCCCTTCCTGGTATCTGACATAAAGTTTAATGCAACCAGGTAGAATCATTTTAGTCACATGCATGTACATAGTTATTATACAGCACAGACTTTTTTATAAACTTAAAATAAGTAGAATAAATTGATGTTGGTTGTGACACAGACACAAAGAAATTGCTCACCCTGAAGCCAATTCATATTTTTAAAAAGATTAAAAAATTATTGGTTGGGCATCACCAATTAATTTCTAATACTATGCTAGAAAAAATTCATGACTATCTGAGGGAATATTTAAGATTCCTCTGATCAATTCTCAGAATACATAGATAACTTACAAAGGAATTTTCACTGTATATCTGAATTTATTCATTACTGATGTAAATCTGAATATGTGTGAGTGTGTTATGTGCACATTTATGTGAGAGAGAGGGTTAATTAGCACAAAAGTTTTAAATGAGGTCAAATTATTATCAGATATACATTTTCCTTGAAGCCAAATTGAAACTTACAGGGAAGTATATTTTTGTATCGGTTTTTCCTTCTGTTTTCCTTAGTTTGTCCAATTAGACACTGATCCAAAGGTTTTAATTCCTGAAGATTCTGTAAGCAAAAGTAGAAATAAAGTTTAATTTGTTGGGATAAGCAGTAATTCAGTAGTAACTGCAAATTCTTTAAATGTGCAGGGTACAAAATTGGCTATGATTTGATCATGGCACACTTCGAGCGTTAGGAAACAGTTATATCCTGCCGAGATATAAGCCTAAAATCATAATACTCATTTGATACACCAACTGTTGAAAAATATTGTTGCAAATATATTTAACATGTAGTCAACTAACTTTGTGACGCAGCACTTTGTACCTTAATTTTAAATTTCAGTTTAAAGATGTCTATCTTTTAGAAAAAAATACAACATATAAAAAAGAATTTTGGCTTAAAATAATGAGCTGGGCAGAGTTTCTTGACAATATATTCTGTAGGGTCAAAGGGTATTCCACGCGGTAGAGTTGTGGATAGACAGTCCTATGATCTAATATCAATTATTTCTCACTTTTCATTCACTCATTAATTCATTCATCCATCCATCCATCCACAGCAAATATATATTGAAAATGCCTACTATATGCAAGGTAGCATAATAAGTGCTGGGAATCCATGGGTGAGAAAGAAGATATGATCTGGCTTTGCTAGAGCTTATAGACAATTGAGAAAAAGAGGCAGTAAAGAAGTAAACAAATATTGTGATTTATGCTTTGAAGAAATTAATAAGCTGCTATGATAGAGAAAAATAAAGATGTACTTTAAAAGGGTTATGATGGAAGGTCTCTGAGATGGTGACATTTAAACTTACGACCTTAAAGGAGAAACTGCGTGTAAAATGGAGAGGAAAAGTGTATACCTTAACTATTGTAAGCTTGTTTCCAAATCTACATAAAGGGATTTATAATATTTTGAGCATTAAATTGAAAGCATCTGACAAAGCATCTAATTGCAGAAGCTCTCAATAGAAGTTAGCCTTTTCACTTCAGTGACTACAAAAAGCTCAGAAATAGGCAAATAAACAGATGGTTTGAGGAAGATGGGCAATGTAAACCCCAAATCAGTGGTCCTACACTCCTCTTTAGCCTATGGCTGGCACCAGCAGGACTACAGGAGCACGGGTTCTGAACCACAGCTGCTTTGAACTACAGGCACATTCTTGGACCTGTATTAAATTAGAAACTGTTGCTAATGATGAACCACATCTACAGTGTATTAATTATGAAGTTTAGTGGATGGTTGGACTTGATACTTGACTTTAAAACTCCTTATTCTTACATATGAGGTAGAGAGGATAAACTTCAGGGAGATTTATCAAGCTCCACAGTAGCTAAAGAGATGATTTCAAATCAATACTACTAGGATCTTTTTTTTATATGATTTATTTTGGTATCAATTAATCTACAATTACATGTGCAATACTATGGTTATTAAACTACCCCCTTCTTCAGGTCCCCCCCCACCAACCCCATTACACTCACTGTCCATCAGCGTAGTGAGATGCTATAGAATCACTACTTGTCTTCTCTGAGTTGTACAGCCCTCCTACTACTAGGATCTTAATTAGAAAAATTAATTTACTGCTATATATGATAAGATGGTGCTTTTATAGTTGGGAGTAAAGGTGTAAAGTAATAGACATTTTCAAAATTTTCAGAATTTCTCTTAATCTTGCATAAAATTTGTGGAAAGAAACATTGGCAAAATCACTTACCGCCAGCTCCTTAGATGGGATTCCTTGATCTAGTAAACCCCGCAACATTTGAATGACTGATTTCAACTTTGTACCAGTGTATTTACCAGTGGGAAGCACTTTGACAACAGGGAGAGTGGCGAGCTCCTCATTGGTCAGAAAGCGGTGATCTAACAAGAAGACAGTAGTTGATTATAAAAAAAAATTCCCCAGAACTGATTTAGCCAGGGGAACTAATTTGAGCTTATTCTCATTTTATCTATTTTTACAAAAGTGAGAGTCTTTAGAATTAACAAGGCAATAGAATTAACAGGTAAGCAGATAACTACAATCAACATAGGAGAATCTTGGCCATGGCAAGTCCCTTGTACCCAACTTTTAAGGAAACACCTCACTGACTGTTCAAAAGTTCTTAAGGCTCCTGGCTCTTACTTACAGTTTCCAAAGGAGTTTAAATCATTTCTTTTTGCTTCCCTTGACTCAAATGGCACTATTTTCTTGACAATACGCATCTGGTCCTATTATCACGTTGCATTTAAATTAGTTTCCAAGCACATGGGGAAAAGATGAAGGGAGATGCTTCCGGAATTCCCTATAATGGGCCACTGCATGAGATACACCAATCTCTCCCCTCTCTATCTATCTTCAGCACTCAGAGCTAGTATCTCTGGCACTTGAGAGTTTTTTTTCCATGCAAAAGAAACCCTTGTGTTCTTCAGGAGTTTTATCAAACAAGTGATATCAGTGTCTTAGAAGAGATATGTGTCTAATTTAGTATCTACTCTATGGAAACTGCTTATAGCAGAAGGTGACTATTAGCCTGGAAAAAAGTAGGAGAGACTGCTTGCTATAGTCTGCATAAGCAAAGCTTTAATTATGTGATTAATCATGATTAAAGCATTTTGATGATGCAGCTACTATGCAGCCAACAATAATGCTAGGCACAGTGGGTGATGCAAATGTGTACAAGATACCTAAAGAAGCCGAACATTTGGCTGAGGTGAAGGGTAGTTTGTGAATACAAAATTCACTTCTATGAAATAACTAAACTTTTACAGAATTGTGAATGCAACAGAAATGCAAAGGCTGAAGAGATGAGCATGGGCTACAGAAACTGACGAGTGTTGTCACTGACACTAACAGTCTACATAAATTAAAAGTGTTAATTCAACTTCTTTCTTTTACCCACTTAAGACTTCAAGTGACAAAATCATGTTCTTTCACTGTATTGATATAACATTTCCTTACATGAAAAAAGAAATGAAACACTGGAGAGAACTTTATTTCTCCACTGGTTCAGTTATAAAAAGACAGAGTAATAGCAAGGACAGATCAGTTGTCTTGCTCTTAAAAATGAGGCACGGTATGATTTCACTTACATGTGGATTATAAAAACAAAGCAAAACAGAATGAACGGAACAGCAGTAGACTTATAGATACTGAGAAGTGACTGGTGGTTACCACGGGGGAGGGGTTGGGATGGGTGAATGGGGCGGGTGAGTGGGATAAAGGGGCACCAAAATTCACAATCATAATATAAGCTGGTCACAGGGATAGTAGTATTGCATGGAGAATATAGCCAATGATTCTGTACATCTTCTATGTTAGCAGATAGTAACTGCACTAGTGGGGGTAAGGATTTAATAATATGTGTACTGTTGAACCACTGTGTTGTATACTTGAAACCAATATAAGATTGCATATAGATACATGAAAGGTTGTATATCAATGATACTTTAATTAAAATAAAAAAATGTGGTTGAGATTCCAGGGTAATAATTTCCTATCTTTGAGCTATTCTACCTATTTTACTAAACATAAAATGTACTCCTTGACTTCTCATTCCAGAATGGCAACATTGTGACTTTTGTTCCCATTTAAGGTATTTACTTGTTTATTTGTATGTTTTACTCCAAACCACTGAAAATTTTAGTCTACAACTGAAAATATCTGGTTATGTAAATGAATATTGATGTTTATCTTGTGATTTAACTTATGTATAGAATCAAATAATGTACACATATAGTGAAATAACATACATTCTGAAAACTATAATTTTCACTTATTTTTTCTATCCATTGTTTTTGATGAAAGAAACTGCTAACAAAATTCTTGCCTTTAGCAGAATCTTCATGGTTTGTTGTTTCTGTTGGCAATTCATCACTTCCCCATGTTATCTCATCTTCGTCAGTCTTCCTTTCTTGAGACTTCTGAATTAAGCTATGCAACAAAACACATTTGTAATAGTTTCTTCAGTTTTGTCATAAATTGAATTATGTCCTCCAACCACTTGTTTCCTCTACAATTACTATAGTATTTAAAACAGATTATCTGATTAAAAAAATGCAAATCTACCATTCTTAAAATTTATTGGTAGATATAAATTAAACTGAGTTAATTGTTTAATATAGTTTAAAATTTATCCTTAAACAAATTCCAAGTCTTTGAACCTTAGATTTAAGGAGTCCTCTTGGGGATAGAGAAGGTGATGGTGTGTTTCCTGTCTTCAACATGGATGACTGATTACAATTGTGTCAGTAGGGGTCTCATTCTCTTAAGAGCTGTCTACGATTATACTGTATGAATGCATCTTAATTTATTTACAGAAGTCCTTGTTGATAGACATTAGTCTTTTGCTACAATCAGGGGTTGGACACTACAGTTTCAGGGTACTTCCTTAATATAATAAAATTCAGTACATGTCCTCATTATTCTAGGAGCACAGCAAATGCCATCTCCCTGGTAAGGTGGATGGCTAGAAAAGAGAAACTAGGTAGGAGAATGTTTAGTGCTGAGATGAGATGAAAAATGATAATGTAAAAGCCTGAATACATCTTTTCACTTTTGGATATTCAGGGTAACAAAGTAGAGTACATCTGTCTGATGATAGTACACATCATTAAAATAGGACAAGTACTAATGCTCTCAAAATGTCAATAACAGGGTAGTGTTTGCTTTTATGCTAGATGTTTTCATCTACTCCAAGTAATTGTGAGTCACAATTAACATTTAATTTGTAAGTTCTGCATCCATGAGGTTGTTTTTATCTTCTAGTAAGCATATTTTATCTGCAAGTACATACATTGGAGATACTTCAGTCACACATTCCTCATTGTGCAAGATACCTCAAGAAGCTTAACATTTGGTAGAGGACTTCTTTTTCATTCTTTTCAACAGCTGCTTAGATATTGTCTGAGTATACCCTGATTTATTTTGTGCCCATTATGATTTTTTACTACTAAAAAACTATGTTGCAGTGAATATTCTTATAGAAATGTCTTTGCATACATGGTATTGAGACAAATTATTAGAAATCAAATTGCTAGGTGAAAAGGTGTGTACCACAGTTCTTTGAATCTGTAGCACCCATCAATGTAAGATTCACTTTTCTTTACATTAGGAAAGAACTAACATTGGATTCTGGGAAAAAGATGGCAGTGTAGGAAGGCAAGGTAAAAACCTCCTACCAAAAACACATTAAACACGAAAATACAGCAAATACAACTAGGCCTGAAAATGAACTGAAGACTGCATGACTGACTACCTACCAATGGGGAAGAGAAGACACCTACAGAAAAGGGTAAAGTGGCAAAGCTGCGATCTAGCAGAACCCAAGCCCTTCCCCAGTCCCGGCCCACAGGCAGGAGGAAGAGGAATGAATGGGGAGGAGTAGAAGCCCAGGACTGCTGAATACCTGGCCGTGGAGATTGCTCCGGCAACATGAGCCCACATTCCATGGCACGCTGGGGATTGGTGGGGCTGGACAACAGAGAAGGGCAGAACATTTGAGGAGTCTGAGATATCAGCCTCCTGTGGAGAACAGGCATGCTCTACCAGCCCCCCTGAGAAAGATAGCAGAGCAGAGGGGGCAGTTTGAAAGACTTCCCAGCAGTAAGAGGGGTGCCAGAGGGGCAAGGATTGTACAGTGCTCTCTGTTTAGCAGAAAGACAACATCTCCCCAGTCCACACTCAGCCTAACAGTTGAGAGCCCTCAGGAGCTTTAGACAGCTCCATCGCCCTTCCTGGCAACACAGCCTGGAGGCTTCTTCCAGTGATGTGCGGCCCAGCCACCAGCAGAGAAATCAGACTTTGCTCCCAAATGGGCAGGGGGAGAGCCCCCAGCCTGCTTAGCCCTATTTTGGGTCAGCTGGGGAGCTGTGTTCAGGAGCCAGCCTTGGGAGCTCTTTCTTCTTGACAGGCACCAGTCCTGTTGACCAGAGGTCCCCGCCATCACAGGGATGATGGTCAGAGGCTGGCTGGTCAGAGGGTGGCTCTGCCCATGGCAGCTCCAGCCCCGCAGCACTGCAGCTCTTTCCTGTGCATGCACATGCAGCCTGGCACGAGGAGCTCTTTCCTCCTGGCAGGCTCTGGTCCCACTGGCCTGAAGTCATTGCCATTGCAGCAGACTGGAGGAAGGGCAGCTCTACCCATGGCAGCTCCAGAGTATTCTCCCTGCTAACATGATCAGCTGATGGCCCACAAAGCCCACCTGAAATTAGATCACTAAGAGCAAGGCAGAAAGGTGCCACAACCACTGCACACCAACAGCTGGGGCTCTAGCACAAGAAATTGAGCTTCTGGGCACTAGAGAGTACCTCCTACACAAAGCTATTTTCCCATAAGAAATACTAAAAAAAAAAAAAAAAAAAATGAAGAGGCAAAGAAATTTGGTCCAAACAAAAATACAAGGAAAAACACCAGAAGAGGGCTTAGTAAAACTGAAATCATCAATCTCCTTGATAAACATTTCAAAATCAAAGTAAAAAGCATACTCATAGATTTACAGAAAAGTATTCAAGATGTTAGGGAGGACCTCAACAAAGAGACAGAAATTCTGAAAAAAGCCACTCAGAGTTGAAGAACACACTATCTAAAATTAAATATACAATGGAGGGACACAGAAGTGGATTGGAGGATGTAGAGGAAATGGTAAATGAAACAGAAATTAGAGAACAGGAAAACAAAGAGGTTGAGGCACAGAGAGGAAAAAAGACCTCTAGAAATGAAAGAATAAGAGAGCTATGTGACCAATCAAAGTGAAACAATATTCTCATAATAGAGGTACCAAAAGAAGAGAGAGACAAAGGGATAGAAAGTCTTTTTGAAGAAATAATTGTTGAAAACTTTCCCAACCTGGGGAAGGAAATAGACACTCAGGTCATGGAAGCCCAAAGATCCCCCAACAAAACCAAACTTAGAAAGACAACACCAAGACATATAATAATTAAAATGGCAAAGATGAAGGACAAGGAGAGAGTACTGAAAGCAGCCAGGGAGAGTAAAAAGATCACTTAAAAAGGAAACCCCATCAGACTATCAGCAGACTTTATAGCAGAAACCTTAGAGGCCAGAAGGGAGTGGCATGATATATTTAATGTAATGAAACAGAAGGGCCTCCAACCAAGAATACTCTACCCAGCAAGATTATCATTTAAATTTGAAGGAGGGATTAAACAATTTCCAGATAAGCAAAAGTTGAGAGAATTCACCACCACCAAATCATTCCTACAGGATCTCTTAAAGGGACTGCTTTAGATGGAAATGCTCCTAAGGATAAATAGCTGTCACCAGAGAAAATAAATCCACAGTAAAGGTCATAGAGCAATTAATTACTAAGCAAATGTGAAATTAAATCAACTACTCAAAAAGTTAGTCAAGCAATATACAGAATGCAGAGTGTGATGCTTAATAAAGTGTGAGAAGAAGAAGAAGAGAGGGAAAAAAGTACCTTTAGATTGTGTTTGAAACAGAGTAATCAGCAATTGAAGATAGACTGTTAGATAGTAAGGAAGTTATCCTTGAACCTTTGGTCACCACAAATTTAAAGCCTACAATGCAAATAAGTACATATCTAGTGATACTCACCTTAAATGTAAATTGACTGAATGTCCCAATCAAAAGGCATAGAGTGGCAGGAAAAAAAGACCCATCTATATGCTGCGTATAAGAGACTCATTTCAAACCCAAAGACATACACAGACTAAAAGTGAAGGGATGGAAAAATATTTTTTATACAAATAATAGGGAGAAAAAAGCTGGAGTAGCAGTCTTATATCAGACAAAATAGATTTCAAAACAAAGAAAGTAACAAGAGAGAAAGAATGACATTATGTAATGATAAAGAGTTCAGTCCAACAAGAGGATATAACCGTTATACATATATATGCACCCAATATAGGAGCACTCAAATATGTGCAACAAATACTAACAGAATTAAAGGGGGAAACAGATTGCAACACATTCATTTTAACACACCACTCACACCAATATGGCAACCAGAGAGAAAATAAGTAAGGAGGAGAGAGAGGCTGAACATTAGAAAAAAATGGACCTAATAGACATCTACAGAACACTCCACCCAAAAGCTGCAGAATACACATTATTCTCAAGTGTATATGGAATGTTTTCCAGAACAGACCATATACGAGGCCATAAAAAAAGCCTCAATTAATTAAAAAAAAGACTGAAATTGTACCAACCAGCTTCTTTGACCACAAAGGTATGAAACTAGAAATAAGTAATGCGAAAAAACCAAAAGCCTACAAATATATGGAGGCTAAACAACTTGCTCCTAAATAATCAATCAATCAATGAACAAATAAACACAGAGATCAAGCAATATATGGAGACAAATGAAAACAACTCAATAGCCCAAAACTCGTGGGATGCAGTGAAGGCACTTCTAAGAGGAAAGTATATAGCAGTACAGGCTTACCTCAAGAAACAATGAATAATCTAAACTCACAGTTAATAAAACTAGGAAAAGAAGAACAAATGATGCCCAAAGTCAGGAGGAGGAGGGACACAATAAAGATTAGAGAAGAAATAAATAAAATTGAGAAGAATAAAACAATAGAAAGAATCAATGAGAGCAGGAGCTGGTTCTTTGAGAAAATAACAAAACAGATAAACCCCTAGCCAGACTTATCAAGAAAAAAAGGGAGTGTACACACATAAGCAGAAATGAAAAATGAAAAATCACCACAGACCCTAGGGAAATACAAGGAATTATTAGAGAATACTATGAAAAATTATATGCCAACAAACTGAGCAACCTAGAAGAAATGGACAACTTCCTAAAAAAAAACCTTCCAAGGCTGACCCAGGAAGAAACAGAAAATCTGAACAGACCAATTATCAGCAATGAAATAGAATTGGTAATCAAAAAACTACCTAAGAACAAAACCCCTGGACCAGATGGTGTCCCAACTAAATTTTATCATTCGTTTTAAGAAGAAATAATAGCGATCCTTCTCAAAGTATTCCAAAAGGTAGAAGAGGAGGGAATACTTCCAAACTCATTCTATGAGGCCCGCATCACTCTAATACCCAAACCAGGCAAAGACACCACAAAAAAAGAAAACTACAGACCAATATTCCTGATGAACATAGATGCAAAAATCCTCAACAAATTATTAGTAAACCAAATTCAAAAATACATAAAAAAGATCACCCAAGTGGAATTTATTCCAGGGATGCAAGGATGATACAATATTCGAAAATCAGTCAACCATGATATACCACATCAACAAAAAGAAGGACAAAAATCACATAATCATCTCAATAGATGCTGAAAAAGCATCTGACAAAATTCAACATGGATTCATGATAAAACTCAACAAAATAGGTGTAGAGGGGTAAGTAACTCAACATAATAAAGGCCATATATGACAAACCCACAGCCAACATCATATTTAATTGTGAGAAGCTGCAGGCTTTTCCTTTAAGATCGGGAACAAGACAAAGATGCCCACTCTCCCCACTTCTATTTAACACAGTACTGGAGGTCCTAGCCATGGCAATCAGACAACACAAAGAAATAAAAGGCATCCAAATTGGTAAGGAAGAAGTTAAACTGTCACTCTGCAGATGACATGATATTATACAAAGCAAACCCTACAGAATCCACTCCAAAACTACTAGATCTAATATCTGAATTCAGCAAAGTTGCGGGATACAAAATTAATATGCAGATATCTGTGGCATTCCTATACACTAACAATGAACTAGCAGAGAGACAAATCAGGAAAACAATTCCATTCACAGTTGCATCAAAAAGAATAAAATATCTAGGAATAAACCTAACCAAGGAAGTGAAAGACTTATACCCTGAAAACTACAAGACACTGAGAGAAATTAAAGAAGATACTAATAAATGGAAACACATCCTGTGCTCATGGATAGGAAGAATTAATATTGTCAAAATGGCCATCCTGCCTAAAGCAATATACAGATTCAATGCAATCCCTATCAAAATACCAACAGCATTCTTCAACGAACTAAAGAAAATCATTCTGAAATTCATATGGAACCACAAAAGACCCCAAATAGCCAAAGCAATCTTGAGAAAGAAGGACAAAGCTGGGAGGATTATGCTCCCCAACTTCAAGCTCTACTACAAAGCCACAGTTATCAAGACAATTTGGTACTGGCAGAAGAACAGACCCACAGACCAATGGAACAGACTAGGGAGCCCTGATATAAACCCAACCAAATATGGTCAATTAATATATGATAAAGGAGCCATGGACATACAACGGGGAAAAGATGGCCTCTTCAACAGCTGGTTTTGGCAAACAGCTACATGCAAAAGAATGAAACTGGATTATTGTTTAACCCCATACACAAAATTAAACTTGAAATGGATCAAAGACCTGAATGTAAGTCATGAAACCATAAAACTCTTAGAAGACAACATAGGCAAAAATCTGAATATAAGCTTGAGCAACTTCTTCCTGAATGCATCTCCTCGATCAAGGGAAACAAAAGCAAAAATGAACTCATGGGACTACATCAAACTAAAAAGTTTCTGTACGGCAAAGGACACCATCAACAGAACAAAAAGGCATCCTACAGTATGGGAGAATATATTTGTAAATGACATATCTGACAAGGGGTTAACATCCAAAATATGTAAAGAATTTACATGCCTAACACACAAAAAGGAAATAACCTGATTAAAAAATGGGCAGAGGAGATGAAGAGACAGTTCTCCAAAGAAGAAATTCAGATGGCCAACACACACATGAAAAGATGCTCCACATCACTAATCATCAGGGAAATGCAAATTAAAACCACAATGAGATATCACCTCACAACAGTTAGGATGACCAGCATCGAAAAGACTAAGAACAACAAATGCTGGCGAGTATGCAGAGAAAGGGGAACCCTCCTGCACCGCTGGTGGGAATGTAAGCTAGTTCAACCATTATGGAAAGCAATATGGAGGTTCCTCAAAAAACTCAAAATAGAAATACCATTTGACCCAGGAATCCCAATCCTTGGAATTTACCCAAAGAATACAAGACCCCTGATTTGAAAAGAGATATGCACGCCTATGTTTATCTCAGCACTTCTTACAATAACCACGATATGGAAGCAGCCTAAGTGTCCATTAGTAGATGAATGGATAAAGATGTGGTACATATACACAATGGAATATTATTCCGCCATAAGAAGAAAACAAATCCTACCATTTGCAACAACATGAATGGAGCCGGAGGATATTATGCTCCATGAAATAAGCCAGGCAGGAAAGACAAGTGCCAAATGATTTCCCTCATTTGTTGAATATAACAACGCAGCAAAACTGAAGGAACAAAATAGCCCCAGACTCAGAGCCTCTAAGAAGGAACTAGTGGTTACAAAGGGGAGGCATGTGGGAGGGCGGATGGGGAGGGTGGGAGAAGGGGATTGAGGGGTATTATGCTCAGTACACATGGTGTGGGGTATCACGGGGAAAACAGTGTAACACAGAGAAGGCAAATAGTGAATCTGTGGCATATTACTACACTGAAGGACAGTGACTGCATTGGGGTATGGGTGGGGACTTGATAATATGGGTAAATGTAGTAACCGCATTGTTTTTTCATGTGAAACCTTCATAAGAGTGTATATCAATAATACCTTAATAAAAAAATAATTGAATTGTTATAACTTTAAGAAATTATTTTCTTACCTTTCACTTTTTACATTCCCTTCACAATATTTTTCACAGTCATTCATTTTGGTAGACTGCAATAAAGAGAAATAAAAATGAAAATTATCTTGTAAAAAAAATTCTCATAATCCTAAATTTTTTCCTATTATTTCCTATATTTACTGTTACTGTTCATATGTTACAAAGACACATATGACATTTAATTAATACATGGTGAACTGTGGCTGAGGTATCTTCAGTGGCCCAAGATTTTCTGCTGTTTCTTCTTATTTACTTTCATTCTTATCTTGGCTTTGCATTTCTTATGTAAGGGATATTAATAGTACAGCGGTCAGGAAAAAGCAAGATGAAAATCTAAAGTAATGATTATTTAGATATGCATATTTGGCATGTGTTTTCAAACCACTTCAACTTTAAAATCTAAAATCGGTTCTCCAGAGAAATCTTAGTCATTTCCAATGTGTTAAATTATCTTGCCCTTTTATTACTAAGGTGAAGAGTCTCTCTGTAGGGAACACAGGTCAATCAGCTCATACTTTAACCGACTGTGGTGTCTCAGAGACCCAAACACTGTAGCAGAGTGTGCTAAGATTATGAGATATCAAGGTGCATTCTTACCTAGTTAGTAAATCTTACATTTCATTCTTTATCAGGACAAATTATCTTAAAAATGGGAAATTTCTTTTATTTTGAGACTCTGAATTATCTGGCTTCTCTCTACCTCTACAATCCATCTGGTTTTACTCTCCTCTTTACTTACCAGGCTTCAAACCAATGGGTCTTTTTTTTCTCTCTAAACTTGCTCTTCTCTTTTCACCGCAAAGCCTAATGGAACATACTTTTACTTTACTCAATGCAAGTGTCTTTTCCTTCTGATGATGTTTCCCTACCACCCAATCTAAAATAACTCTTGGTTATTCTCTTTTGTAGCACCTTTTTTGAAAAGCTTCATGAATATATGGGATCTCTTGTGAAAAAATTAAGAATTTCAAGGTGGTGATGACACAGCATTGTTTTATAAGTAAGTTCTGATGTCTTCTAAGAACAGGGCTCTGTGACTGCACTGGTTAAATGCTCATAAAGCCAGCCTTGCCTGGACCCTACTGTCAAGCATGATTATCTTATGGGTGATAGGAAGCCATTGACAGTTTTTTTTTTTCACTAAAAAGTTAAAAAATTATTTTTGGAATAATCAGAATTGAAATAACATAGGAAACATATTGATATATTTCAGCACAATGATGCCATGTCTTTGGAGGGGGACAAAGCTTGCTTTTCTTCTTCCTGTCTGTTTTGACCTCACAGGGAAGAGTTTTTACCTCTCTAAGGAAAGTCACCTGCCCATGGATGTGGAAAGACCAAATTCCTTAGCTTGACATATAAGTCACTTCATAATTTCATTCCTGCCTATCTGTTCAGCCTTAGCTTTCAAGATACCATGTGATATTCTACTTGCAATGACTTAGGCCCTAAATATTTCAGGCTGATCCAGACATTTATGCCTTTGCCAGGCAGCTTCTCAGTATGGAATTTTGTTTCCTACCTTATCTTAATTATCAAATATCTTTAAAATGATAATTCTCTAGAAAGCTTTAATAACCATACCCACACCTAACTCCTGTATAATTCCTATCACTCGCCAATTCTTTATAACCCTCTCTGAACTCCATATAAACATTTATCAGGACATATTTTTACTACAGCTTTAAAAATTACATTTACTTATTTACATGTATGTATCTCCCCAAAAGACTGTACAAGCAAATTTAGGACAGAAACCTGGATATCTCTTTTACCTTGTCATCCCCAGCATAATCAGAGTCAAACAAGATCAGCAATAGCTAAGTGAACAGTTTTGAAACTTTAGACAGTAATTTATAATAATGGATATGGCTGGCATTCATTCATTCATAAATAAGACATAGACATTGGCTTGAAGTAGTTCACAAAGAGGGACTCAAGTGAACAGGCAATTACAAAAGAGTAACAAATACAATGACTGTGCATAAGAAGCTATCAGAAGGATTCTTTTTTAAAAAGACATTCATCTATTCTTTGCAGTACCAGTGGTTAGTAGCTTAACTATTGGCACCTGATAAAACTTCCAGGGTTTTAGAATATGCTGTGAAGAACCGACTCTGTAAATAATATATAATTTATTTAGGGTGATCACAAAGTGATGCACTTAGAAAAAACTGAATATTTTCAGAAGTTTTAAGGAATTCTTAAACAACTCAAAGGTAGGCAATATTCTAGAAATGAGGAACAAAACAGAAAACTTCTTCAGAATAGTGGCTCAGTCTTCCTTTCAGCTATGAAAGTTGGTCATGTTTGCTCCTTTTGAGTCTCTGCTTGTGACTATAATTTCCATAGTGATTTAATACATTTAGAGTTTGATACAAATGAATTTTTTCCTGTTTTTATCTTACCACCTTGTTTCCTTCTTTCCTAAAGTTTTTTTTTTACTTTGTTTTGCTTAACATTAGTTAAAACCTCTCCTAAAGCAGAGGTTCCATCTATTCAAGTGCTACTTCATTATTTTCAAGGATGGGCTGGCCCCAAATATTTGGTCTTAAACATCTTAAATTCTTAAGGCACAAATTTGTGGGATCTATCTATACCTGGGTGGCAGGACAACTTACATAATATTTCCTAAAAGCTGATAATAATATTCTTCTTCTATAAACCTTAATTTTGTCCTGGAGAATTTTACATCCTAATTCTTCCATGTGAACCTGAGGATCATTTTACCAAGTCACTCTGCATCTCATTAAATATATATATAAAAAAAGAACTAGAAATATTTTATGGGACCATATTTAACTTTTGGATGAATCTAGGGAGAAATTGAATTTTTAGGTTTATTAAAGAACAAGGAATATCTTTAATTCTTTTATGCTTCTTTATAGAGCTTTACATTTCATTAATATAGATCTTTTACATTTTTGGTTGAATTTATGACTCCAGCTTTTATTTATTCTGTAACTATTGTGAATGAAATTTTAATCCTATTTTATAACTGGTTAAAACAAAGATGGTGTTATGGACTGAACTGTATCCTCCAGGTTCATAGGCTGAAGACCTAACCCCCAATGTGACTGTATTTGGAAATAGGATCTTTTTGGAGGTGATTAAGGCTAAATGAGGTCATAGGATGAAGCTCTAATCTAATAGGGCTGGCATCCTTATAAGAAGAGCAACAGAATAGCTTTATTGCAGCTCTTGCTGTCTGGAAGGCTGCTCCCCCCACCTTGTTCTTCTGGAGTACTTTGGCTATTCCTTACAATCCACAATATTTAAATTAGACTGTCAAATTTCACAAAACATATCTGCTAATATTTTTATTGGAATTGCATTGATTCTATAGGTCAGTTTGGGGAGAACTGACATCTTCATAAAATTGAGTCTGTCAAACCACGAACATTTCTCTCTCCATTTTTTAGCTTTCCTTTAATGGATTCCAATAGAGTTTTGGAATTCTCTCCAAACAGTATGTGGAGTTAGATTTATTCCCAGGTATTTGATCATTTTAGATGTCATAATGAATGGTATCTTTTAAAGTTATATTTTCATTTTCTGTGTTGTTGGTATAGAGAAATACAGTTGGTTTCTGTTTAATGACTGTGGCCAGCAATCTTACTAATGGCGGTTATTCATTTTAATGATTTACCATCTACAGATTTTTAAATATTCTATGAAGTATCTGCAGATAATGACAAAAAAAAAAAAGAGGAAGAGACCCCAGGAATGTGTGAAATGGAGTAAAGACCATGTGAGGACACTGAGAAGGTGGCTGTCTGTAAGCCAAGGAGAGAGCACCAGACATCAACCCTGCTGGTACCTTCATCTTAGATCTCCAACCTCCAGGACTGTGAGAAAATAAATTCCTGTTCTTCAAGCTTCCTAGTTTGTGGCATTTTGTGTGGCAACCCAAACAGACTAGGACAGACTGTAAACTCAAATGGCTGCAGGAACCAGACAAATAATGTAAACCCTCGAAATGCTGGGGTTGGGGGTGGGGGCAAGCAGGGATGGAAAACAGGAACGCTAGAGTCTGTGGAGAAGTGGTCATATAAGTCATTTAAATCTTATAAAGTTAATTGTTCTGTGGGACCTGAGAATTTATTGGATAAAATAGGTATCTCACTGTGCTGTATAACTGAAACCAATATAATATTGCATATCAACGATAATTCAATAAAAAATAGGTACCTTTGTTGCATTTTTTATAAGAAATTAAAAACTCATCGATAGCCAATTTAATAAATTATGGGTATCTATGCAATTGAGTAATATGAAGGCATTAGAAAGTATGAGGCACATTTTTATCCTTTCCAGAGGATAGTGATCCATTGTAAAGGGAGAAGCAAATTTAGAATCATGTGCTAAAATTTTTTTTACAAGGTATCATTGATATACAATTTTATGAAGGTTTCACATGATCAACATTGTGGTTACAATATTTAGGCATATTATCAAGTCCCCCCACCACCCCATTGCAGTCACTGTCCATCAGCATAGTAAGATGCTATAGAGTCATTACATGTCTTCTCTATGCAGTACTGCCTTCCCTGTGACCTACCTATATTGGGAGTGCTAATTATAATGACCCTTAATTCCCTTCTCCCTCCCTCTCCAACCCCTTCCCTTTGCTGGTTAGTCCCTTCTTGGACACTGTGAGTCTGCTGCTGTTTTGATCCTTCAGTCTTTCTTTGTTGTTATACTCCACAAATGAATAAAATCATTTGGTACTTGTCTTTCTCTGACTGGCTTATTCCTGTGATAAAACTTACATTAAAAAAATTATATACATTTATACATATGTTTTCATTTGCATAATGGAATAGTAAAAACAAAAATTTTAACAATAGCTACCTCAGATGATTGAAGATGAGGGACTAGGTATAAAAAGGAACTTATGTTTTTGTATTATTCTGTTTGAAATACTTTCTTACAATGAGGATGTAGGATTTTCATAATCAAAATAAAAAGCACTTGAATGAAATTTTCGGCTACAAACTTGTTATGATAGCTAAGTAAAAACATGAATCTATATTATGTTAATAAGCATTTTTTTAGAAAAAACATTGGATATGATATTTTTCTTAGTTAAGAGAGACTTCAAAAGGTACATTTTAAGGGACACTTTTAATAGTATTATTAAGAAGAATATAATTAAAGTATGATTTAAAATGTTCGGAGAGGGGATTCCAAGATAGCGGCATGAGTAGGGTGGTGGAAATCCCCTCCCAAAACCATATATACTTTCAAAATACAGTGAATACAACTATTCCTAAAAGAGTGATCATAAGATACAGTACATCAGTCAGGCTACATCTTCATCTGCGAGAACTCAACATCTCATGAAAAGGGTAAGATACAAAGCCGGAACCCAGCGAGACCCAAGCACTCCCCCCAACCCAGCTCACCGGCAGGAGGAAAAGAATCAGAGTGGGGAGGGAGTGGAAGCACAGGACTGCTAAATAACCAGAACTTCAGGTGCCCTAACCCCCTGGGTGGCAATGCAGCAATGAAGCCCCTCACAGAGATAAGTAGGCTGCCGTTCATTCCCCCCCCCGCCGGCACTGCAAGTGAACCGGCTGATCGGCCATTGCTGCAGAGCAACTGGGGAGCAGCCCTGTCCACAGCGACCACACAGAGGATTCTCCCAGTGCGCGGCTAACCGGGCAAAACCCAGAGGCTGCCCCTGTCCGCAGTCGACCGACACAGATAGCAGACACTGGTGCAGGGTCCGGAAGGCACAAAGGGGCTTTATTCTCAAGGTGAACACGCACTGATTGCCTGCAAGCCCTGCCAGTGCCCTAGGCCATCCCGAGGGCTGCCCGCCCATGGCAGCTCAGGGGATTAACCCAGAGGCTGCCCCCTGCATGCAGCCGACCAGAATAGGCAGAGGAAACTGGCACGGAGTCCAGAAAACATGTAGGAGCTCTGATCTCATGGCAAACAAATGCTGATCACCTGTAAACACTGCCAGTGCCCTGGGCCACCCCAAGCGCCGACCTGACCATAGCACATTAGGGAATCAACCCAGAGTCTGCCACCTATGCACGACAGACCGGCATAAGTAGAGGAAGCCGACGCAGAGTTTGGAAAGCATTTAGGAGCTCTGTTCTCGTGGGGAACACATGCTGACTGTCTGCAACCATCGCAAGTGCTGAAGGCCATCGCAGGGGTCGCCACGCCCACAGCAGCTCAAGGAATAAACCCAGAGGCTGCTCCCTGTGTGCGGCTGCCTGGCACAGGCAGTGGAGACCGGTGCGGAGTCCCGAAAGCCTGAAGGGGTGTCGTTCTCACAGGAGAACAAATGTCGTTCGCCTGCAACCCCCACCAGTGCCCTAGGCCATACCGAGGGCTGCCCCACCCACGGCAGCACAGGGGATAACCCGAGAGGCTGCTCCCTATGTGCGGTTGACTGGCACAGGCAACAGAGATGGGCAAGGTGACCAGCAAGCAGGAAAGGACTTTGTTCTCCCAGCTGACACACACGCCACTCGACAGTGATCAGTTCCATCACCATGAAAGGCAGAAGAACGTTGTTCAGTCCCAAATCCCTCAAACCACAGAGAGAGGGCCTGGTGAGACCAAAATCACCAATCTGAAGAATTCAGTTGAGAAATATGCAAGAGCTAAGGGATGAATTCCGGAGGGAGATAACAGAAATGAAACACACAATGGAAGGATTTAAGAGTAGACTGGATGAGGTGGAAGAGACAATTAATGGAATAGAAATCAGAGAATAAGAATACAGAGAAGCTGAGGCAGAGAGAGATAAAAGGATCTCCAGGAATGAAAGAATATTAAAAGAATTGTGTGACCAAGCCAAACGGAACAATATTAGCATAATAGGGATACCAGAAGAAGAAGAGAGAGAAAAAGGAATAGGTGTCTTTGAAGAAATAATTGCTGAAAAATCCCCCAAGCTCGGGAATTAACAGTCTCTCAGACCATGGAAGCCCACAGATCTCTCAACACAAGGGACCCAAGGAGGACAACACCAAGACATATAATAATTAAAACGGCAAAGATCAAAGACAAAGACAGAGTATTAAAGGCAGCCAGAGAGAGAAAAAAGATCACCTACAAAGTAAAACCCATCAGACTATCATCAGACTTCTCAAAAGAAACCTTATAGGCCAGAAGAGAATGACATGATATATTTAATGCAATGAAACAGAAGGTCCTTGAACCAAGAATACTGCATCCAGCATGATTATCATTTAAATTTGAGGGAGGGATTAAACAATTCTCAGACAAACGAAAGTTGAGGGAATTTGCCTCCCACAAACCACCTCTACAGGAGGGACTGCTCTAGATGGAAGCACTCCTAAGGCTAAAAAGATGTCACCAGAGAAAATAAAATCATAGCAAAGAAAGCAGACCATCCAAATACTAACTAAAGGCAAAAAATAAAATCAACTATCCACAAAAACAGTCAAAGGAAACATAAAAGAGTACAGAATAAAACACCTAGCATATAAAGAATGGAGGACGAAGAATAAGAAGGGAGAGAAATAAAGAATCATCAGACTGATTTATAATAGCTTAACAAGAGAGGTAAGTTAGACTGTTAGATAGTAAAGAAATGAACCTTAGGTAACCACGAATCTAAAGCCCGCAATGGCAATAAGTACATATCTACTGATAATCACCCTAAATGTAAATAGACTGAATGTACCAATCAAAAGACAGAGAGTAATAGAATGGATAAAAAAGCAAGAACCATCTATATGCTGCTTACAAGAGACTCAACCTCAAACCCAAAGACATACACAGCATAAAAGTGAAGGGATGGAAATAGATATTTCATGCAAACAATAGGGCAAGAAAAGCAGGTGTTGCAGTACTTGTATCAGACAAAATAGACTTCAAAACAAAGAAAGTAACAAGAGATAAAGAAGGACATTATATAATGATAAAGGGGTCAGTCCAACAAGAGGACATAACCATTATAAATATCTATGCACCCAACACAGGAGCACCTACATGTGTGAAACAAATACTAACAGAATTAAAGGGGGAAATAGACTGCAATACATTCATTTTAGGCGATTTCAACACACCACTCATTCCAAAGGACAGATCAACCAGACAGAAAATAAGTAAGGACACAGAGGCACTGAACAAAACATTAGAACAGATGGCTTTAACAGACATCTACAGAAGCCTCCACCCAAGAGCAGCAGGAAACACATTCTTCTCAAGTGCACACAGAACATTCCAGAATAGACCGTAAAAGAGGCCACAAAAGAGCCTCAGCAAATTCAAAAAGATTGAAACCCTACTAAGCAACTTCTCAGATCACAAAGGTATAAAACTAGAAATAAATTGTACAAAGAAAACAAAAAGGCTCACAAATACATGGAGGCTTAACAACATGCTCCTAAATAATCAATGGAACAATGACAAAATTAAAACACAGATTAAGCAATATATGGAGACAAATGAAAACAGCACAAGGCCCCAACTTCTGTGAGACATATTGAAGGTAGTCCTAAGATGAAACTATATAGCAATCCAGGCCAATTTAAAGAAGGAAGAACAATCCCAAATGAATAGTCTAAATTCACAATTACTGAAACTGGAAAAAGAACAAATAAGGCCCAAAGTGAGCAGAAGGAGGGACATAATAAAGATCAGAGAAGAAATAAATAAGATCAAGAAGAATAAAACAATAGAAAAAATTAATGAAACAAAGAGCTGATTTTTGGAGAAAATAAACAAAACAGATAAACCCCTAGCCAGACTTATTAATAGAAAAAGAGAATCTAAATGCATAAACAGAATCAGAAATGAGAAAGAAAAAATCACTACAGATACCACAGAAACACAAGGAACTATTAGAAAACATTATGAAAATCTATATGCTGACAAACTGGATAACCTTGAAGAAATGGACTAGTTTCTAGAAAAATACAACCTTCCAAGACTGACCAAGGAAGAAACAGAAAATCTAAACAGATCAATTATCAGCAACGAAATTGAATCAGTAATCAAAAAACTATCCAAGAACAAAATTCCCGGAGCAGGTGAATTCACTGCTGAATTTGACCAGACATTTAGAGAAGACATAATACCCATTCTCCTTAAAGTTTTCCAAAAAATAGAAGAGGAGGGAAAACTCCCAAACTCATTTTATGAAGCCAGCATCGCTCTAGTGCAAAACCAGCCAAGAACACCACACACACAAAAAACTACAGACCAATATCCCTGATGAACAGAGATGCAAAAATACTCAACAAATGTTAGCAAACCAAATTCAAAAATACACCAAGAGGATCATACACCACGATCAAGTGGGATTCATCTCAGGGATGCAAGGATGGTATAACATTCGAAAATCCATCAACATCATCCACCACATCAACAAAAAGAAGAACAAAAACTACATGATCATCTCCATAGATGTTGAAAAAGCATTTGACAAAATTCAGCATCCATTCATGATTAAAACTCTCAACAGAATGGGTATAGAGGGCAAGTACCTCAACATAATAAAGGCCATATATGAAAAACCCACAGCCAACATTATACTTAACAGCAAGCTGAAAGCCTTTCATCTCAGAGCGGGAAAAGACAGGGATGCCCACTCTCTCCACTGTTATTCAACATAGTAGTGGAGGTCATAGCCACAGCAATGAGACAAAACAAAGGCATACAAGGCACCAGATTGGTAAAGAAGAAGTCAAACTGTCACTATTTGCAGACGACATGATATTGAACATAAAAACCCTAAAGACTCCACTCCAAAACTATTAGAATTAATATCTAAATTCAGCAAAGTTGCAGGATACAAAATTAACACACAGAAATCTGTTGCTTTCCTACACACTAACGATGAACTAACAGAAAGAGAAATCAGAAAAAAAATTCCATTCACAATTGCATCAAAAACAATAAAATACCTAGGAATAAACCTAACGAAGGGAGTGAAAGACCTGTACTCTGAAAACTGCAAGACACTCTTAAGAGAAATTAAAGAGGACACTAACAAATGGAAATTCATCCCATGCTCTTGGGTAGGAAGAATTAATATTGTCAAAATGGCTATACTACTTAAAGCAATCTACATATTCAATGCAATCCCTATCAAACTGCCAACAGCTTTCTTCAATGAACTGGAACAAATAATTCTAAAATTCATATGGAACCACAAAAGACCTCGAATAGCCAAAGCAATCCTGAGAAAGAGGAATAAAACAGGGGGAATTACATTCCCTGACTTCAAGTTCTACTACAAAGCCACAGTAATCAAGACAATTTGGTATTGGCACAAAAACAGACCCACAGACAAGTGGAACAGAATAGAAAATCCAAACATTAACCCAAACATATACAGTCAATTAATATTTGATAAAGGAGCCTTGGATATACAATGGGGAGATGACAGCCTCTTCAGCAGCTGGTGTTGGAAAAACTGGACAGCTACATGTAAGAGAATGAAAGTGGACTACTGTCTAACCCCATACACAAAAGTAAACTCAAAATGGATCAAAGACCTGAATGTAAGTCATGAAACCATCAAACTCTTAGAAAAAAACATAGGCAAAAGTCTCTTGGACATAAATATGAGTGACTTCTTCATGAACATATCTTCCTGGGCAAGGGAAACAAAAGCAAAAATGAACAAGTGGGACTATATCAAGCTGAAAAGCTTCTGTACAGCAAAGCACACCATCAGTAGAACAAAAAGAGATCCTACCGTATGGGAGAATATATTCATAAATGACATATCCGATAAGGGGTTGACATCCACAATATATAAAGAACTCATGCACCTTAACAAACAAAAAGCAAATAATTCAAGTAAGAAATGGGCAGAGGACACGAATAGACACTTCTCCAAAGAAGAAATTCAGATGGCCAACAGGCACATGAAAAGATGCTTCATATCGCTAATCATCAGAGTAATGCAGATTAAAACCACAGTGAGATATCACCTCTCACCAGTGAGGATGGCCAACATCCAAAAAACAAACAACAACAAATGTTGGCGAGGATGTGGGGAAAAGGGAACCCTCCTACACTGCTGGTGGGAATGCAAATTAGTTCAACCATTGTGGAAAGCAATATGGAGGTTCCTCAAAAAACTCAAAATAGAAATACCATTTGACCCAGGAATTCCACTCCTAGGAATTTACCCTAAGAATGCAGCAGTCCAGTTTGAAAAAGACAGATGCACCCGTATGTTTATCGTAGTACTATTTACAATAGCCAAAAAATGGAAGCAACCTAAGTGTCCATCAGTAGATGAATGGATAAAGAAGATGTGGTACATATACACAATGGAATATTATTCAGCCATAAGAAGAAAACAAATCCTACCATTTGCAACAACATGGATGGAGCTAGAGGGTATTATGCTCAGTGAAATAAACCAAGCCGAAAAAGACAAGTATTAAATGATTTCACTCATATGTGGAGCATAAGAACAAAGAACAAAACTAAAGGAACAAAACAGCAGCAGACTCACAGAACCCAAGAATGGACTAACAGTTACCAAAGGGAAAGGGACTGGGGAAGATGGGTGGGAAGGGAGGGATAAGGGGGGGAAAAGGGGCATTACGATTTGCAGATGTAATTTTGGGGGAGCACGGGGAGGGCTGTACAACTCAGAGAAGACAAGTATTGACTCTGTAGCATCTCACTATGCTGATGGACAGTGACTGTAATGGGGTTGGTGGGGGGACCTGATGAAGGGGGTAGTTTAATAACCATAATATTGCACATGTAATTGTAGATTAATGATATCAAAATAAATTATAAAAAAAAAAGAATTCTGAGATCAGTTTTACGTAAATCTGGTGACACCTAGTTTGAGCAGTCCTGTAAATAATTCCTCCAGTATTTCCTGCTTTTTCTTATAAGCAGGAGGAAGCTCAAAGTCCAGAAGATCTGAAGTCTTAAAGTCTTAAATAAGAATGTGAAGTTTATCACTTTTCTGAAACTAATTGTTTCTTTTTCTTTGATTTAGGAAACTTCAGTAATGATTCTTTCACTGGTATAGGATGACTATTAACCATAACAAATGAAACTGATCTCCGTTTTCTCCCTAAATGTAATTTTTCAGTAAAACAGGCTGTAATCTCAGATAATCTCACAAGATTCCAACTCTGATTTAAATAAAAAATTTTCTACAAATGTATATAATATATATTGAACACCAATTCCTGTATAGTTTATTCTTACTAGGTATGATCCAATTATTTTAATGTATTATGAACCAATCAGCTGTCCTTCTTTAAAAAAAAATCTCAACTGAAATCTCAGAGCAGTTACAGCAAAAGTCACAGAATTATTGGAAGAATTAGATGTTTTCACAGTAATTAAGAACTCATGAGGGGCATGAGGGAATATTCAAGAATAAAAATCAAGTTTTCTACCTAGGTTAGGTATTACGCTGAATGGGGTCTTAAAATTCCTAAATATTATTTGGTATAAAATTTTGAAGATATAAAAGGAAAATCAGGTTTTTTTTGACACCTTTTCTCAAAGTGTCAATGGAAACCTTTATCAAGAGATTAAGAGATTTAATGGCAAATTCTTTCAAAATGAGTAAATCACATCAGTTCTAATTCTTACTGAGGTTACTAACCAGCCACCAGCATATTATCTGTAACTCATGTTTAAAAGGAAACTATAAGGTAGTGAGCGGTAAGGCTTGGAAGAGAATGCAAGTTTTAAGTAATGAGAGAGATGATTCTAACAAGATAGAGCATCCTTGAGTATTATCCTAACCTCTAGATAATCTTCAGGTAAAGGTGAACCATCACAGTCCGTATTTTCTCCTCCCTCTTCAGATAACTTCCCATTGGTTTTCAGTGTACCTGAGAGAGAAATAAATAGGCCAAAAGGAATTAAAATGCTCCCTAGAGGCCTTCCTGTACTCCTCTGTGTACCAACTTATTCTGGTTCATCTACCTGAAATACAGGTATCTCCTGCTGCATTATTTTGGTTTAAAAGATTCTGGGCTTCCTCATCCACAACATCCAGTAGAGACTGGATAACTTCAGCTTCTTGAGGATCATCATAAATATCATCTTCTTGTACATCAGATTCTTGAAAAACAGCAATTTACATGGGATTTTACTTTTAAAATATCGATATGAGAAAGAGACAATGTATCAAATTGAATATACCAGGTCTCTTAAATTTTAAGCATCCACTAAAAGCAGCTATGACTAGAAAAGTAGTTCACACTAATGGGACATAGTAATTTTAGTTCTAGAACTACTCTGGCTGTTACGACAAAAGTCCATACAAATGCAACTTACAAAAAATAACCCAAAATCTCTGCCTGTGATATACCATTTCATGAGGCATTTAATGATTTAATGCTTATTTTCCTAAATTAATCCCAAAGTATTAATTCCTGAAAGAAACTCAACTGAAGTTATGTTATAAAGATCAAGGATATATAATAGAGCAGTGAAACATCCCTAAGAAAGATTTTCTAAATTATTAGGTAGCCTCTGCATTGCTGCTTCAGAGAATATAAGAGACACTATCACACAAAACAACTATCTTCTCAATCATTTATAAATAGTTTTAATCTTAGAGATGAAAATGAATACTGGATATTTGCACAGTGATGTAGCTAACAGTAATTAATTTTACATTGTTCTTTTATTTCTTTGAATGACAACTTTCTTTTTAAAGGCATAGGAACATTTAAGGCAAATAAGAGAGGATACCTAATATTTATTTTTTACCTGAATTATTAGGATATTTAGAGTAACTGGATGACTTATTTGGAAAACTACCTTTGGATAGAATCAAATTTGCTGATCCCTTTGTCGGATAAGTGGAGCATTTTCCTTCAGGGTACAAAACTTCAATTATTTCTTCCCCATTAACCTAAAATATAAAACCAAAGTAAATCATTAGTTTACTAGTCTACTAACTTCCAGAATTAAGGAAGGACTGCATATTACCCTTTCGCATGCTCCTCCCCTTCTATCTTAGTGCAAAATCCATTTCGTATTTCCCCACTTTAAATCAATGTTTCTAGAAAATACTAGTGTAACAAAATGTGCAAACGGGATGGGGCTTTCCATCATTAAATATATCTGGAAACATTAGATTAAACAATATTAAATCAATATTTTTATTCCAAGACTTCTCAGAATGACTATTAATACAAATTTTGAGTTGTCAAAAGAGAAATCTATTATGTGGTCTTCTTAAACTTACCTGACTGCAGAAATTTCTTTTTTGAGGCATATGTCAAGGGACTTGTCTTCCACAGAACTTTTTAGGAACATTTTATAGGACTATTAAACAAAAAGTTGAGGGAAAGGGAAAAAAAATCCATCTTTTAAGTATTTGTGAGGCTGTTACTTGGACATATACTCCAGTTTAGCAACATGATCAACTGTTGTATAAAGTTTTCGGATCTAGTATAAATCTTATCTCAATTTAAGAAAAACAAAAATGGGTTTATTACTATGGAGTAATTTTGAATAGAATCTAACTTTCCAATTCAGTGGCAAATTGTGAAGCACTTCATGGTGAATAGCTTATTAAAAAAATGATTGGAGAAAAATGCAAATTTCAATGATTACAATAATTAAAAATAATTGTATACAAATAAAAGGTGGTTTGCTCTGAAGGTTTTACTCTTTTTATCAAGATAAACAGTACAAATTGAAGTGTAATAGAATTTTTTTTCATAAATAGTGTTTACTTAATGCCAAAAAGTTTCATGAGAATGTGAGACTCTAATCTTCATGAGAAATGTATAATACACACACTAGTACTGAGGACAGAATATTGTTTGAGAGACTTCCTTGAAGTTTTTAACAATAACAAAAAAATGTCTGCAACTATGAAAATCCTACTTTCTAGGGTTTTATGTTATTTTAAACAGAAACTGTACCCTTCTCCCTTTCAATGACATGCTGATATTTAAAAAGAAAATAAACACTACAGCATGAATAATGATAGATATACATGAAAATTCAGTTGTTTAAGACGTGAGAAACTCAAGATCTTCTGAATATACAGAGAATAGTGAGTGTTGTAGTACCTCAATCGACAAAAATTAATGTCAATAAAATTTTACTTTCATGTCCCAGTCATTTCTGCCTTAGAATTCTTCTGCTACAATGTCTTTTCAGGACTCGCTCAACTATGTCACAAGTTTGAGATAACAGAGTGAGATGAAAGGCATAGAATTTTGGGCCCCTAGTCACTAAATTCATTTTCTTGTCCTATATTAACTCCAGTTCATATATAGAAATCTTGTTGAACTGATTAAGATTTTTAGGTTACTAGAAAGCAATGCCTTAGTTCTGGATTTTACATGGAAAGATGTACAAATAGTGGAGTTCAGAATAGATTGTATGGGATGTGGTGTGATAAAAAAGTTCTACAAAATGAAGATTCAGCTGTGATCATTTAGAATGTACATTACATGCCAAAAAAAATCATAAAAAGAAATGTTAGCCAGGTTCTTTGAGAAAATAAACAAAATAGATAAACCCCTAGCCAGACTTACCAAGAAAAAAAGAGGGTATATACATAAACAGAATCAGAAATGAGAAAGGGAAAATCAGTACAGACACTACCAAAAGACAGAGAATTATTAGACAACACTATGAAAAATTACATGCTAACAAATTGGACAACAGAGAAGAAATGGACAACTTTCTAGAAAAATACAACCTTCCAAGACTGACCAAGTAAGAAATAGAAAATCTGAACAGGCCAATTACCAGCAACGAAACTGAATTGATAATCAAAAAATGACCCAAGAACAAACCCCCCGGACCAGATAGCTTCACAGCTGAATTTTATCAGACATTTAGAGAAGACCTAATACCCATCCTCCTTAAAGATTTCCAAAAAGTAGAAGAGGAGGGAATATTTCCCAACTCATTCTATGAGGCCACTATCACTCTAATACCAAAACCAGGTAAAGACACCACAAAAAAAGAAAACTACAGACCAATATTCCTGATGAACATAGACACAAAAATACTCAACAAAATATTAGCAAACTGAATTCAAAAATACATCAAAGGGATCATCCATCATGATCAAGTAGGATTTATTACAGGGATGCAAGGATGGTACAATATTTGAAAATCCATCAACATCATCCACCACATCAACAAAAAGAAGGACAAAAACCACATGATCATCTTCATAGATGATGAAAAAGCATTTGACAAAATCCAACATCCATTCATGATAAAAATTCTCAACAAAATGGGTATAGAGGGCAAGTACCTCAACATCATAAAGGCCATATATGACAAACCCACAGCCAACATCATATTTAACAGTGAGAAGATGAAAGCTTTTCCTTTAAGATCAGGAAGAAGACAAGGATGCCCACTCTCCCCACTTTTATTCAACACAGTTCTGGAGGTCCTAGCCATGGCAATCAGACAACACAAAGGAATAAAAGGCATCCATATTAGTAAAGAAGAAGTTAAACACTCACTGTTTGCAGATGACATGATATTGTACATAAAAAACAAAAAACCCTAAAGAATCCACTCTGAAACTACTACAACTAATATCTGAATTCAGCAAAGTTGCAGGATACGAAATTAATACACAGAAATCTGTTGCATTCCTATACACTAACAATGAACTAGCAGAAAGAGAAATCAGAAAAAGAATTCCATTCAGAATTGCATCAAAAAGAATAAAACACCTAGGAATAAACCTAACCAAAGAAGTGAAAGACCTATAACCTGAAAACTACAAGACATTCTTGAGAGAAATTAAAGAGGACACATTACAGAAATACATTCCACTAAATGGAAATACTCACCATGCTCCTGGGTTGGGAGAATTAATATTGTCAAAATGACCATCCTGTTTAAAGCAATCTACAGATACAATGCAATCCCTATGAAAATACCTAAAGCATTCTTCAACAAACTAGAGCAATAGTTCTAAAATTCATATGGAACCACAAAAGATCCTGAATAGGCAAAGCAATACTGAGAAGGAAGAATATGGAGGGGATTATGCTCCCCAATTTCAAGCTCTACCACAAAGCCACAGTAATCAAGACAATTTGGTACTGGCACAAGAACAGACCCATAGACCAATGGAACAGACTAGAGAGCCCAGATATAAACCCACACATATATGGTCAATTAATATATGATAAAGGAGCCATGGACATACAATGGGGAAATGCCAGCCTCTTCAATAACTAGTGTTGGCAAAATTGGACAGCTACATGCAAGAGAATGAAAATGGATTATTGTCTAACTCCATACACAAAAGTAAACCCAAAATGGATCAAAGACCTCAATGTATGAAACCATAAAACTCTTAGAAGAAAACATAGGCAAAAATCTCTCAGATATAAACATGAGCAACTTTTTCCTGAACACTTCTCCTTGGGCTAGGGAAACATAAGCAAAATGAACAAATGGGACTACATCAAAAGAACAGTGAAGGACATCATCAGTAGAACAAAAAGACATCCTACAGTATGGGAGAATATATTCATAAATGACATATATGACAAGGGGTTCACATCCAAAATATATAAAGAACTCACATGCCTCAACAACTAAAGAGCAAAAACCCATATTAAAAAATGGGCAGAGGATATGAACAGTAACTTCTCCAAAGAAGAAATTCAGATGGCCAACAGGCACATGAAAAGATGCTCTACATTGTTAATTATCAGGGAAATGCAATTAAAATCACAATGAGATATCACCTCACCCCAGTTAGGATGGCCAACATAGAAAACACTAGGAACAACACATGCTGGCATGGATGAGAAGGAGAGCCCTCGTACACAGCTGGCAGGAATGTAGACTAGTTCAACTATTGTGGAAAGCAATATGGAGGGTCCTCAGAAAACTAAAAATAGAAATACCATTTGAGCTGGGAATCCCACTCCTAGGAATTTACCCAAAGGAAACTTCTCAGATTCAAAAAGACATATGCATCCCTTTGTTTACTGCAGCATTATTACTGTAGCCAAGATATGGAAGCAACCTAAGTGTCCATCAATAGATGAATGGATAAAGAAGATGTGGTACATATACACAATGGAGTATTATTCAGCCAAAATAATACAAATCCAGACATTTGCAACAACATGGATGGAGCTAGAGGGTATTATGCTCCGTGAAATAAGTCAGGTGGAAAAAGACAAGTATCAAATGATTTCACTCATCTGTGGAGTATAAGAACAAAGAAAATAACTGAAGGAACAAAACAGCAGCAGACTCACAGAACCCAAGAATGGACTAACAGTTACCAAAGGGAAAGGGACTGGGGAAAATGGGTGGGAAGGGAGGGGTAAGAGGGAAAAAGGGGTATTACGATTAGCAGACATAATGTAGGGGGGGTATGGGGAGGGCTGTACAACTCAGAGAAGACAAGTAGTGACTCTATAGCATCTCACTACGCTGATGGACAGTGACTGTAATGGGGTATGTGGGGGGGATTTGATGAAATGGGGAATTTAGTAACCATAATGTCGCACATGTAATTGTAGATTAACGATACCAAAAAAAAATGAAGAAGCAGTGACTGTCTACCTTGGGTCATCTGTCTGCCTTGGCTAGTTTAACCAGAACTTTGTGTAATCTGTTTTCTGCAAGATGGTGGGGCTATGACCCCAGGACCTACGTAAAGGATGGTGGGTGGGCATACAACTAACAAATAATAGATGTCCATTTCAGGTAGGAAAACTGGAAAGTGCTGAAACATTACTGAATGATTTTAATAAGGGCAAATGTAGAATTGCAGGCCTAAAAAATTAAAACAAGGTATGATAAATGTAAGATGGAGAAGAGGTAATTATGCACTAATACAAAAAAAGGATGAGAAGACAAAAAAGACAAATAGGGACTCTGTGGCATCTTACTATACTGACAGACAGTGACTGCAATGGGGTATGAGGGGGATCTCAGCAATAAGGATGAATGTAATAACCACATTGTTTTTTTTCTGAAACCTTTATAAGAGTGTGTATCAATGATACCTTAATAAAAAGAAATATGCAGAGGATCTGAACACTTTTCCAAAGAAGAAATTCATATGGCCAACAGGCACATGAAAAGATGCTCCACATCGCTAATCATCAGAGAAATGCAAATTAAAACCACAGTGAGATATCACCTCACACCAGTTAGGATGGCCAATATCCAAAAGACAAACAACAACAAATGCTGGCGAGGATGCGGAGAAAGGGGAACCCTCCTACACTGCTGGTGGGAATGTAAGTAATTTCAACCATTGTGGAAAGCAGTATGGCGGTTCCTCAAAAAACTAAAAACAGAAATACCATTTGACTTGGGAATTCCACTTCTAGGAATTTACCCTAAGAAAACAAGATCCCAGATTCGGAAAGACATATGCACCCCTATGGTTATTGCAGCACTATTTACAATAGCCAAGAAATGGAAGCAACCTAAGTGTCCATCAGTAGATGAATGAATAAAGATGTGGTACATCTGCACAGTGGAATATTATTCAGCCAAAAGAAGAAAATAAGTCCTACCATTTGCAACAACATGGATGGAGCTAGAGGGTATTATGCTCAGTGAAATAAGCCAGGCAGAGAAAGACAAATAAATGATTTCACTCATCTGTGGAGTATAAGAACAAAGAAAAAACTGAAGGAACAAAACAGCAGCAGACTCACAGAACCCAAGAATGGAGTAACAGTTACCAAAGGGAAAGGGACTGGGGAGGGTGGGTGGGAAGGGAGGGATAAGGGCATTAAGCAGTATTATGATTAGTGCACATAATATGGGGGGGCATGGGGAAGTCAGTATAACACAGCAGAGACAAGTAGTGAGTCTATAGCATCTTACTATGCTGATGGACAGAGACTGTAATGGGGTATATGGTGGGGACTTGATAATAATAGGGGCGATGTAGTAACCACAGTGTTTCTCATGTGAAACCTGAGCATAAGATTATATATCAATGATACCTTAATAAAAAGAAAAAAAAAAGAAATGCTAGCCAAGTGAATGGGCATACATATGGCCTTAGAGAGCCTGAAATGGAATGTAGTTATGTATTAAAATACTTCCAGATTCCTCTTCACTCATCTTAAATGATTAATGTCCTTTTATTTTATTTTGTGGTAAAACATCTATATCTTTCAATAAGCAAGTAAGTCTACTTCTTTTGCCAGTAGTTTTTCCTCTGTAGTAACAGAAATTTGTCATTTGAGAGTCTATGCTGGTCAACATTAACCCAAAGGACCAATTCTACTTTTAATTATATTCTTCTCTTCTTGGTATCTAAGAAACAACCAAAGGTACGGTGCACACTAGAAGAAAAACATCCCAACACTGAAACTACCTACTTAAGTAATTAGCTAATTTAAGAGCTGAATATGTGCCAAATTATGCATGGTTACTTGTTTGGGGGCTTTATGTTGTGTGCGTTACTTTGCAAGGCATATCAATTCATTAAAATATATCCCTACTATTAATAATGTATCTAAAAAAGGCACATTTTGAAACCTGAAATCAACGTGGTTCAAGACACAAACAAGCTGGTTACTTAGATGAGGAAGTATGACATGAAGAAGGTGGCCTTTCACTTACCTTGGAGAATGAATTATTAGGAGTGAGGACAGGCTTGCTGCAAGCTTCCACAGTAAGATGACCTGAAATGGACAATACAAAAAGGGATAAGCCAGTCAGAAGCATAATAGGGGCATCAAAATAATGAAAAAAACTGACATTTCTGGGCATGCTTTTATATTTATTAGTACACTAAAAGAGGTCATATCACCAAAGCAAATTAAAACCAACCAGATGGAATCAAGTATTAGAGAAGGGTTTATCCCAAGGAAAAAGTCAATTAAAAGAAAATAGTTTGCATAAAACTTCAGTTTAGGGTGTGAGATGCTGGATATAAATTATTCCAACAAAATGGGAGACATCACAGATCCTGAACTGTAATCACTACTCTATTTAAGGGAATATAGCAAGGCTTTCATCTAATTTCATAAAGGCTATAATTTAACACAGTTAAATCAGTAATAGATACAACTGGAAAGGACTTTTGATATATGTTTAAACCAAATGTTAGTTTTAACTCTTAGCCATCAGTACAAACATTTAACACATATATTAAAATGAGATTATGTTTCTTTTACAGTTAAAAAAGCCATAATTAAAAGTAATTTGATCCCTTAAATTATATTTTGAAGAGATTTTGAAAGATACAGTACAGTTTGGAAAGTTAAGGAGAAAGAAACAAAGGAAAAGAATAGAAAAGAAAAAAGAAAGAAATATACAGGTAAGTGTATTCAAGGACTTCCATTTGAGAATGACCTAAAAATAACTCCATAGAGAAAGATGGAGGTTGAGATGGAATTTTTAGTGATAAACTTCTATAATTATGTGGATATTACAAAAGGCCCAAGAATGCCTTTTAATATTACTTCCAGGAGATACATTACTAAACTTTTAAGAAAAATAATGAAAACGTATACCAGTAATGAGCCACTGGTTCAAAAAATCATGTTGGAATAGAATAAAACATGATAGTTTATTATTTGTAATCTTTCCCTTCTATCCTCTAACTTCCCTTCTCCATTCTTGTCTCCAGGCAATAACTAACCTGCTTTCTATCACTATAGAATCTTTTGCATTTTCTAAAATTTTAAATAATGGAATAATACAGTATGAACTCTTTTTTATTGGGCTTCTTTCATTCACTAGACTTATTTTGGGGTTATTATAATTATGCTGTTGTATGTATTAAAAGACCATTCATTTTTATTGCTTAGTAGTATTCCATTATTTGGATGTATTACTATTGGTTTATTCATTCAACACTTCTTGGACATTTGAGTAGTTTCTGATTTTGGCTATTGCAAAGAAACCTTACAAAAACATTCCTCTACAAGTTTTTATATATGGATATATATGCTTTCTTTTCTCTTGAATAAACAAATAGGAGTGGGATGGATCACACGGTAGGCATACATTTAATTTTTATGAAATTGTCAAAACGTTTTTCTAAAATGGTTGAACCACTTTACATTTCCATAAGTGTAAGAGAGTTCCTATTACTGGTAATATATGACTTTCAGAACTCATAAATTAGTTTTATGGGATTCAAGTCAGAGAATCCTGTAAAGACAGATCACTAGGCAGTTACTACGAAAGGGGCAGGGCACAGCTTCTGTCTTTAGCTTTGAAAATTATGAACAGGAGTCTTCCAAAAGTCATTAGAAAAATGCTCTCCAGATTGTTCTGTGAGATAGGCTGCTTCCAATGTGAACGGGAACCATTATCCTGAAGGCATTCAGACAACAAAGGAGGAGAGTATCAGATGCGCTTTAGCTTTGGGAAGATAAACTATAACTGCAACAGTAAGATTTCTTTTAGCTACTTTGGTATTTAAATACTAATATTTAGTATTTAGACACTGCCCAATAACCTGAAAGTTTAGCTATGTATGAAGTACTGAATTTCAAATACACTAATTTTAACCACATTTCCCTGTGCCCACCATTCTTCTTATTCTATTAATACTAGCATTACATGCCACATTTACTGAGCCTGCTTATGTAAGTGAGATCATGGAGTGAGACACCCTGGGTTTAAATTCTGGCTTATCCACTTAACTTTGTTGTAGGGCCTTCTAATCTAAGAAGTAGCCCTTAATTGCTGAATCATTGCCAAGATGGCGCTCACCGGATAAGCATAGGGCGGCACCTGAGCGTGCTTTCGAAATGAAACAAGTTTGCTACCTGTGTTCCTGATTACTTCCCTATTGGTGGCTTGAGTCTTCCGTGAACGTGATCAGCTCGTGGACACTGTTTGCTTGCATTATGTGTCTTCCTGTGTGAAGAGCTTATGACTGCTTGACCTTTATGCTGATTGGCCCATGAATGTTATATATACTCTGCTGTTTCCACAATAAACGAGTTCCTGCTTTGACTGAGCTCCCTGTCGTGTCTGTTTGTCTCCTGCCTTGAGTGGCGAGGTGGAGGCTGGTGTTCGGGCAGACAGTCGGCACTCACCCTTCCCGGTCCTGCCTTGCTGGGGCATGTCTCCTCCTTCCTGTCCTCTCCGCAGGTTCGGAGAGGGCTCGGGGAAGGCTAAAAACCCTGACACTTTGTGGGCTTGGGCAAGTTATCAAACTCTGTGCCTCAGTGTTTCTGTCTATAAAAGGAGGATAATTGTAACATTAGTCTCACAGGGTTGTTGTTATGAAGACTAAAGCACTTGGAAGAATGCTTAGTCCAGAATAAGCATTAAATTAATGTTAACTGCTGCCACAGCTACTAATACTCTAATTTCTATTATTATGCTTGAATGTAAAATAGATACTTTGTTTACTCATGGACATGTTCATAAGGCCCCAGACAAAGCCTCCCACAGAGAAGAAATTCAGTGATGGACTGAATGAATTATTAAATGACAATCACTGTGATAAGCATTTCACATATATTATTGTATTTATGCCTCATTATAACCTTATGAGGTAGATAATAATATCCTTATTTTACTGGTAAAAATAAAGGCTGCTATGGATCAAATAACTTTTTGATAAGGTCACATAGGATTTATAATCTCAGGTCTACCTGGCTCTAAATCCCATAGTCCATGCTGTTGTACTATTTCCTATTACACATTAAATTTTAGAGATGCCTTTATTTAAATGTAATTTTTTTCCACTTAAGACTCTACAAAACACTCTGGAAGGGCAATAAAACCTGTTTAATAAAAAGTTTGCTTTTGGGAAAAAAATAGTTACCTCTTCATAGGTACTTGTATCATAAAATGAATGTATATTTACCATTAGCTTTGTTTGACTTTGGAGCTGAAGCAGCAGAGCTCTTGGAACTAGGGACCACTGGATGCCCATCTCTGTGTTGCAAAAAAAGAAAAGGATATTGCAAATTATTTAAACGTTTAAGTATCCTTTGAGCCATCTGTTAATATGTAGCCTTAGTAATTTTATTTTGGATGGGCTTCAGGGAATCTAGGCATCCACTGAAGCTATAGACAAAATTTTATTTGTCTTCATATATATGTATTTTCTGGAAGGAGATATTCTTGACTCAAAAGAGATTAAGAATCACTTCTTTACATAATCTTTCTTTGGTTTCAGTTCAACACATCACCATAGTTCCCTTCTCATTTAAAACATTGGTAATATTCATGATCTAGTAACTTAGTTCACTGTTACTCAGGTGATAGTTCAGATAACTTACAAGTCACAGAGCACTAGTTTAAATATCTAAACTATTGAGATGTGTTTTTTAAAAATTAAAGTGAAAATCTGGACAAGATATATAAGATATAAGAAGAATAGTACCACCCAATATGAAAAACAGTAAAAAAAACAGCACCTTGGAAACAGAGGATTAGTACACAATATTATTGTTGCTAATGTTGAGAGAAAAGGGAGGTTGCTTAAGGTATATGTTGTTGGGAGATGCAATTCGCCAGAGGGCCTAGGCATCGTTTTATATTCTTACTGAGTACCCTGGAAATGCACGGTCTTGATAATTTTTTATGTGGACCAATTCTCCAGGTTACGTTTGTGGTGAGCATGTTTGAGGGCTGAAGCAGCCCCTCTGCTCAAACAAGGAGCAGGCTCTTATTTATTTATTTATTTATTTATTTTGGTATCATTAATATACAACTACATGAGCAACATTGTGGTTACTAGATTCCCCCCATTATCAAGTCCCCACCACATACCCCATTACAATCACTGTCCATCAGCGTAGTAAGATCCTGTAGAATCACTATTTGTCTTCTCTGTGCTATACTGCCTTCCCTGTGTCCCCCAAAACATTACGTGTGCTAATCGTAATGCCCCTATTCTCCTTCTCCCTCCCCCCACCCCCCCAGTCCCTTTCCCTTTGGCAACTATTAGTCCATTTGGGTTCTGTGAGTCTGCTGCTGTTTTGTTTCTTCAGTTTTTGCTTTGTTCTTATGAAGGAGCAGGCTTTCTTAGACTGCCGTAAAGGGGTGGGTTCCCAGCTTCTTGTAGTATTCCTCTCCTGTGATGCAACCCACTGCATGTGCAGGAATCCACTAGGCCCACCTGTGCCACCTCCATGGGACTCAGGAGACCTGTGGACTGTCACCAATACCATGCTTGTGTTGCTTGTGGTGTCATTAGCAATAAAGTGTTTGTCTCTGATCTAGGAATTTCATATCTTCTATGAGCACTCATGAAATAGTAACTGGCTAGCTTATTACCTTGCAAGTAGGATAAAATCACAGACCCAATACAGATAATTACCACATATATACACCTCTCCATAGACTCATAGACACTGAGAAGTGACTGGTGGTTACCATGGGGGAGGGGTTCTGGGGTGGGTAGGTTTGGCGGGGGGGTGAGGTGTATAAAGGGGCACAAAAATTCTCCATCATAATATAAGTTGGTCATGGGATGGTAGCACAGCATGGAGAATACAGCCAATGATTCTGTAACATCTTCCTATGTTGACAGATAGTGACTGTACTAGTGGGGGCGAGGATTTAATAATATAGGTAACTGTTGAACCAGCGTGTTGTATATCTGAAACCAATATAAGATACTGTATCAATGATACTTCAATAAAAAAAGGCAAAAAGAAAAAAAAATACACCTCTCCATTATGGCTATGCTGTGGACTTTAGAGAGGGCAGCATATACAACAGCGGAGAGACAGCTGCAGGAAGAATGAAAGGGAAAGTAATTATGGCTACCACTACTATATCTGTAGTGACTACAGTGAAGATAAGAGAAAGTCAAAAGAAAGTGATTTGAAGGCTAAGGAAAAGGGTGCTCTACTGATTTTGACACAAAAATTCACCTACATCTATGGTTAGTAGAGGTGTTAATTTTTACAAAAATATTTTCCAGGTTGTTTGAACACTTTCCTCCCCCACTAATTAACATTCAGTTAAAAATATGAAAATAAAATAACTGATTTTTTTTTAGAAATACATGAGGGAAGCAGTTCAGGAATTACATTCAAGGAAAAAAGTACAGATCCAACTTAAAGGTTTAGATAAAACAAATAAGCTTATGATTAAGATATTTAATTAATTATACTTCCCATATTTTGTGAGACACACTATGTAGAACTTATCATGTATCACTTTTATAAATGTGAAATTTCCCTTTATATGACTAAATCTGTAATCTAGAAGGCCTGGATTTATGTACATTGTGTTAGGCAGAATTATGGCCCCTCAAAGATATCTATCTACATTGCAATCCTCAGAACATGTGAATATGTTGCCTTACAAAGTGAAAGGGATTCAGCACATGTGAGTAAATTAAGGATATAGATAGAGATGAGGAGATTATTCTGGATTATGTGGATGGGCCCAATGTGATCACAGGGGTCCTCAGAAGTGAGTAAGGGAGGCAGGAAAGTCAGAGAAAGAGATGTGATGACAGAAGCAGAGAGTGCTGAGATCGTTGGTTTTGAAGAAGGAAGGGGGGTGGAATATAGGAATCTCTAGAAGGTGGAAAAGGCAAGAAAATAAGTTTTCTCCTGGAGCCTACAGAAGGAATGCAGTCCTGGCAACACCTTGATTTTAGCCCACTGAGACCCATTCTGCATTTCTGGCCTTCAGAACTACTAAGATTATAAATCTGCATTCTTTTAAGCCATGTTTATGGTAATTTGTAGTAATTTGAAACTAACAAACATATTTCTTCAATTTATTTCCATTATTACATGAAACAAAAGTTGCCATTAGCATTTCTTATAATGTGAAATTGTTATAAGGTACAGTGGATGTGGTAATTCTGTCCCTCATTGGTTGTAGACATGAGGTTTGGGTAGGACTGACTCCGTCCCATCTCTGGGAATAGAACAGGACTGGCCAAGGCCAGTCAATATATTCTTATGCATTTGCCTCAATTCAGGGCCTGGCCTTAATTTGGGTGTAAGGTAATCCATACACAGTCCTCACTTCCCATAGTGACTGATGAGACTTTTGTTGGAAAATTGCTCTGATGGTGTGGTATACAGGTGTTAGGCATAGAACTGACATAGCTATCTTTTTTAAATTTAATTTAATTTAATTTTGGTATCATTAATCTTGACATAGGTATCTTACTATCATGACAGAAACACTTACACAGAGAATAACTGAAAATAGTGAAGAAATGGAGCTAGAGCTTTGATCAAATTTTCCTGATGACCACCTCCTTATCTTCAGAGTGCTTAAATCATGTAAGCCAGTAAATTCCTTTTCTTGTTTAAACCAAGTTGAGTTGTGTTTTCTCTTACTTGCAACTGAAAACACCCTGACAAAGGTGGTAACCCTATTAAAAACTGCAATCATATATCCAAACACTAATCCACTGTGTTCTCAGATCTTCTATTAGGAAGTCTGTTCTAACTTTATTAACTCCTGCCAGTTTAGTTTGTGAATTGCTAGGAATATCTTGGTAAGAGAACATGAGTATAGCTAACAGCATGAAGTACACGTTCACACACACAAATAACTGGAGAGTACCTTGTTGCTTTCAGCACCACTGCAGGAAGTGACATCTCTAATGCTCTCTTAGCTTCTTTCAAGGTCATTCCATGTGTGCTGACTCCATTCACATAGTGGACGATGTCTAATAGTTGGAGATTGCCCTCGACGGCTGCAACTGACCTCGGATTGATATCACTAATGTATACCACTTGATGAAGGCTGTTGTGACCTCCAGATAAGGAAAAACCTTCAAGGAATAGAAAATTATTTTTCTTTAGTCTTCAGAGTACTTACTTTTAATCTAGCCAAGAAAAATCACTGCACAAAGCTTGAATTTGTATTACCCAACTCCTCTTTGTTGCAAGTTAATGAAATGTCAGGTAGCAAATGAGGCAGCATTGGCATCCTGGGTAATTCTAGAATTCGTCCAAGAACTAATCTAACTGTCTTGGGTGCAGCTCGGAGCAGATTCACCGCATCTGTGTGAGTCATGTTTGTAACATCTGTATCATTAACCTACAAAAATGACAAAGGAGTGAAATAGAATTAAGATGTTTAGAACAAAGAAGTTGCCATGAAAATATAACAACCTTCCTATTACAAAATGTTATAATATATAATAGCCAGTAAGTGATTCACAATAATAATTAATTATAGGCGAAATAATACTGTAAAATACCTAACAAATGCATCATTTTGCTAATATAGGAAATTTATCTCAAAAGTAATTTAAGAAGCTTTCTGTTCCTAAGACCCAGGATAGGTTGTTGAACACTTTAGCTGAGATTAGAGACTTCCAAATTAAAATGGGAACTTTTTAAACATTTTCCCATCTGTTAACTACATAAAGGCCTTTACTTTTAAGAGGTAGAGAGGGAAAAATAACAGAGAAACAGAGTGTTATATTAACCCAACCTTCTTGCTCTTCCTTCTCCAGCCCTGGCTTGCTCTGACCATATTTGCACAAATCTGTTTTACTTAATGTCTTACCCTTATGAGACGATCCCCAGGTCTTAGCCTTCCATCACTTTTTGCTGGGTCCTGAATGACATCATGAACATAACAACCAATACTATGATTGCCTTTGGTTACTGTAAAACCCAGACTTCCTTTTTCTGATTTAATTAGGGTAATGAGGAGTTCTACTTCCTAAGAGAAGAAAACAATGATTCCTTTAGGTTATCTATTTTATACTATAGATACAAAGAGAGATGACTATTATAGCAATTGGAGGAGGAAACCAAACCTTATAAAGTTATTTATTTCACCCAAGTGGAGAAGCCAGGTCAACCAATTCTTGATATAAAGTTCCCCCATGTAAAAGTTGGGTTTAAGTACAACATCATGTGTTTGTCTAGAGAGAGCAGAGGCAGACCTTACTCCTGCTTCAATTCTTGTATTTTCAAGATAAACAAGGACACATTAGTAATTATACTCTGATGATCAAGAATATCTTGAGGGGAAGGTCCAGAAAAATTCACCTATTTCTAAACAACCAAGATAGATGCCAAGAGCCACAAAAGAAAGCTTTCTCTTCCAAAAAATATGAACTCTTTGAGTGATTACATTATCATAACTTCCTATATTTAGTTGTGTAAAAAAAAATTATTTTTAAACATTTGAACTGAGACATAAAGGTTACTTATACCTTATAGGTATGATGACAGATTTCTAAGGAAATCATTCAGATTATTTTCATTCTAGTGCTGAGGATGAAACTGAAGATGATGAACACACATGCCCCTATTGGCAAGCAAAGTACCTAGAAAGATTAACTCCAAAATGTTTATGGTTTTGGATGGTAGAGTATTTCAATTTTTTTTGTTTTCTAATTTTCCCACAACAAACACTTACTACTTGGATTATAAACACAGTATTGAAAAAGGCTGACTTTTAAACAATGTAAAGGATATTCTTGGACATTTGGCTTCCCAACTGAATTTGTAGGTTTAGAAGTTCTAGGGGCTATTAGCACAATGTAAATGATTCCATGTGGGCACACATATACACAAAATGTGGAGAAGAAAATAATTACATTCAAACCTGATTAAAAAAGTAAATAGTCAATAACATAACAGAATGTGAGAAGTAGCACATACTATGTTAGGTGTCTACATATGTTATTTCATTTAATTCACACCAGAATCCTATGAGGTTACTAGCCCCATTTATAGCCAAAACTACTAAGACTCAGAAGAATTAATTTGTCCACAGTATTGGCCAAACTGCAGCAAGTCAGTGGTAGACAGGATTTGTACCCAGGTATTTTGCCTTGTTCCTAAATTCTCAGCAGGGAAACATATCAGGTATGTCATCTAGTTACAGACACAGATATAAAGCTACTCTAAAAGACAGCCTTTTGCCTAAAGGAAAACTACATCTTATGTGAGAAAATACGGTATTTTGTTAATATAAAGGAAACAACTCACCAGCTCCAAGTCTTCAAGGTGGTTTTCCAAGTCATTTTTCAAAGATGTCAAGCCTTCTTGTCTAGTTGGTTCAGAAGTAAAATGTGTATGGTATTTATTTGCCGAATTAGTGGAAGCGGATTCTGACCGAGGCTGACAACTCTGCCCAGGAGCCACATCCGGTGGCGGAGGGGAAGGAGGGTCACTACAGAGACGAAGTAAGATTGTTTTCAAACATATTTTAATGTCAGTATAGTATGACTGGGCCACAAACAGAAAATGCTTAACAAATATTCACGTCTGCTTTTAATTGGGATCCTAGCTACTTTTTGTCTGACTGTGAATTTATTTCACATCTCTTATAGGCTAACATTATCAATTTTTATTCTCTGCCCAGGTTCTATTTTGAAGCTCTTTAAGCTTCATCAATCAGTAAGACAGTTTAAATAAATATACTTTTGATTCCAGTTGTTAATTCAAGACCGAAGCTTATGTTATCAGAAGCCTAATCTGTATGATACAAAATAAAAAAAAAGAAGAAATAATTGAAGAAAAAAAACTTCTGTGAATATTTTGCGTGATACAATAAGAAAAACAAAAACACTTGAACAAATATGATTGGACCTGGATATACACAAAGATGTAACTGAACAGTAAAATGTATGAATAACCATTTGAAGTATAGATGTAGTCTTTCTCTTTTTATGCTTCTATGATTTCAATTATTTATTCTTTCCCCATCTTCTGTACTCTTTTAGATCCTACCATTTGCAAACTCTCTACCACTTTTTCCCTTTACATTTTTACTCCCAATTCTTCTGCCCATCACTACCTAAATAGGTCTTTTCTCTGTGTTCAGTAATATGAATGATGGTGAAATACAAATAACTTTCTCAATTACTAGTAAATATGTTCAAGACAGCAGCATGGCTCAAGTTGTATAGTTAGAGAGCTTAATGGTTTGCTAACAAAAACTGTCAGTTATAGCTCAATACCCAATGTTCACTGTCTGCCTAATCACTCTGAAGTTAAAATATAGACACACTTCATTCTCAGGGAAATGTAGGTTGCTGCTCCTGTTAGTGAGAACAGCCAGTTGCTTTGATTGCTATACATAATACTGATAATACCTTTCCTCAAGTTCTGGTTTATTAGGTATTTTCTGAGGATAGTAAAACATGGTACAAATGGGATCTTCTTGACTCTTGGGTGCTTCATGTTGACTTTGGGCCTGTGATACCACATTGTTTACAGTCTGATGCAAAGCTGAACCCCAGCTCATATTTGGTGTCTTCGTTGGAGCTTTCACTAAATCTTCTTCTCCACTTCCACTGCTGTCACTATAACTGTCTCTTCTGGATGGGGACGTGCATTGTTTCTCACTTTTGTCATTCACTTCATTTTCATCTGAGCTGGTGCCTTGCTCCACACATAGTGGATGAGAAGGTTCTTTACTGTTGTTTGGAAGTACTTGTGCTGGAGAGTGCAGTGGGGTCTGTAACGGACACATTTAAAGAGATTAGTGTGGCAACTTATATAGCTGACCCTTGAACAACACGTTTGAACTAGGCAGCTCCACTTATGTGTAGATTTTTTTCAGTAAATATATTGGAAATAGTTTTTGAGATTGGCAACAATTTAAATAAACATTTTCTTTCCTCAAGCTTACTTTATTGTAAGAATACAGAATATAATACATACAACATACAAAATATGTATTAGTCAATAGTTTATGATATCAGTAAGGCTCCTGGTCAACAGTAAGGAGTAACAGTTAAGTTTTGGGTGAGGGTCAAAGTTGTATGTGGATTTTCAATTGTGCTTGGGGTGGGTGCCCCTTACCTGCAACATTGTTCAAGGATCAACTGTATTAACTTTAGAACACTTAACTGAAAATGAACATGTTGGACAATAGCACTTATCTATCAAAATATTCAAGTAATTTTTTGATAACAAAAGTAATTTATGCTCAGAGGAAAAACAATATAAATCTCATACTTTAAATCAGAATTAAGGTTATAGTACATGTTGTACTTTGTATTCTACTTTCAAAATTAAGTTTCTAGCATAAGTATTTTCTGAGATCCTTAAATATGCTTTAAAAACAAATGTATAAAGCTGCATAATAAACCTACAGATGACTATACCGTTAGCTTTACTTTAGAATTCTTTTACTAGATACACAAGAGAATTCCACTCAGTTCTTCCTATCTGGTGCCCCAAATCAATGTAGTAACTTAAAATGCTACTTTTAATGTACCTTATAAAAATGCTACTTTCCTATTAATGTGGTTCTAACATTTCCCCCTCTCTCTGATATAAGGGTGAAAGTTCCTGGGGCCAGACACTCCTGCCTTTCATACTCAGGGGTCATGTTCACTGGTAATAGAGCACTATTTTAAGTAAACAGGCCAAAGGCTGTCTTTCTTCAATTCTATTATTATTCTTTTATGTGTGGATTCCTTCTTATCAGTATGTAATTTATAAACAGATTTTGGATCTTTTAGCTATTCCTTGACATAAGAAAGAAAACTGGGCAAACTTATTGCTTACTCTGTGATTTCTAGTGTTAAAAATAAAGGCAAAAACATCTTAAATGATTCTAATTTTTATCTAAACTATCTCAGAATGAGAATTATTCTTCCCAGTTTGGTTCAATGAAGATACAGACAAAGTTTTTTATAACCATTATTTTATGTCTGTTTCTATTTAAGTTTAGAAAAGAAATTCCTAAACTCCTAGAAATCCTAGAATACGAGAACTGGAAGGGAGAGAAGAGAAAGTGAATTGAATTACTTTATATTTAAATATAGAATTCACTCAGAGGATAAATGATGCACACAAAACTCCTAAAGAAATACCTATCATGAAACCCAAGAGATCAATGATGAAACCAATACAGCTGAATTAATCTCTCGATATCCTTTAAAAAATAAACTACTTTTCATAGGTCTCACCAAAAGAGCAGGGTTGATTTCTGGTAGCACACCAGGTAGAGGTCTACAGAGAAGTAAGCATACTTCTGGAGATGTTCCCCTGAGAGCAGATATGACTTCCTGGGGGTATCATGAATGACAAATGAAGATACAATTAAACTAGCATTGTGAAATCATTCTGAAAAGCCAATCTATCTCATCATTAAAAATGCTACACTCCATGTGCTGGGGCTCACCTGCTGAGACAGTCCTTTCAAAGAGGCTCCATTCACTTTCAAGATAACATCTCCTACATCAATTTGTCCACTTTCTGCAGCTGGCTGTCCAGGAAAGAGCTTTTTAACCCTTACTATGCTGGTATTCATTTGCTCAGGGATAAGATTATCTTCTCGAGAAAAACTGAAACCCAGGCCTGAGCTATTTTTAAATAATTTTACCTCAAATGTATTCTCTGGAGAAAAAATATATTAAGAAATTTAAATATTAACATGATATCTTCACATTTGAACATATAAACATATATACTTTAGACACCTTTAAAAAGCCTATTTTCCCACAATATTTACAATTTCATGTGCATTCTACTCTACACACAAATCCTATTCCACACAGTATCATTAAGAAAATTAACGTAATGAACTAAGTTACTTGAACAGAAAAGAAAGAGGGTTCTGAAATCAGGATTCTGAAAATGAAATCATGCTTTAGTCCCAAGTGTTTTCAAAGATTATACAACAGAGAAAAAATAGGGAAAAATCCAGGAAAGGAGAAGAATGAGAGAAATTCAGGTATATAAATTGGAGCAAGATGGTAAGAAAAGCAAAACAAATGTTAAAGAACGGTATGGGGAAGTAAGCTGACATGCTAGTATTTTTGTGGGTATAATTTGATCCAGCAAATTGCAATGGCATTATGATAAAATTCTCATCAACAAAAGAAATTAAAAGAAGAATAACAGAAATGAATGAAAAAACATATTCAAAGAAAGAGCAATGAATGAAATGCAGTGAGAGAAAGCTAATTTTATTTTCATAATCAGGAGAAATAATATATGCTGGGTTTTTTTCCCTCCTTTTTTTGGGACTAATTTAGAGTTGTTAATGTTTGTGTAATCAAATAAGGATTTAAAATAAAAGACAAAATAATGACTATATACCACCACAATAAAGTAAAAGACATTTATGCCCCTTAAAAGGAAGACAGATGGAATCTCAGAAGGGTACTTTTGTATTATGAACACATTTAATCTCATGAAAAGGTTACATAAGCCTACATCATTCTTAACTTTCTTATTTTACTGCCAATTAGTGGTATGTCCAAGAGTTGACAAAGTTTGTAAGGAAGACCTATCTCCAACTATTAGTGAATCTCTGTCCTGGGTCATCTTGACAAGTCCATAAAATTAAACAGAAGTATAGAAAATGTAAGACTCAATTTTTCATGTGGGTTTGAAGCCAGTTCTCAGCAACTGTTTATGTATTATTCTTTTCCCTTAAAAACTTCAATTTGTATTTTACAACTATTTAAGGCACTATTAAGTGACCATAATCTGTTTCATACATGACTTCATTATCCAAAGTCTTTCACTTTTAGAGCTGTAAATATGTGTCTGGTTTTCTTAAATCGGTGTAGTGCAGCATTGGATTACTATTTACATTTGACAAGATTCAGTCATAAGTTGTGATCTGACATGCAAAAATTACACTTTTGAATAAGCTAGGGATAAGTTTAAAGGTGTGATGACAAGTCTCACAAGGCCTGACCTTCAGTGACAAAGCTGTAGTCTTTGACATGAGTCATTTTCTTCATCATTTTTTCTGGGGCTTGAGCTTGGGCATCCGGGTCTGGAAGTGTGCATTGTGGGATTACACGGACATGTTCTTTAGATGCTGGAGACTGTCCTTTTTCCAACAACAGATGTACCACCTGGAATAATGGAACAGCTCTTCATTAACTAAGAAGAATTATTAGAAAGTAGATAACTTTTCAGGAATTTGTATAGTTGATGCATAATATCATTTAAAGTAACTACCTGGTCCACCAAATTATAGGTAGAGGGAGAAAAACAAAGGAATTGAAAATTTCAAAATCAACTATTTATTTTCTGTATAACAATATAAATGATTAAAAAGAAAAATTCTGCTATAGAAATAACATAAACATATTACAGAAAATTTAGGTATTAGAATAAAATCACCACTAGACTATAATATAAAGACCACTGTAAATAAGTTGGTAAACTCCCTGACTCAAAATGTATTAGAGCAAAATCAATTTAGCCTTTGGGCTGAAGACTGACTAGAAGTGAAAATTACTAGATGTTTGTAGATGTTTATGAAAAAATCTTAAACTACAATATTCACCCTTCCTCCTAACAGATCTCTAGTAATATTAGGGCTAAACATGATACAGACCAGTTTCCTCAGTAAAAAAATCTCTTGTCATAATACTTATTTCCCAATTTGGAAGAAAACCAGAATATTTACATGAAGCAGGCTTCACTTGTTGATGAACAAATTTGGAGAACTCAGTGAGACTGATGCTATTCACACATTAATATGTTCTTCTAAGGTATCTTTCTATTACCTGGCCTGTATTTCTCAGTATTTCCACAGCTTGCTTATGAGTAGCTCCTTCCAGACTAACTCCATTGACAGCTAGGACACGATCACCTATAAATTAGGCATGGAAAAAGATAAACTGAACTATAAATTCAGAGATTGGAGGGAACTAACCTAGTAAGGTCTGATTAGAAATGTAATGTCAGTGTTTTTACAAGGACACTATCCCTCCCTTTCCTATTTTTTGGTAATTTGCTTTTTAAACAGTATAAAACATGAACTAAAAAACATTGCCAAGATGTTTTCTGATACTAGAGAGTAAGCTGGGAAGAAGAGTTTTTGGTATGACATCAATGAGTTTTTAATGTGGTAGTCTTAAAAGAATTGCTTAAGTTCTTATTTTATATTATGAATAATCTGGAGGTTTTATTATCAACTTCCTAATTTCTTATTTATTTGTTGAAATGATATTCTATGTATAATTCCTGTACATGCACAAACACTCTACCTTTGTGAATTCTACCATCAGACTCTGCTGCTCCCTTGGGAATAACAGCTTTCACATAAATGCCACCATGTCTGACACTGGTATTTACACCTCCCTATGTGGAAAAAGAGAAATAAAATAACATTTTGCACTTCATTCAAATATGAAGACATTTGCACTCCAACTTTCAAATATGAAACTATGAAGTATTCATTTGCCAAAGCAGCACCATGTCAGCGCATGCAATAACCAAGAATTGGTTACTTCAATAACTAAGAATACTTCTGGCCAAGTTTTCCAAATGTTAAAGCAGTTACTTTTAAGAAAAACTATTCAAAAATAACAACATGCCAGATTTTGACAATGTGAGGAATTGCTCTTCTTCTGTAAGTCTGCACCATGCATTATGAGCAAATAGAAAACAAAATCCATCTATGCAATGTGAGAATATAACTGTCAGAAAAACAGCATATGCAAATAATATCCCTTAGATCTAATTTTCTAATCATAAAGCAAATCTCATGAGTCAAAGAAAATTTTTTTTATTGCTTTAAAAGGCTTTGGCAGAGAACTTCTATTATAGTGTAGATGAGATCTAATAAGTAGAGTCTCCATCTCTTGTGGATATATAGCTTTTGTTTCCCTTAACAACAGGAAGATAAAATTCTAAAGACATTAAAGTTAATGGGAAAAGGATTACAGTATTTTTAAAAGTGATAAAAAATTAGGTTTTATTTTTGATTTCTAAATGTCAGTAGTGCTATTTCTACCATGTTCCTAAATGGCTTTCCATAACTAACAATATCCTTCAAATACCATGAATGATAATGTTATAATTTAGGGCATAGTATGTTTATAAATAGAATTCTAAAGTAATTTCATCAGATAGCCTATGCTCATATTTTAACTACCTTAAAGGTACATACATTCCTTGGGAACTTCTAATTTTAAGATACTAATCATGTTCACAAGTTAAGATATATTATGGAGAGAAAGGGCATATAAATATACATTAGACTTTAATTATTTATGGCATAGGTTAAAATGTATTATTCCATGCTCATGCAGAAGCTGTCAAATGTATAAAAAGCATACTTATTAATTTTATATTTTCCAAGTTGTGAATTCAGATTAAACTAGTATGAACTCTATGGGGACAGAGTATTTGTCTAATATCTTTTAAACTACAGGAAAAAGTAACCAGCATGTTCAGTTTTTTTAAAAAAAGTTTTAAGGTATGATTCAGTGTTTAATTTTAGAAATATTTTGACAAGTTTCCTTTTGAAACAAAATAATTCAATTAATAAACTGGCTTACAAAGACTGTGGAAATAGAAAATATTTGAAAACCTTGTCAAACAGTACCGTGACACTTATCCCCAGGCTGTTATCATTTTTAGCAAGCTCAACCTCAAAGATATCTCCAGGTTTAGGAGGTGATGAAGGAAAAGTTTTAACATTCATTTTGTTGGATGTGTTCACTGAGGAAGAAGATTCCTTAACAAAGAAAAACAAACAAAAGGATTTCTTGTTAGAGTCAAAATGAATTATTACTGAAAGATCAGTATGTGTCTTTTGGAAAAATTAAGAAAAAGCAAGACATTAAAGGATAGAGTGGATTCAAAGATCATGAGGGTTGAAAGAGATCTTAGAGATCTTCTAATCCAGTATCTTCATATTTTATGGTTGAGGAAATTGAGGTCTAGAGTTTAAAGGGCTTGCTTCAGGTCAAACAACTAAATATGGAAGCTCAGAAACTAGTTTAAACCTGGCTTTTACCTAATCCTTATCCAATGCACTTTACACTCCAAAATTTAGAAAACATTTCTATTTCCTTTAAAAATCAGTATGTATCAAGCAGTAGCTTTTAACTTGCGCCTCCAAGATGAGTTGGCTTCATGTTTACTTTGCTTCCATTTACAAATCCAATATAAACATAGGCTAAGCCTCATATACAGGGCATAATCCTTATAAGGTTGGTTTTTCAGTGAACAAAGGGACTAAGGTTCTTTTCTGAATCCACTTGTGAATATTACTTTAAATTTTTATCATTTCTAGGAAATGAGCAATTTTCTATGTTGTTTTTCTTATCTTACAGTTAGAACCTCAGAAGAATTTAGGCTCTTGATAGTAAAGTCAACTGCCCATTACATGAACTATAGGAACAATTTTTTCAGATCAATTCTCTTATTAATGTACACATTAAGTACACAAGAGATGAATAATTTGTAGAAAATAGTCATAATCTACTAATTCATTCCTTTGTATTATCAAGTAGAAAGTTCCCAGAATAACAATTTTATAGTTAGTATTGAATGCTGCTAATTCCCCTGAAAGTAAGCATCAAATGCAGTAGCAGTCAGTAGCAAAATAAACTATTCCTCCTTTCCAGAATAATGTGAGCAGTTTATAGTACATTATTCTGCTCTATAATGTATTTGCTTTTGTTTGCTTTGCTAAATGGAAAAAAGAAAAGAAAAGAAAAGAAAAGAAAAATAAACAGAGACTCAAATTAAACTATGCCTGTTTTGGTGTTTGATGATCCTGAGTGCTGGAATAAGTGGCTTCATCCATATCTGAATCCCCACGGTCAGAGTAATACATTGCATCAGAAATGCCTGGGGTTTTAGTTTTGCTTCGGTTACTGTCACTAGAAGTCCTCTTTTTCTCAGTCGCTTTGGATATCACAGATGGGGAAGGGCTGCCATGCTGTGATTCCTGCCGGGTTCGGCCCACTACATGGCTGGCAAAGAAACCATTGACCTGGCTCTGGGACAAGCTGGCACTCTCAGTTCTGGAATCTTGAGAACTCAGGCTTCCTTCACGCAGGCCCCCAGGCAGCCCTAGAGAACTCTCTGAGATGTGCTTTGCGGTACCACGTGGCCAGTGGTGATCTTCAGAGGAATTTATGGCAATGTCTTGCAAGTAGGAAGGTTTCTTCGTGTAGTTTTTCATGCCATTGGCAATGTGCACAGAAGTAGATGGCACTGAAAGACAAAAATCCAGCAGTGAGAATAACAGGTTAGTGATGTACATTCCTATGCTACACACACGGACAATGTTCCCTAATGATTACTGGGAGAGTTTTAGGCAGGAGAACACATGCAAAACACCTGACCTGGGGCCTGGAGCCACGACAAGGACCCAACAAATATAGTAGATGCTGTTTCCTTTGCTCTTTATTTAGGTCATTCTTGAGGAAACTTCTATTGAAATGTGCACCCCTTTTACCTTAATTCCCCATTTCCATTCTTTAACACCAATTTCAAGGGAGTCTCCCCTGTGAAGATTTTCTTGATTCCCTAGACTGGAGATAATTTCAATGTCCAAAAATCCTTGATCCTTATTTACTGATAATTTTTTTTAGTATCATTAATCTACAATTACATGTGTAACATTATGGTTATTAAACCCCACTTCATCAGGTCCACCCACCTACCGCATTACAGTCACTGTCCATCAGTATAGTGAGATGCTACAGAATCACTACGTGTCTTCTCTGGGTTGTACAGCCTTCCCGTCCCCCCCAACATTGTGCCTGCTAATTGTAATGCCCCTTTTTCGCCCTTGTCCCTCTCTTCCCACCCATCCGCCCCAGTTCCCTTCCCTTTGGTAACTGTTAGTCTATTCTTCGGTTCTGTGACTCTACTGCTGTTTTGTTCTTTCAGTTTTTTTCTTTGCTTTTATGCTCCACATATGAGTGAAATCATTTGATACATGTCTTTTTCCACTTGGCTTATTTCACTGAGCACAATACCCTCTAGCTCCATCCATGTTGTTGCAAATGGTAAGATTTGTTTTCTTCTTATGGCTGAATAATATTCCATTGTGTATATGTACCACACCTTCTTTATCCATTCATCTACTGATGGACACTTAGGTTGCTTCCATTTCTTGGCTATTGTAAATCATGCGGCGATAAACATAGGGGTGCATCTGTCTTTTTCAAACTGGGCTGCTGCATTCTTAGGGTAAATTCCTAGAAGTGGGATTCCTGGGTCAAATGGCATTTCTATTTTGAATATTTGAGGAACCTCCATACTGCTTTCCACAGTGGTTGAATTAATTTGCATTCCCACCAGCAGTGTAGGAGGGTTCCCCTATCTCCGCATCCTCGCTAACATTTGTTGTTGTTTGTGTTTTGGATGTTGGCCATCCTTACTGATGTGATGTGATATCTCATTGTGGTTTTAATTTGCATTTCTCTGATGATTAGCGATGTGGAGCATATTTTCATGTGCCTGTTGGCCCTCTGAATTTCTTCTTTGGACAACTGTCTATTCATATCCTTTGCCCATTTCTTAATTGGATTATTTGCTTTTTGTATGTTGAGGTGCCTGAGTTCTTTATATATTTTGGATGTCAATCCCTTATCAGATATGTCATTTATGAATACATTCTTTCATACTGTAGGATGTCTTTTTGTTCTACTGATGGTGTCCTTTGCTGTACAGAAGCTTTTCAGCTTGATATAGTCCCACTTGTTCATTTTTGCTTTTGTTTCCCTTGCCCAGGGAGATATGTTCATGAAGAAGTCGCTCATGTTTCTGTCCAAGAGATTTTTGCCTATGTTTTCTTCTAAGAGTTTTATAGTTTCATGACTTACATTCAGGTCTTTGATCCACCTTGAGTTTACTTTTGTGTATGGGGTTAGACAGTAGTCCAGTTTTGCCAACACCAGCTGCTGAATAGGTTGTCATCTCCCCATTGTATATCCAAGGCTCCTTTATCATATATTAACCATATATGTTTGGGTTAATGTTTGGATTTTCTATTCTGTTCCACTGGTCTGTGGGTCTGTTCTTGTACCAATACCAAATTGTCTTGATTACTGTAGTTTTGTAGTAGAGCTTGAAGTATAGGAGTGTAGTCCCCCGTTTTATTCTTCCTTCTCAAGATTGCTTTGGCTATTCGGGGTCTTTAGTGATTCCATGTGAATTTTAGAACTTTTTGTTCCAGTTCATTGAAAAATGCTGTTGGTATTTTGATAGGGATTGAGTTGAATATGTAGATTGCTTTAAGTAGTATAGCCATTTTGACAATATTAATTCTTCCTACCCAAGAGCATGGGATGAATTTCCATTTGTTAGTGTCCTCTTTGATTTCTCTTAGGAGTGTCTTGTAGTTTTCAGAGTACAGGTCTTTCACTCCCTTCGTTAGGTTTATTCCTAGGTATTTTATTCTTTTTGATGCAATGTGAATGGAATTGTTTTCTTGATTTCTCTTTCTGTTAGCTCATCGTTAGTGTATAGGAAAGCAACAGATTTCTGTGTGTTAATTTTGTATCCTGCAACTTTGCTGAATTCAGATATTAGTTCTAGTAGTTTTGGAGTGGAGTCTTTAGGGTATTTTATGTACGATATCATGTCATCTGGAAATGGTGACAATTTGACTTCTTCTTTACCAATATGAATGCCTTGTATGTCTTTGTTTTGTCTGATTGCCAGGGCTAGGACCTCTAGTACTATGCTGAATAACAGTGGGGAGAGTGGGCATCCCTGTCTTCTTCTTGATCTTAGATGAAAAGCTTTCAGCTTCTCGCTGTTAAGTATGATGTTGGCGGTGGGTTTGTCATACATGGCCTTTATGATGTTGAGGTACTTGCCCTCTATACCCATTTTGTTGAGAGTTTTAATCATGAATGGATGTTGAATTTTGTGAAATGCTTTTTCAGCATCTATGGAGATGATCATGTGGTTTTTGTTCTTTTTGGTAATGTGGTGGATGATGTTGATGGATTTTCTAATGTAGTACCATCCTTGCATCCCTGGGATGAATCCCACTTGATCACGGTGTATGATGCTCTTGATGTATTTTTGAATTCGGTTTGCTAATATTTTGTTGAGTATTTTTGCATCTACGTTCATCAGGGATATTGGTCTGTAATTTTCTTCTTTGGTGAGGTCTTTGCTCGGTTTTGGTATTAGAGTGATGCTGGCTTCATAGAATGAGTTTGGAAGTATTCCCTCCTCTTCTATTTTTTGGAAAACTTTAAGAAGAATCGGTATTATTTTTTCTTTAAATGTCTGGTAAAATTCAGAGGTGAATTCATCTGGTCAGGGGGTTTTGTTCTTGGGTAGTTTTTTGATTACCGATTCAATTTTGTTGCTGGTAATTGGTCTGTTTATGTTTTCTGTTTCTTGCTTGGTCAGTCTTGGAAGGTTGTATTTTTCTAAGAAGTTGTCCAATTCTTCTAGGTTTTCCAGCTTGATAGCATATAGATTTTCATGGTATTCTCTTATAATTCTTTGTATTTCTGTGGGGTCCGTCGTGATTTTTCCTTTCTCATTTCTGATTCTGTTTTTGTGTGTAGATTCTCTTTTTCTCTTAATAAGTCTTGCTAGGGGTTTATCTATTTTGTTTATTTTTTTAAAGAACCAGCTCTTGGTTTCATTGATTTTTTTCTATTGTTTTATTCTTCTCAATTTCATTTATTTCTTCTCTAATCTTTATTATGTCCCTCCTTCTGGTGACTTTGGGCCTCATTTGTTCTTCTTTTTCCAATTTCAGTAATTGTGTCTTTAGACTATTCATTTGGGAATGTTCTGCCTTCTTTAAATAGGCCTGGATTGCAATATACCTTCCTCTTAGAACTGCCTTTGCTGCGTCCCACAGAGGTTGTGGCTTTGTGTTGTTGTTGTCATTAGTCTCCATATATTCTTTGATTTCTGTTTTGATTTGGTCATTAACCCATTGATTAATTAGGAGAGTGTTGTTAAGTCTCCATGTATTTGTGAGCCTTTTTGATTTCTTTCTAAAATTTATTTCTAGTTTTATACCTTGGTGATCTGAGAAGTTGGTTGGTAGGATTTCAATATTTTTGAATTCACTGAGGTTCTTTTTGTGGCCTCGTATGTGGTCTATTCTTGAAAATGTTCCATGTGAACTTGAGAATAATGTGTATCCCACTGCTTTTGGGTGTAGAGTTCTGTAGATCTCTGTTAGGTCAATCTGTTCTAGTGTGTTGTTCAGTGCCTCTGTGTCTTTACTTATTTTCTGTCTGGTTGATCTGTCCTTTGGAGTGAGTGGTGTGTTGAAGTCTCCTAAAATGAATGCATTGCTGTCTATTTCCTCCTTTAATTCTGTTAGTGTTTGTTTCACATATGTCGGCATTCCTGTGTTGGGTGCATATATATTTATAATGGTTGTATCCTCTTGTTGGACTGACCCCTTTATCATTATGTAATGTCCTTCTTTATCTCTTGCTACTTTCTTAGTTTTGAAGTCTATTTTGTCTGATACAAGTACTGCCACACCTGCTTTTTTCTCCTTGTTGTTTGCATGAAATATCCTTTTCCATCCCTTCACTTTTAGTCTGTGTATATCTTTGGGTTTGAGGTCAGTTTCTTGTAGGCAGCATATAGATGTGTCTTGCTTTTTTATCCATTCTGTTACTCTGTGTCTTTTGATTGGTGCATTCAGTCCCTTTACATTTAGGGTGATTATTGATACATATTTACTTACTTATTGCCATTGCTGGCTTTAGATTCGTGGTTACCAAAGGTTCAAGCGTTGCTTCTTTACTATCCAACAGTTTAACTTAACTCTCTTGTTAAGCAATTATAAACACAGTCTGATGATTCTTTATTTCTTTCCCTTCTTATTCTTCTTCCTCCATTCTTTATATACTAGGTGTTTTATTCTGTACTCTTTTATGTTTCCTTTGACCGTTTTTGTGGATAGTTGATTTTACTTTTTGCCTTTAGTTAGTATTTGGATGGTCTGCTTTCTTTGCTATGATTTTATTTTCTGTGGTGACATCTTTTTAGCCTTAGGAGTGCTTCCATGTAGAGCAGTCCCTTTAAGATATCCTGGAGAGTTGGTTTGTGGGAGGCAAATTCCTTCAACTTTCACTTGTATGGGAACTGTTTAATCCCTCCGTCATATTTAAATGATAATCGTGTTGGATACTGTATTCTTGGTTCAAGGCCCTTCTGTTTCATTATGTTAAATATATCATGCCATTCTCTTCTGGCCTGTAATGTTTCTGTTGAGAAGTCTGGTGATAGTCTGATGGGTTTTCCTTTGTAGGTGATCTTTTTTCTCTCTCTAGCTGCCTTAATACTGTCCTTGTCTTTGATCTTTGCCATTTTGATTATTATATGTCTGGTGCTGTCTTCCTTGGTTCCCTTGTGTTGGGAGATCTCTTGGCTTCCGTGGTCTGAGAAACTATTTCGTTCCTCAGCTTGGGGAAGTTTTCAGCAATTATTTCTTCAAAGACAGTTTGTACCCCTTTTTCTCTCTCTTCTTCTGGTACTCGTATAATGCAAATGTTGTTCCGTATGGACTGTTCACACAGTTCTCTGAATATTCTTTTATTCCTAAAGATCCTTTTATCTCTCTCTGCCTCAGCTTCTCTGTATTCCTGTTCTCTGATTTCTATTCCATTAACAGTTTCTTGCATCTTATTCAGTCTCCTCTTAAGCCTGTTGATCTCTTTTCTCATTTCTTCATTGTCTTTCCTCCCTTCCTCCCTTAGCTCTTGCATATTTCTGTGTAGATCCATCAGCGTGGTTATGACTTTTATTCTGAATTCTTTTTCAGGGCGATTGTGTAAATCTATCCCATAAGGTCCTCTCTCTGGGGTTGTCTGGGTGATCCTTGTCTGGACCATATTCCTCTGTCTTTTCCTGGCAATAGAAGTGGTCGCTGGTAGGTGCCACATGTGTCAGCTGGGAGAACAAAGTCCCTTCCTACTTGTTCTCTTTGCCTTTCTCCGGGGCCTGAGCTGGTTTCCCGCACACCAGGAGGCAGTCACAGCTGGGGGGGAACGAATGGCAGGCTGCTGATCTCTGTGGGAAGCCTTGACACGGCTGCTTTGCTCGGCCGCTGGCCAGGGTGTCCGAATTCCCTAAGACTCCCAGCCTGCTGGGCTGAGTGCGCTGGGACAATTTTGTTCTGCTCTTGGGCCCTTGTCTCTTTAAGACTTTTAAAAAAGCGCCCGCTTTTCTTTTGTCCCGGGGAGCCGGCTGAGGGGACCCGCTTGCAGTGTCCATCTTGGATCCTGCCCTTCTGTTTCTCTAATCTCCGATACACCATGGATGTGTGTCTGTGCTCCTGGTGCAGATCACCATGGCTGGTTATTTAGCTGGCCTGTGCTTCCACTCCCTCCCCACTCTGATTCTTTTCCTCCTGCTGGTGCGCCGGGGTTGGGGAGTGCTGGGGTCCTGCTGGGTCGTGGCTTTGTATCTTACGTGCTTCATGAGGCCCTGAGTTCTCTCAGATGGAGCTGTAGCCTGGCTGTTGTACTGTATCTTCTGGTCTCTCTTTTAGGAATAGTTGTATTTGTTGTATTTTCACAAATATATATGGTTTTGGGAAGAGATTTCCACTGCCCTGTTCATGGCACCATCTTCCCAGAAGTCCCTATTTACTGGTAATTTATATATTTGGTTCATATTGTGCTATTGGGCTGCATTTTTTTTGACTCCCAGTAACTGTCAAGAAAGGCAACTCCAAATTTCTTATACATAGTTCTTATCAAGAGCTGCTTAAGAAAGCTTTCCTAAGTAAGACACAAACCAGACATGTGTGTAAAAGAATTACAGATGCAAATTTATAAGAAATTAAAAGTTTTATGCAGCAAGGGAAACCAAGTAAAACTTAAAAGAGTAACAAGAAACTGGAGGAAAAATATTTGCAGTAACAAAATACGATTAGAGTTAATATCCGTAATATACAAAGAGCTTCTAAAAGTCAGTAAGAAAGATACTTAAAACTCCTATGGAATAAGGGTATGATATATAGACTGGAAATTCAGAGAAACATACAAATAACTAATAAATATATGAAAAGACATTCTCACTATTGCTCAGGGATATGCAGCTTACTGTGGCTTTCTAATGATTTGTCTGACAAAGATGAGAAAAATTTCTCACACCACTTATGGTGTGAGGAGAACACTGTCATATTTAATTGATTTACTGTAAACAGAGAGAACCTGGGCAAATTGGTAGCAGTTGTCAAAAATCTAATTGTATATACTCCTTAATCTACTTCTAGGTACCTATCTTCTAAAAATACATACATTTTCAATGGTATGTAAACAAATGTATTTGCTGGAGCAACATTTGAAAGAGAATTATACCTAGCCTGGAAGCACAACAAAAAAATTTGATAGGCTTACAATATGAAATATAATGAATGTCACATTAAAAAGGCATATATTCATGGATGTGCAGAGTATATGGAGTGAGCAAGTTACAAATTGATATTTAGAGTATTAGAAAATCCTTGTATTTTAAAAATAAAAAGTTTTGCATGTATATGTGTAGGTATTTAAAAAAATTATCTATAATATACAAAGGCTATATACAATACAAATAGTTCCCCTAGTATATGGGGTAAAACGAATTTTAGTTATTAATTTGTCGGTTTATGTTTAAGTTGGATTCATTTTAATTAACTAATATGCATTTCTATAACTTAAAAAAAATCTAGCAAACAAACAAAAACCTTCCTCTTTGGTGACTGATAATTGAAAGGGATAGCCTGAGGTCCATACTCGTAATGTTCTAGGTTGTTTGAGTTTTCTCTTTTCAGTTACATTACAGTATGGCTACACATAGTGATAAGAGTAATCTAGCTTTCTGAAGAAATAATTTCACAGAAAAATATACTTTAAAATTAAGCATTTAACTTTTACTAAGAATGGAAAGTAAAACATAAAATAACCACATGGAAGTCTGCTGAGAAGAACAGCTTTATTGATCCCAATACTAGGTAAAGTTTGTTTGTTAAAAGCTTTCTTATCACCTTGGACTTCTTCCTAACACTTACCATAGCTATAATTCATAATCTGTTTAGTTAGTTGTTAAATACTTGTCTCCCTTGATAAAGTGTAAGTTTCATGAGGGTAGAGGTCCTATATCTTGTACATCCAGACACTCAAACATATTTATTGACCAAATGAATGAATTTCCTACAAGATATTTATTGAAAACAAAATGAAGATGGGAATCCCTTAGGGTTTTATTTAGGGGGAAAATTAGTTTCCCTTAAATTCCAATGTTTCTTTTGCCAAAATAAGGGTGAGAAATGGAACCCAGTGTTCTGTCTTTCTTTTGGTCTTGGCAGCTTGAAACTCAGAGGTATACTACGTTTTCAACTGTAGTCACCTTCCTTTGCCTAAGCTGATGGAACTATAGTTAGATTATAAGGCTCTTTCAGTTGGTGGTGGTGTTTCTATCTCTTGTGTTTGTTTAAAGTATACAAGTGCTCAAAATATAATTTATATATGTAAATATTATATACATGTATGTACATGCACATATTACATATATAATCTTCAATAAATAAGAGAAGAAACCAGACAAAAAGACTCATGTATAAAATGTAAGAAATTTTTATGTCCTATGATTCATCTGTGTAAAATTTAAGACATTTTTGTTACAACATATTATGTGATATTTGTTTTTTGTTTCTATTTTTATCATAATTGTCTAAAGTAATGACTATCTAATTCATGATCTAAACTTGTTTATCAGCTATTATTTTATTAATTCTTTTATGTATTCCCAGTGTCCTTAGGATGAAAGTAACGTACGTGTATTTAGCACTTTAATGTTTTTGAAAATACTGTTAGTTATAACAGCTAAAACATTCAAGTGCTTAATATGTACTAGGCAATGTGCTAATTCTTTACATGCATTATCACATTTAATTCTGACATTCTACAAACAAAAGCAGTTTTATATTCACCATTTGATATGTGAGCTTACCAAATTCAAGTGACTTACTCTACTCTAGGCACACAGTGCTCAGCAGTGGAGACAGAACCTGACCCTAGATTCTGGAGCCTGTCCCATGGCCCATGGCTCCACACTACACATGCCGCCTATGCTTCTTTCATAAACACTGCCCTGCCGCTTTGTCCTTCTAACATCTCTGTGCAAGGCAGGGCTGAGATCACTTGTCTCTTCTTTAGAAAAAGAAAAACAACTGTGCTCAAGAGGACTTCACTCATCAGCTACCAGGTGGCATAGGCATGGTTCAAAGTCAAGCCATTAGATCTAGGTCAAGGGTCTTTCCTCCCACAACACGCTAATGGCAGGGATTATGAGATAAGAGGATATGGTCTCGTTTTTAAATTTCTGGGATGTTGCTATCTTTTTTCATTTTATTATCCGGTTCAGGACAGGACTTCATAGATAACTAGAACTAGTATATAACTATATTATTTAGGCAATGATAAAGAATTTTATTTCTGATATGGCCTAAGGAGTGATGGAACACACCAAGCAGTTAGAATTTACTTAAGTAACATTGACTGTGCACAACAAATCCACTTTTTTTAATATAATTTATTTTATTATCATTAATTTACAATTACATGTGCAATATTACGATTATTAAACTACCCCTTCATCAGGTCTCCCCCACCAACCCCATTACAGTCACTGTCCATCAGCGTAGTGAGATGCTATAGAATCACTACTTGTCTTCTCTGAGTTGTACTGCCCTCCCCGTGCCCCCCCAACATTACATCTGCTAATCGTAATGCCCCTTTTTCCCTCTTATCCCTCCCTTCCCGCCCATTTTCCCCAGTCCCTTTCCCTTTGGTAACTATTAGTCCGTTCTTGGGTTCTGTGAGTCTGCTGCTGTTTTGTTCCTTCAGTTTTTTTCTTTGTTCTTATACTCCACATATGAGTGAAATCATTTGATACTTGTCTTTTTCGGCTTGGCTTATTTCACTGAGCATAATACCCTCTAGCTCCATCCATGTTGTTGCAAATGGTAGGATTTGTTTTCTTCTTATGGCTGAATAATATTACATTGTGTATATGTACCACATCTTCTTTATCCATTCATCTACTGATGGACACTTAGGTTGCTTCCATTTCTTGGCTATTGTAAATAGTGCTGCAATAAACATAGGGGTGCATCTGTCTTTTTCAAATTGGGCTGCTGCATTCTTAGGGTAAATTCCTAGGAGTGGAATTCCTGGGTCAAATGGTATTTCTATTTTGAGTTTTTTGAGGAACCTCCATACTGCTTTCCACAATGGTTGAACTAATTTGCATTCCCACCAGCAGTGTAGGAGGGTTCCCTTTTCTCCACATCCTCGCCAACATTTGTTGTTGTTTGTGTTTTGGATGTTGGCCATCCTCACTGGTGTGAGGTGATATCTCATTGTGGTTTTAATCTGCATTTCTCTGATGATTAGCGATGTGGAGCATCTTTTCATGTGCCTGTTGGCCATCTGAATTTCTTCTTTGGAGAAGTGTCTATTCATGTCCGCTGCCCATTTCTTAATTGGATTATTTGCTTTCTGTTTGTTAAGGTGCATGAGTTCTTTATATATTTTGGATGTCAACCCTTTATCAGATACGTTTTTTATGAATATATTCTCCCATACTGTAGGATGTCTTTTTGTTCTACTGATGGTGTCCTTTGCTGTACAGAAGCTTTTCAGCTTGATATAGTCCCACTTGTACATTTTTGCTTTTGTTTCCCTTGCCTGGGGAGATATGTTCAAGAAGAAGTTGCTCATGTTTATATCCAGGAGATTTTTGCCTATGTTTTTTTCTAAGAGTTTTATGGTTTCATGACTTACATTCAAGTCTTTGATCCACCTTGAGTTTACCTTTGTGTATGGGGCTAGACAGTAGTCCAGTTTCATTCTCTTACATGTAGCTGTCCAGTTTTTCCAACACCAGCTGCTGAAGAGGCTGTCATCTCCCCATTGTATATCCAAGGCACTTTTATCAAATATTAATTGACTGTATATGTTTGGGTTAATGTTTGGATTTTCTATTATGTTCCACTGGTCTGTGGGTCTGTTTTGTGCCAATACCAAATTGTCTTGATTACTGTGGCTTTGTAGTAGAGCTTGAAGTCAGGGAGTGTAATTCCCCCTGTTTTATTCCTCCTTCTCAGGATTGCTTTGGCTATTCGGGGTCTTTTGTGGTTCCATATGAATTTTAGAATTATTTGTTCCAGTTCATTGAAGAAGCTGTTGGTATTTTGATAGGGATTGCGCTGAATACGTGGATTGCTTTAGGTAGTATAGCCATTTTGACAATATTGATTCTTCCTAGCCAACAGCATGGGATGCATTTCCATTTGTTAGTGTCCTCTTTAATTTCTCTTAGGAGTGTCTTGTAGTTTTCAGAGTACAGGTCTTTCACTTCCTTCGTTAGGTTTATTCCTAGGTATTTTTATTCTTTTTGATGCAATTGTGAATGGAATTGTTTTTCTGATTTCTCTTTCTGTTAGTTCATCATTAGTGTATAGGAAAGCAACAGATTTCTGTGTGTTAATTTTGTATCCTGCTATTTTGCTGAATTCAGATATTAGTTCTAGTAGTTTTGGAATGGAATCTTTAGGTTTTTTATGTACAGTATCATGTCATCTGGAAATAGTGACAATTTGACTTCTTCTTTACCAATCTGGATGCCTTGTATGTCTTTGTTTTGTCTGATTGCTGTGGCTAGGACCTCCAGTACTATGTTGAATAACAGTGGAGAGAGTGGGCATCCCTGTCTTGTTCCCGATCTTAGATGAAAAGCTTTCAGCGTCTCGCCCTTAAGTATGATGTTACCTGTGGGTTTGTCATATATAGCCTTTATGATGTTGAGGTACTTGCCGTCTATACCCATTTTGTTGAGAGTTTTAATCAGGAATGGATGCTGAATTTTGTCAAATGCTTTTTCAGCATCTATGGAGATGATCATGTGGTTTTTGTTCTTCTTTTGTTGATGTGGTGGATGATGTTGATGGGATTTTGAATGTTGTACCATCCTTGCATCCCTGGGATGAATCCCACTTGATCATGGTGTATGATCCTCTTGATGTATTTTGAATTCGATTTGCTAATATTTTGTTGAGTATTTTTGCATCTAC
>JAVSCE010018560.1:0-13423 GCA_032199065.1 Smutsia gigantea | reverse complement strand
TGAGGAAGGTGGTGATATTGGTGGTGAGGTTGGTGGTGAGGCTGGTGGTGAGGGTGGTGGTGAGGATGGTGGTGAGGGTGGTGGTGAGGCTGGTAGTGAGGCTGGTGGTGATGTTGGTGGTGAGGATGGTGGTGGTGAGGCTGGTGGTGACAAGGCTGGTGGTGAGGGTGGTGGTGAGGGTGGTGGTGAGGGTGGTGGTGAGGATGGTGGTGAGGGTGGTGGTGAGGATGGTGGTGGTGAGGTGCTCGTGGTAAGGCTGATGGTGAGGATGGTGGTGATGGTGGTGAGGATGGTGGTGGTGAGGCTGGTGGTGAGGATGGTGGTGATGTTGGTGGTGAGGATGGTTGTGGTGAGGATGGTGGTGAGGCTGGTGGGGATGGTGGTGAGGATGGTGGTGGTGAGGTGCTCGTGGTAAGGCTGATGGTGAGGATGGTGGTGATGGTGGTGAGGATGGTGGTGGTGAGGCTGGTGGTGAGGATGGTGGTGATGTTGGTGGTGAGGATGGTTGTGGTGAGGATGGTGGTGAGTCTGGTGGTGACAAGGCTGGTGGTGAGGATGGTGGTGAGGCTGGTGGTGAGGGTGGTGGTGAGGCTGGTGGTGAGGGTGGTGGTGAGGCTGGTGGTGAGGGTGGTGGTGAGGATGGTGGTGAGGGTGGTGGTGAGGCTGGTGTGGTGAGGCTGGTGGTGAGGGTGGTGGTGGAGGATGGTGGTGAGGCTGGCAGTGAGGCTGGTGGTGAGGATGGTGGTGAGGGTGGTGGAGGCTTGATGGTGAGGATGGTGGTGAGTGGCTGGTGGTGAGGCTGGTGGTGAGGATGGTGGTGGTGGTGGTGAGGCTGATGGTGAGGCCAGGTGAGGATGGTGGTGAGGGTGGTGGTGGGAGGCTGGTGGTGAGGCTGGTGGTGAGGGTGGTGGTGAGGCTGGTGGTGAGGGTGGTGGTGAGGCTGGTGGTGAGGGTGGTGGTGAGGCTGGTGGTGAGGATGGTGGTGAGGGTGGTGGTGAGGATGGTGGGGATGGTGGTGAGGATGGTGGTGGTGAGGATGGTGGTGAGGCTGGTGATGATGTTGGTGAGGAAGGTGGTGATATTGGTGGTGAGGATGGTGGTGATATTGGTGGTGAGGGTGGTGGTGAGGATGGTGGTGAGGCTGGTGGTGAGGATGGTGGTGAGGATGGTGGTGAGGGTGGTGGGGATGGTGGTGAGGATGGTGGTGGTGAGGATGGTGGTGAGGCTGGTGATGATGTTGGTGAGGAAGGTGGTGATATTGGTGGTGAGGTTGGTGGTGAGGGTGGTGGTGAGGATGGTGGGGATGGTGGTGAGGATGGTGGTGGTGAGGATGGTGGTGAGGCTGGTGATGATGTTGGTGAGGAAGGTGGTGATATTGGTGGTGAGGATGGTGGTGAGGGTGGTGGTGAGGCTGGTGGTGAGGATGGTGTGAGGTGGCAGGAGGACAGGATGGTGGTGAGGATGGTGGTGATGAGGATGGTGGTGATGTTGGTGGTGAGGATGGTGGTGGTGAGGATGGTGGTGGTGAGGATGGTGGTGAGGCTGGTGGTGAGGGTGGTGGTGAGGCTGGTGGTGAGGATAGTGGTGAGGCTGGTGGTGAGGATGGTGGTGAGGCTGGTGGTGAGGCTGGTGGTGAGGGTGGTGGTGAGGATGGTGGTGAGGATGGTGGTGAGGGTGGTGGTGACGATGGTGGTGACAAGGCTGGTGGTGAGGATGGTGGTGAGGCTGGTGGTTAGGGTGGTGGTGAGGCTGGTGGTGAGGCTGGTGGTGAGGATTGTGGTGAGGCTGGTGGTGAGGCTGGTGGTGAGGCTGGTGGTGATGGTGGTGAGGATGGTGGTGAGGCTGATGGTGAGGATGGTGGTGATGGTGGTGAGGATGGTGGTGGTGAGGCTGGTGGTGAGGATGGTGGTGATGTTGGTGGTGAGGATGGTGGTGAGGGTTGTGGTGAGGATGGTGGTGAGGCTGGTGGTGAGGGTGGTGGTGAGGATGGTGGTGAGGATGGTGGTGAGGGTGGTGGTGAGAATGGTGGTGAGGATGGTGGTGAGGGTTGTGGTGAGGATGGTGGTGAGGCTGGTGGTGGGGGTGGTGGTGTGGCTCATGGGTGAGGCTGATTGTGAGGATGGTGGTGAGGATGGTGGTGAGGGTGGTGGTGAGGATGGTGGTGAGGATGGTGGTGAGGGTTGTGGTGAGGATGGTGGTGAGGATGGTGGTGAGGGTGGTGGTGTGGCTCATGGTGAGGCTGATTGTGAGGATGGTGGTGAGGATGGTGGTGATGGTGGTGAGGATGGTGGTGATGTTGGTGGTGAGGATGGTGGTGGTGAGGATGGTGGTGAGGATGGTGGTGAGGATGGTGGTGAGGGTGGTGGTGAGGATGGTGGTGAGGATGGTGGTGAGGGTGGTGGTGAGGGTGGTGGTGAGGCTGGTGGTGAGGGTGGTGGTGAGGGTGGTGGTGAGGGTGGTGGTGAGGATGGTGGTGAGGTTGGTGGTGATGTTGGTGGTGAGGATGGTGGTGGTGAGGATGGTGGTGAGGATGGTGGTGAGGCTGGTGGTGAGGGTGGTGGTGAGGGTGGTGGTGAGGATGGTGGTGAGGGTGGTGGTGAGGATGGTGGTGAGGGTGGTGGTGAGGATGGTGGTGAGGGTGGTGGTGAGGATGGTGGTGAGGTTGGTGGTGATGTTGGTGGTGAGGATGGTGGTGGTGAGGATGGTGGTGGTGAGGATGGTGGTGAGGCTGGTGGTGAGGGTGGTGGTGAGGATGGTGGTGAGGATGGTGGTGAGGGTGGTGGTGAGGATGGTGGTGAGGGTGTTGGTGAGGGTGGTGGTGAGGATGGTGGTGAGGGTGGTGGTGAGGGTGGTGGTGAGGATGGTGGTGAGGATGGTGGTGAGGGTGGTGGTGAGGGTGGTGGTGAGGATGGTGGTGAGGGTGGTGGTGAGGATGGTGGTGAGGGTGGTGGTGAGGATGGTGGTGAGGGTGGTGGTGAGGATGGTGGTGATGTTGGTGGTGAGGGTGGTGGTGATGTTGGTGGTGAGGATGGTGGTGGTGAGGATAGTGGTGACCGGGCTGGTGGTGAGGATGGTGGTGGTGAGGATAGTGGTAACAGGGCTGGTGGTGAGGATGGTGAGGCTGACGGTAGGGTTAGTCATGGCTTACATATACATAAAACATTATAAACTCTTTGAAAGTGTTAGCTGTTATCATTTTTTCCATGTGTGCAAGATAGAACATTTTGATTTTTTTCGGAAACATTTTCTATCTTGTATGAATGTGTGAATGGAGTATTCCCAAGAGCATAGTTAAAAAAACTCTTAAGTAGTTAACATTTAGGCTGACTGAGGGCGTTTCCTCTCGCTGAATGCTGTCGCTGGCTCTGGCCTTTTTGGGTCTGGGTGGTTGAGAGGTGAGGCAGGGCTGGGCAACAGCCAGGATTTTGGAGAGGCAGAGAGGGTGAGAGGGGGTGAAGGGCAGTCCACAGAGCCAAGAGGGGTGTATAGGACGGAGAAAGGGCTCTCTGGGAGAAGGACTGGGGGAAGAGAGCCACTGAGAGAATTTCAGCCCTTTGCTATACCGTGAGTGACTCAACACACCTTTCTGCATATCCTTGAGAAGTTATCAAGAGAATGGACATCATTTTGGAAGGCCTGAGTCAGATCTGAATGTTGCTTTGTTTTCTTTTGTTTTTTGAAGCCAGCCCTGTTTGAGTTCAGGTGCCCATGTGAAGAACTTTGACACTCTGAATAAATTATGTCCATCAATCCCCTTGTCTTCTTGTCTCTTTCTCTCCCCAAATATTAGATTAATCTAGTGTGATTCGCAACCCCCCCTCCATTTTGCCACATTTAAAAACAGGTGTACGGTTTCTGCTTCATTTCATCTTCTACTAGTTTACCTGTAGGGTGGGTGAGTCTCCACATTTCGTCTGCACGTTCTTCAAGATTTCCATGTGGGTGAGACCCTTCCTGGTAGCGTGAGAGTCATGCACTGATGACGGCCTCTCCCCCCTTTTGGGTAATAGTCTCTTCAGAACTCTTAAGTGGCTCTGATGAAACTTTTGTTCCATCAGCCACATTCAGAACATTCTGGGCATTTACTGTCTCCCATTAGTGTCCTTCCAAACTGAAGTTTGGAGGCAAAATTTCCCTAAAATCTCTGCTGAGTGCCCCTTTCTTCCTTTCATCTCCAGTCAGATCTCCCACACCGTGATCACAGGGCCCTCCCAACGTCCAGCTCAGCGTCCACCCTCTCTTACTCCTGAGTTTCGAGCTCCTCAGCCGATCTGACAGTCTTTTTTCTGTTCCATTTCTGGTTTACACTTGTCCTGCAAACTCCATATCTCCTCGTTCCTTTCATTTGGTCAATCTTTACATTAAAAAATTTTTTTCCTCCTAAAATAGAGGTGTTTTTGTTTGTTTTAACAGTTAGTGGTCATATAGAATTTTTTTTAAGAGAAATACATCTTTTGTATTCCTGACAAATAGTTTTCTTGGGTTTCGAGCAATGTTTAAGCAATAACCTGGCTTTCTCAATTAATTTCTCTTTCTGTGATTCCTTTTGCCATTTTTTTCCTTTTTTTTTCCCAATTTACTGCTTGTGAATTAGTCACAATTCCCTTTTTAAAGTTGTGTAACTGCTTAATGGATATTTTGAGTTTTCTCCCAGAAAGTGGAACTAAATTGTGTTGTAACAACTATTACATAGTGGTTCCTGTGAAAATACTTTCTATGTAAGTTCTTATCTAGGGCTCAAAGCCATGACCATGATATTTTGTTTGTTTATTAATTCTAAAGAGCAACCCTCTGTGTGACCCCCACACTCTGCCTCCCGGCCTTACCAAGCTGTTTCATCAGCTTGGATGACAAAACGAGGTCTACCATTTTTCTGCCTCACTGGATCTTGTGGTTTCTTCACTTTCACTTGACGTTTTTCGTTTCATCTCACAGATTTTTGGCTTAGAGCATAACCCCACAGCAGCACAGTTATGATTTAACCATGAAATTTCTGCATAGGAAAATTCTGCTATACTTTGTTAGCCCTGTGAGAATTTTCCAACGTTGTTGTTGATTTTGTGCCTCACATACAACGTTTTGTGGGCAACCGCCTCTGTTTTCTCCCATGTTTGTAACTGGGCAGCTCTCCGTGCCCTGTTGACTTCCCTTCTCCTAATGAGGGCCTTACTTTCAGCTCAAGAGCTGAATGCCCCTTTTCCACGTTGTATGTTTCCAAGCAGAGAAGGTGCTGGGCGGGTTTGCTTCACTTTCCCTAAGCCACACCTGCTCAGTCGTCAAGCTAAAACCCACACCTGTTCACACTCAGATTTACCCTAACATTTATTTTGAAACAACCCTGTTGGCTTTCGGTGTTCAAAGCCTCCAGTACCAGTTTGGTTTGGATTGAGCCTGTCCTGCCTCTGGAAACTCTAGTTGTCCTGAAGATAACTTTACTGGGTAATTAATTCTCAGGACTCTACCGAGATTGAAGTTTATCTCATTTTCAAGTAAATGTTATCTATGGTTGGTGTGGTGGTTCCCTTATCTTCAGGGATAGTCTTGTGTCACCTGTATTCTTGTACCACCATCCTTAGTATGTCACTTTCACACCGAAGTCTGAGATGGCTTCTGTAGTCTCAGCCATCACCCTTATGCTTCAGTGACTAAGAATGAAAAAGACCTAAGAACAGGGCAAGCCCCCTTCTTTAAAAGGCATTGCCTGAAGTTACATACATCACTTCCTCTTATGATCCATTGACAAAAATGTTGTCAGTGGTTACACCTCTGCTGCAAGGGAAGCTAGGGAATACAGTCTTTATTTTAGGCAGCCATGAGCCCTGCTAACATTTGAGGATTCTGTAACTGAATGAGAAGCGAGGATTAGATCCTGGAGATCAACTAGAAATCCCTGATATATACTTTAATACCAAATAAACTCCCAACTTCTTCCTTCTAAAATCTCATCTCAACATTCAATTTTTGGGAACTGTTTATTTTATTTTATTTCCCAGCTTTATTGAGATAGAATTGACATATAATATCATGTAAGCTTAAGGTATACAATGTGTTGATTTGATAACATTTATATATCGCGGAGCTCCAGTAGCACAATCGGTTAGCGCGCGGTACTTATACAACATTTATATATTGCAAAATGATTACCACCATAATGTTAGTGAATACCTCTATCATATCACCATTTCTCTTTTGTGGTGAAAACATTTAAGATTTACTTTCTTAGCAGCTTTCACACATATAATACAGTATTACTATATATAATCACCATGTTACACATTAGATCTCAAGAACTTATTTATCCTCTAATTGGAAGTCTATACCCTTTGACCAACTCCCCATTTCCCCCACCCTGAGCTCCTGAATCTACCACGCTACTCTCTGTTCCTAGGAGTTCAGTTTTCCACATATAAGTCAGATCATACAGTATTTGTCTTTCTCTGTCTGACTTATTTCACTTAGCATAATGCCTTTAAGGTCCATCCATGGTGTTGCAAATTGCAGGGTTTCCTTTTTCCTCAGGGCTGAATAATATTCCATTATAATGTGTATCTTATATAACACATAAGATATTATAATTATATAATCAATCTGTTTAATTAATATGTTATATACTTAACATAATAAATATATAAATTTATATATGACTTATATATTTATAATATATAACATTTATATATGTCATATATAATATATGATTATATTATGTATATAAAATACATAATATATAATGGCATTATATATATATTAATACATATAACTATATATATGTATATCTTTATCCTTCACCTGCCAAAAGATGCTTAGGCTGTTCCCATATTTTGACTATTGTGAATGATGCTCCAATGACCATGTCAGCACGCATCTCTCTTCCCGATCTTGTTTTCCTCTGGATAAATACCCAGAAGTGGGATTGCTGGTTGAGAACTATTTAATTCTAGTTTTGCCTTTAGGAATGCCATTGCAGAGATCCTGAATGCAATTCCTTTAATGAAGAACTCATTTGTTCTCCGGGGCTCTCTCCCACCTTCCACAATAGGATGAGCTGTGCCACCCTTGTTCAACCTTGCAGTTGCCCTTTTCTGGTAAACTAGAGGCTCGTGAACCTGAGAAAAGATTCTGCTTTTGACAGTGTTAAAGGCTAAAGTCTCCCCACTAATATTTTCTTTTCCTTCATGCTAATTCACAGGTTTCTAATTTTTGGATCCCCAGTTCATTTCTGTTTACAGCTTTCTCCCAAATCCTCGGCTCTTGGGTGGGGAGCTTTAGCTCAATCTTTTGCCTTTCCCGTTTGCGTCTGGCAGATCTCCATGTTTACATTCATTTCACATACAGACATTTATTTCTTCCTGAAATTTGCATGCTTTGTTTTTCACCAGGTTTTAAACATCTTCCCTGGTGTCTACCTTACTCTGGGTGAAATGTCTATTTTTCTTTGGATTTTTAGTATCAGTTCCTTCTACTTGCTAAAGAAGTAACTGTTAAAAAGAGCAGAAAACGTCGGCTTAAACTTTTACATGATACTTAAAAGATGAGTTAGCTGTCTTATGCCAGCTACCCTTATTCTAGAACCATTTTGGTCTTGAGCTCTGATCGCCTCTCCTAGTAAACTATGTTTTGATTACATGTAGCACTGTTCTGTGATTCTGTTCTAAGATGAAAACATGCTCTGGCAACTCTGTACTATTTTGATGTGTATGCTTAATCCCCCCAACTTTGTGAATGTCAAAGTTACATGAAATAAAGCCAACAAGAATATTAGCCTTAATTTTAACCATGTGTCTCAGAATTAGAAATTAAAAAGAAATATTCCATGATGGCTAGCTTGGTAATAAATATTACAAAATTTAATCTGAAGGATACATCATAGACTTCACTGACTCCTCCTTCTGAGTGCCACCCCAGTTGCCCAGCTCCCAGAGTTTTCATTCACGCTTTCATTTCCTGTATCTGCTCATTCCTGAGCATCTTTCCTTTCTCTGCAGAGTCTCTTGGATTTGTCCCCCGGGTGTCAGTTTCAGATGCTGCCTCTCAGAGCCAACTCCCTCTCAAGTTCCATGTAAATCATGGCAACAGCCTCTCCGCCATCTCCTCACTTTCGATTTATCCCACAGACCCTGCCAGGCTTTTCATTGCTTTCAGCATCTCTTGCCCTTGATCAGAACGCTACCCTATTGCTTTATTTCTGATTATTTCAAGTCTGGATTCTTTAGCTTGCTAGCAATGAGCTTTGCTCAGTTAAAAAAAATATTCTATTTTTCCATTTTCTCTCACAGAGCATCCCACTGCACAGGCTTTACTTCTGCACGTTACTTTTCTTCATGTTCTTTTATTCATGTTTGTGCCTTTGCCTATGACCTGCCTCTCCGGATAACCTCCTAGTTCCAGTCCACAGTCAATATCCCGAAAAATTCCTGCTCTCACCTCACGCCCCAGTCATCTGTCCTCATATGCGATATTTCTGACTATAATCTGCAGTTATCAAATTACTTCCAGTGAATTGAGGACGCCTTTAAGGTTGTTATATACTTATTTTACTACAACTTCTCTTATTACATCTTCTCTCCTCAGCTAGACTATTTTATCTGCTTTCTGTCCCTAAATGTGTCTAGGCGGATGTAATTTGGCATTTCATTTTTTTAAAGAAATCAGCAAAATCAGAACCACATAAGATTCCACACATTTATGTCATGTGTTTTGTGTTTTAGTGCCCTCATATTTGTTCTTGGAGTGGTGTTAGGGATTGAGTCTTTTCATTTTATTTATAAAATTCCACTTTGTTCTTAAATACATTTTTGTTCCTTATCTCTAGGGCTTTGGGATTTCCATCAGTTGCTTAAGTGTAACATTTGGAGATGCAGATCACACACTAAGCCTGAGGTGAATAAGATGGAAACCAAGGAAGAAAAGGGGAACGTGAGGATGTCCTGGCTGGGGTCTGTGGCCTGCCCTGACTGGATTTATTTTTTTATTTTTTTGTTATTATTATTTTTTAAATATAATTTATTTTATTATCATTAATTTACAATTACATGTGCAATATTACGATTATTAAACTACCCCTTCATCAGGTCCCCCCCACCAACCCCATTACAGTCACTGTCCATCAGCGTAGTGAGATGCTATAGAATCACTACTTGTCTTCTCTGAGTTGCACTGCCCTCCCCGTGCCCCCCCAACCTTACATCTGCTAATCATAATGCCCCTTTTTCCCTCTTATCCCTCCCTTCCCGCCCATTTTCCCCAGTCCCTTTCCCTATGGTAACTATTAGTCCATTCTTGGGTTCTGTGAGTCTGCGGCTGTTTTGTTCCTTCAGTATTTTTTCTTTGTTCTTATACTCCACACATGAGTGAAATCATTTGATACTTGTCTTTTTCGGCTTGGCTTATTTCACTGAGCATAATACCCTCTAGCTCCATCCATTTGTTCCAATGGTAGGATTTGTTTTCTTCTTATGGCTGAATAATATTCCATTGTGTATATGTACCACATCTTCTTTATCCATTCATCTACTGATGGACACTTAGGTTGCTTCCATTTCTTGGCTATTGTAAATAGTGCTGCAATAAACATAGGGGTGCATCTGTCCTTTTCAAATTGGGCTGCTGCATTCTTAGGGTAAATTCCTAGGAGTGGAATTCCTGGGTCAAATGGTATTTCTATTTTGAGTTTTTTGAGGAACCTCCATACTGCTTTCCACAATGGTTGAACTAATTTGCAGTCCCACCAGCAGTGTAGGAGGGTTCCCTTTTCTCCACATCTCGCCAACATTTGTTGTTGTTTGTGTTTTGGATGTTGGCCATCCTCACTGGTGTGAGGTGATATCTCATTGTGTTTTAATCTGCATTTCTCTGATGATTAGCGATGTGGAGCATCTTTTCATGTGCCTGTTGGCCATCTGAATTTCTTCTTTGGAGAAGTGTCTATTCATGTCCTCTGCCCATTTCTTAATTGGATTATTTGCTTTCTGTTTGTTAGGTGCATGAGTTCTTTATATATTTTGGATGTCAACCCTTTATCAGATACGTTTTTTATGAATATATTCTCCCATACTGTAGGATGTCTTTTTGTTCTACTGATGGTGTCCTTTGCTGTACAGAAGCTTTTCAGCTTGATATAGTCCCACGTGTTCATTTTTGCTTTTGTATCCCTTGCCCCGGGAGATATGTTCATGAAGAAGTCACTCATGTTTATGTCCAAGAGATTTTTGCCTATGTTTTTTTCTAAGAGTTTTATGGTTTCATGACTTACATTCAAGTCTTTGATCCACCTTGAGTTTACCTTTGTGTATGGGCTAGACAGTAGTCCAGTTTCATTCTCTTACATGTAGCTGTCCAGTTTTTCCAACACCAGCTGCTGAAGAGGCTGTCATCTCCCATTGTATATCCAAGGCTCCTTTATCAAATACTAATTGACTGTATATGTTTGGGTTAATGTTTGGATTTTCTATTCTGTTCCACTGGTCTGTGGGTCTGTTTTTGTGCCAATACCAAATTGTCTTGATTACTGTGGCTTTGTAGTAGAGCTTGAAGTCAGGGAGCATAATTCCCCCTGTTTATTCCTCCTTCTCAGGATTGCTTTGGCTATTCGGGGTCTTTTGTGGTTCCATATGAATTTTAGAATTATTTGTTCCAGTTCATTGAAGAAAGCTGTTGGTAGTTTGATAGGGATTGCGTTGAATCTGTAGATTGCTTTAGGTAGTATAGCCATTTTGACAATATTGATTCTTCCTCGCCAAGAGCATGGGATGCATTTCCATTTGTTAGTGTCCTCTTTAATTTCTCTTAGGAGTGTCTTGTAGTTGTCAGAGTACAGGTCTTTCACTTCCTTCATTAGGTTTATTCCTAGGTATTTTATTCTTTTTGATGCAATTGTGAATGGAATTGTTTTTCTGATTTCTCTTTGTTAGTTCATCATTAGTGTATAGGAAAGCAACAGATTTCTGTGTGTTAATTTTGTATCCTGCAACTTGCTGAATTCAGATATTAGTTCTAGTAGTTTTGGAATGGAATCTTTAGGGTTTTTTATGTACAGTATCATGTCATCTGCAAATAGTGACAATTTGAGTTCTTCTTTACCAATCTGGATGCCTTGTACGTCTTTGTTTTGTCTGATTGCTGTGGCTAGGACCTCCAGTACTATGTTGAATGACAGTGGAGAGAGTGGGCATCCCTGTCTTGTTCCCGATCTTAGATGAAAAGCTTTCAGCTTCTCGCCATTAAGTATGATGTTAGCTGTGGGTTTGTCATATATAGCCTTTATGATGTTGAGATACTTGCCCTCTATACCCATTTTGTTGAGAGTTTTAATCAGGAATGGATGCTGAATTTTGTCAAATGCTTTTTCAGCATCTATGGAGATGATCATGTGGTTTTTGTTCTTCTTTTTGTTGATGTGGTGGATGATGTTGATGGATTTTCGAATGTTGTACCATCCTTGCATCCCTGGGATGAATCCCACTTGATCATGGTGTATGATCCTCTTGATGTATTTTTGAATTCGGTTTGCTAATATTTTGTTGAGTATTTTTGCATCTACGTTCATCAGGGATATTGGTCTGTAATTTTCTTTTTTGGTGAGGTCTTTGCCCGGTTTTGGTATTAGAGTGATGCTGGCTTCATAGAATGAGTTTGGAAGTATTCCCTCCTCTTCTATTTTTTGGAAAACTTTAAGGAGAATCGGTGTTATTTCTTCTCTATATGTCTGGTAGAATTCAGAGGTGAATCCATCAGGCCCAGGGGTTTTGTTCTTGGGTAGTTTTTTGATTACCAATTCGATTTCGTCACTGGTGATTGGTCTGTTTAGTTTTTCTGTTTCTTGCTTGGTCAGTCTTGGAAGGTTGTATTTTTCTAAGAAGTTGTCCATTTCTTCTATGTTTTCCAGCTTGTTAGCATATAGATTCTCATAATATTCTCTTATGATTCTTTGTATTTCTGTGGGGTCCGTCGTGATTTTTCCTTTCTCATTTCTGATTGTGTTTATGTGTGTAGATTCTCTTTTTCTCTTAATGAGTCTGGCTAGGGGTTTATCTATTTTGTTTATTTTTTCAAAGAACCAGCTCTTGGTTTCATTGATTTTTTCTATTGTTTTATTCTTCTCAATTTTATTTATTTCTTCTCTAATCTTTATTATGTCCCTCCTTCTGGTGACTTTGGGCCTCATTTGTTCTTCTTTTTCCAATTTCAGTAATTGTGTCTTTAGACTATTCATTTGGGAATGTTCTTCCTTCTTTAAATAGGCCTGGATTGCAATATACTTTCCTCTTAGAACTGCCTTTGCTGCGTCCCACAGAAGTTGTGGCTTTGTGTTGTTGTTGTCATTAGTCTCCATATATTCTTTGATTTCTGTTTTGATTTGGTCGTTAACCCATTGATTAATTAGGAGAGTGTTGTTAAGTCTCCATGTATTTGTGAGCCTTTTTGATTTCTTTCTAAAATTTATTTCTAGTTTTATACCTTGGTGATCTGAGAAGTTGGTTGGTAGGATTTCAATATTTTTGAAATTACTGAGGTTCTTTTTGTATCCTAGTATGTGGTCTATTCTGGAAAATGTTCCATGTGCACTTGAGAAGAATGTGTATCCTGTTGCTTTTGGGTGTAGAGTTCTGTAGATGTCTGTTAGGTCCATCTGTTCTAGTGTGTTGTTCAGTGCCTCTGTGTCTTTACTTATTTTCTGTCTGGTTGATCTGTCCTCTGGAGTGAGTGGTGTGTTGAAGTCTCCTAAAATGAATGCATTGCTGTCTATTTCCTCCTTTAATTCTGTTAGTATTTGTTTCACATATGCTGGCGCTCCTGTGTTGGGTGCATATATATTTATAATGGTTATATCTTCTTGTTGGACTGACCCCTTTACCATTATGTAATGTCCTTCTTTATCTCTTGCTACTTTCTTCATTTTGAAGTCTATTTTGTCTGATACAAGTACTGCAACACCTGCTTTTTCTCTTTGTTGTTTGCATGAAATATCTTTTTCCATCCCTTCACTTTTAGTCTGTGTATATCTTTGGATTTGAGGTGAGTTTCTTGTAGGCAGGATATAGATGGGTCTTGCTTTTTTATCCATTCTGTTACTCTGTGTCTTTTGATTGGTGCATTCAGTCCATTTACATTTAGTGTGATTATTGATAGGTATGTGCTTATTGCCATTGCTGGCTTTAGATTCGTGGTTACCAAGGGTTCAAGGGTTGCTTCTTTACTATCTAACAATCTAACTTAACTTTCTTGTTAAGTTATTGTAAACACAGTCTGATGTTTCTTTATTTCTCTCCTTCTTATTCCTCCTCCTCCATTCTTTCTATAATAGGTGTTTTATTCTTTGCCTTTAGTTAGTATTTGGATCGTCTGCTTTCTTTGCTATGATTTTTTTTTCTCTGGTGACATCTTTTTAGCCTTAGGTGTGCTTCAATCTAGAGCAGTCCATTTAAGA